>JAKSZT010054014.1:2793774-3048731 GCA_026826555.1 Tolypeutes matacus
GGTGCCAGGCTGGCTTCCGGCTCCCAGGCGCTCAGTAGGAGCACATCCCGGCCCCGCCGCGGGTGCCAGGGTGGCTTCCAGCTCATAGAGGCTGCTTTTCTCCTTCAACCTGTGTAAAAGTTCTGATCTGTCGGGTGTTGGACAATTAAGGGCTCTCTTTTCTCTTCATATGGAGACACCTGCAACACCTATGGGCCTTATTTGGCTCAGGCATTCTCAGAGGAGTGGGAAGCCACCGCATGCGTTATTCACTGCTGCGTAACAAACAAGTCAGCACAAACAGAAGAGCTTAAAATGATGCACGTTAGTGATCTCACATTTCCCGTGGGCCAGAAGTCCGGGCACAACCGGACTCAGTGCTCTGCTCAGGGCATCCTGAGGATGCCATCAGGTGCCAGCTGGGGCCTCAGCCTCCTCCAAGCTCTCCCCCGTTGCTGGAAGAACTTAGTTCCTTGCGGATATAGGTCTGAGGCCCCTGTTTCCTTGCTGACTGCCAGCAAGGATCACGCTCAGCTCCTAGAGGCTGCCCACACTGCCATGCCACCTGGCTGTCTCGCAGACCACCCCACGACACGATGGCTTCCTCCTTCGGAGTCAGCTCCCTTGCTCCAGCTAAGACAGAGTCTTTCGCAACCTACAACCGTGGAAGGGAGATCCCCATGGGCTCTGCCGCGTCCTCCTGGCTGGGGGATTTTACAGACATAGAGGGTAAGGGGCCACCTCGGGTGTGTCGGCCCCTCCCTCACAGGTATGCTCAGCCTCCCTATGAGTTCTTCCATTTAGAAGCTTTTCTTAAGCTTCCAAAAAGCACAAAAGCAATGCACATGGGAAATTTAGGTTATGTGAACAAAGACAAAGGAGAGCGAATCCCGAACATCCCCTTTCCACCTCAGAGAGAGCCACTGCTGACTCGGGCGTGTGTGCCAGACCTGGTTTCCGGACCACTCGCCTCCTTCAGCCACGGCTTTCTGCTCAGTGTCAGGGAAGCCCCTCCAGGAAGATGGCCTGGGGCCAGCCGCCGTCTTGGGGGCCACAGAGGATGTTTCCATCTGGAGCCTACGGGAGAGGCGGAGATGCTGTGAGCACTCTTCAGCGCACAGGACAGCTCCCCACCCCCGGGGATCACCTAACCGAAGGCAGCAAGAGTGCTGAGGGCGAGAAGCCCTGGTCTCCATGCACGAAGGGAAACTTAAATAGATCATTTATTTGCAATGCCCGGTGTTCCTTTCTTTATCATACCTCACTGTTCACTCCATAGAGATGAAGAGTGAGAGTCACCTGGTTTCCAAGCATCTGCACAAGTCAGTAATGTCATAATCACATAGCAATTCGGGGTAGATATTTGCACGCGTTAACAAAGCAGGCTGAAATTCTGTTATTCCCGGGATAAAGAAGGAGATTTATGGGGCTTCAGGAATAAAGGGAAAACTGTTTTCAAGTGGAGGATCAGAACAGGCTGAAGAGGCACCAGGGAGCCAGCCACCCCCACCCCTTCCGGAGGGAGCAGGGCTGGCTGACCCCAAGGCTTTTTGGAACTTTTGGGGCCCAGGGACTTGGACAGAGGTTTACCTAAACTCTTCCCTGGAGCCTGGGATCATCTGAAAGTCACAGGAAAGAGGCTGGATAGCCAAGAGAACCATTCCAACAGGCAGGCGGGGGCAGAGGGAGATCACTCACTGATTGCAAAATTGCAGGGGCAGATGCGTGATGAGGACTTCATAGGAGCAGAGCTCCTAGAAAGCTCTGGAGAGCTGGTTGAAGCCCTCATTCCGCAGCTGAGAAACGGGATCAGGGCAAGACCCCTGGTAGGAGGTCTTTTGCAGCCCTCCCTGGTCCCTCCCCCTTCTCTCTCTGTGCCTTCCCCCTCCCAGCCCTCAAGGGGAGCAGCAGGATGGGGAGGTGGGGAGGCGGCAGCCCCCGGTGCAGTCCACAAAGCTGCCTGATCCCCAGGCACACTGGCCCACCCCACCCGACCACCCCCCCAGCCCACCCCACCACCCCACCAGCCCACAGCTCACCCCACCAGCTCACCCCACCAGCTCACCCCATCACACCGGCCCAACCCACCAGCCCACCCCACCAACCCACCCCACCAGCCCACCCCACCAGCTCACCCCACTAGCTCACCCCATCCCACTGGCCCATGCCCCCAACCCACCCCCCCCAGCTCACCCCATCCCACCCGACCCCCCACCAGCTCACCCCACCAGCTCACCCCATCACACCGGCCCAATCCACCAGCCCCATGATCTGTTATTTTCTCCCATTTCTCTTCCCTCCCTACCTTAATAAATCACCGGCCAAACTGACCTGATGTGCTCCTGAAATTCATTTCTTCAGCATAGTCAAGAACCTAGACAAATCCGGTAACACAAGGCCGTGCACTGTGTGCACATGAGCGAAGCCCACCGTGGGAGGGGAAGGGGGGCAGCTGGGGTCCTCCCGGGTGGGTGGGCATCTTGGAGGAGGTAGCCAGGCTGAGCTTTGGGGGTGGTCAGACTTGTGCACGGCGGATCCGCCTGGGGGCGATGTGGCAGCCCCCCAGCTCCTTCAGCTGGCCCTCCCGCATCCCGTGCTTGCGATGGACAGATGACCGGCCTTTCCTACAGAGGCTTTGTGAGCTCCGCTGCAGGCCTGTCCTAGACAGACATTCTGGAGTCACCTTGGAACCAAGGACAACCTGTATGAAGGCAGAAAAGCGCAGGCCGGGCGAGGGCAGGGGGGAGGAGTGCGTCTTCCTCCTGGGACGTCTGGCACTTTGGCAACCGGAAAGAGGCAAGGGGGGGAGCAGGAGGCCAGGAGGCAGATCAGGAGGCCTCCAGACCAAGGATTCTGAAATCCATCCCACAGGTGGGAGGAGCCACAGAGCAGGTGAGCAAATGCAGCCACAGTGGCTGTCCAGGGCAGGGACGGTCCTGGAAAGAGACGCAGCCCCTGGACGATGGGGAGGGAGGCCATGGGCACCCTGGAGGCTCACCTAGCACGAGCCACAGCAGGCTGCAGCCTGCTTCTCCGAAAAGCGAAAATGCCTGTGCTTGTCCCTGGGTTCGGGGTCCGTGAGAAAATGGGTGAGAAGCAGGATTTCCCCGACTCCAAGGGGCTCGCGGCGGTTGACTGGTTCTGACCCTGGAGGTCTGCGCTGGGGCTGGGGTTCAGTGTCTCCAGCAATCGAATCAGGGTGGGCTTCGATAATAAATGTTGGAGTCCTTACACACAAAGGGAATTGGACATGCTGCTAGAATCACACTAGGAGACGGGGCCCTGTGACAGAGGCGGCGCTGGATGGCCAGCAAGCCACGGCCCTGCAGGTGTCGGACAGGACGTGGCCTGCCCATGCCTTGGTTTGGGACCTCTGACCTCCAGATTGTGAGCCAATAAATTCCTGCTGTTTAAGCCGAAATAAATAAATAAATAGATAAATAAATAAAGCACAAAAATCTACTTTTAAAGAGACATAAAGAATATATTTCTATGTAAAACATAAAAGATATAATATTCTATTCATATGAATACACTTATGAATAATTTTACATTTTTAGTCATATTTAATTATTTAAAGATAATTTTATGATCAGTTGTTTTAACTTCACATTGTGTCCTAAACACAAATATGACTATATACCCACAATACCATTTTTCAATGGTTGCAAAACATTCCCCGCTAGTTTATTCAATCTCACCCCTGGAGTTGTGCGTTTAAGTCAGGGACTCTCGGCCTTGGCACTGTTGCCATTTGGACCAGACAGCTCTTTGTCCCGAGCACCGAAGGGCGGTCACCAGCCTCCCTGGCCTCTGTCCTCCAGATGTCAATAGCAACCCCCCCACCCCCCCAGCTACGACAAACACAGATGTCTCCAGATATTTCCACTTCTCCCTGGGGGCAAAATGGACCCTGGCTGAGACCGGTCGATGATAAGCGATTTCCACATTTTTCCCTATCCCTAGACAAAGCTGCCTGAATTTCCTTACAGACAGATGACTCCCAAACTTTGTGCAATTATCTCCAGAGCGTAAATTCCAAAAGGCTAAATTAGCTTTGCAGAGCGGAGACATACATTTAAGGCCCTTGACATATTTTTCCAAATTTCAGTCCAAGGATCATTTTCACAAAGTTAAAAGCATGACTCATATAGTGGACACATGTCAAAGAATGGCATCTCGCTTAGTGAGGAACCGGCAGGATGGAAAGCGGGTCCCCAGCGCTGTGGGGAGCCTGGGGACAAAGGTTTGGGGGACCCCTGGGCTGAGGCGGCCAGTCACCCCGACAGTGACTCCCTGAGCTTTGGGCCTCGCTCTCAGGAACCCCCTGACCATGCTCATTTGCATCACTGGACAAGCGTCATTTACATTGTGATCCACACTGGGCCTTCCCGGGATTGCCTATCCTCATGGATAGGAAGTAAGTTAAACCAAAGGAAGATGCCCCTCGTGAATCAGACGAGACTGCTAAAACACCCTCCATCCTTGAGAAGACATTCCCTCATCCTTTTGCCCATATTGAGGTTTTGAATTATTATTTTCTTAACATTGTCTTCCAGAAATTTTGAAAAACTTACCCTCTCTTCAGCTGCGCCAGCTGCCACAGCTGTCAGCGCAGGGGATCGTCACTGGCTTTTATTATCTCCCACCCGACAGCATTTCATTATTTTGTTTCCGTTTATTTGATTACTGGTGAGGTCAAGTTATGAGGCTCACCTGTGAATTCCTCCTCCGCCAGAGGCTGCTTCTGGGCTGTGCGCTCCGTTCTATTCACTGGATCCGCCTGTTGTCTTGCCCCCAGGCCACATTTGGTAAATTACTGCTGATTCACAGTCCACTTCTTTTAATCTAGCAGAGCAAGTCTTTTTAAAATGTCGCATCTTTTATTTACAAATGGTTAGAATGTCAATTTCGTAGAATTAGATAAGTAAAAAGTTATTCTTTTTTTTAAGGACAGTGATTTTTTTTATGCTCTTATCAAGCCAAGCATTTTCCTGTTATAGAGACATTTTGACTTCTTAGGAAGCATTTTGAGGGGATGCAACTTCTCTCTGCGTACTGAAAGGCAGTGCCTCCCCTCTTAAATATCCTACTGGAGTTCATTTTCCTTTGGCTGGAGAGCCTGGGAATGTTTAGGCCAAAGGATTGAGAGGGGTGTCCAAGAGTTGGTTGAGTGCATCGAGCAGCATGACCCAATTTCTTGCAAAGGAGAATTAGCAGATATTTATTTACTTACTTATTTAATAATCAACCTCTGAACCAGTTTTCCCAAACTAGGCTCATAGACTCCTCCAGTTCCATGGGATTTAACAGAATAGCTTGACAAAAAATGCTCTTTGGATCAGAAGGGCTGAAAACTGCTGCATTAAACAATGCTGAGTTTCGTCTCTTTGCAGCAGGACTTGTCAGGACCTTTATTTTGCTAATATTCTCTGTGACTCTCTGAGAACGTGCTGATTGTTTGACCTAGGCAACCATCTCCTCGCAAAAATCATCACTGTGAACATTGGTGTTTTAAGCAATGCAGCTTTGGAAAGCTATTCTTTTCTGATATTATTTTTCATGAAAAATTGTGAAAAACATGAAGTGTCTAAATAGTGGAAATGAAAACCATTGGAGTTAATGTAATGGTTGACAATGAGAATGTGACTAACTCTATCTCTTGTAGAAGTTTCTATTTGTCCAAGTAAGCTCTGTCCATCTTCTCAGTGGTCCTCACTACCACCCTGTGAGGATGGGAGAATGGCAATCAACATTCTCCTTTTATGGATGAAGAAACTGAGGCTGTGGAAGCTGATGCCAGGCAGCCCCTGGGTGGTGGGGGCCCATCAGACATCTGCACTGTTGAGTCCACAGTGCATTAGTTCTCTATTCTAGTACCAGAGTGCCACCAACCTAGCAGCTGCAACCAACAGCCCCTTATTAGCTCACAGGTCTGTGGTTCAGAAGTGCAGGCATCGCACGACTGGCTTCTCTACCCCATGTCTCACGCGGTGAAATCAAGGTGTTGGCTGATTGTGGAAGACTCCGCTTCCAAGCCCTTCCAAGTGGTTGGCAGAATTCAGCTCCTGACAGCTGCCTTCCTTGCCATGTGTCCCACCCCCCGCCTCCATTTTCAAAGCCACAACAGAGAATGTCCCTCCTGTGGAATCCCTCTCATGTTTCAAATCTCGTTACTCAGGAAGAGGGTCTTCTCTTTTAAGGGCTCGACTGATGAAGTCAGGCTCACCCAGGATAATCTCCCAGTCTTGGATCAATTTGTTTGGTACTTTAATTCACTCTGCAAAATTGCTTCCCAGCAGTACCGAGGCCAGTTTCTGATCGAAGAGCTGGGGGAAGGTGTGCATATACCAGGGTCAGGGAACTCGGGGCCATCTGAGAATTCTGCTTTCCACACTCTGTACTTACTGGAGCCACCAGAATTGCTTTTGAGATGTCCCGTGCTGCTCAGATGTCCATGCATGATTGTGGAGATAAAAAATGGGCCAGGGTAGGTTTGATCTGAGTATGAGCCGGCAGAATGCCAGGGCCCACAACCTGGGAAGGTTCTTCACACATCTGGCAAAATACGCTTTCCTTGCTGCATCCCCCTTCTCATCAGGGGACTGAAGGACCCTTGCAGGGCTTAGGCACTGCCTCCTTATACATATTTTAAAAGTCTGTTTCAAGCTCCATTGCTGTCTCTGGTCTACATAATACTCAATTCACTTGGGGTTGTTTGTTCTTAATTGGGATGCGAATATAAATGACGGTTTGTTTGTGTTCAGTAGTAAATAGAAGGAATCCACCAATCTCAAATCTGCTAATTTAGACCTTGGCATGGCTGTCATGCCCTGAGCCAAGCCAGTCTATTGCTCAGCCTACGCCTGACCTCACTCTCTGGTGCCTGACTGCAGGTCTGTAAAGGCCACTCACTGTGTGAGGATCCCAGCAGGTGAAAACCACACGCTGGCCCCGGGTGATCAGGATTTGCAGCTCTCCACTCAGCCCACCTCGGCCCCACCGCAGAGGCCTCTCTGCAGGCACCATCAGCTGCGACTTCCCATTTCAACGTGAAACAAGCTGAGCTCCTTGGGTGTTGGTGGCTCTGCCGGCCGGGCCCCCAAGCGCTCCCTGGTTCCCAGCCCTTCCCTCCGAGCTCTGATGCCGTCGAGGCCCATTTTCTCTAATAAGCCACATTAATATCACAAAACTGCCTGGTTTTCATTTTAGACAACTTCCCAACTGTCTACTTAGGACAGTTTAGAGCCAAACCCATCATTCTTTCCACCATTTTTTGGCAACAGGGACGGTTTAATGATTGTCTTGTGTGAAAGAGAAAGGGATACAGATTGGGAATCACCCGAGAGCAGAGAAAGAAGAATCTCATGTTGGAAGAGAAAGGCCAGATGGTAGAAGCATAATTTAAAACATCAGACTCGCGAAATGACCATGTGTGGCTTAGCGGGGAATCTTAAGTTTATCTCATTGCTGATAGCCCACTGTGAGAAGTAAAATCGAAGGGAATCTGGGGGGTGTTCCAGCATTTTCTCAACAACTTTAGCAGTTCATACATGGGAACCAGAGTGTGAGGTGATTAAAGGAGTTTCAGCATTCTCCCACGCGAATAAACGCACCAGCTCTGGGCCCTGGTGTCAGAGCGGAGCTCGGACCTGACCAGAGCCTGTAGAAACTCTCCCCTGCTCGTTGAGAGAGAGAAAACAAACTTGCTGCATGCCTTCCTCTACCGCAGGTCTCCTGGTATGATGGACTCTAAATTTCAGAGACGAGGCGGTGGCTGCTGGGGGGGTTGCTTGGGACCTTTGCCGCTAGCTCTGACCCTGCCCCGTCCACGTAGGCACCTCTCGGGCATCTCAGGCACTGCTACCCTGCGTCAGCCTTGGCATTCTGGAATCTCTCCACCATCCCCTCTGACCTCAATCCCAGAGGAGTTTGTAGGTCTCTCTTGTCCTCAGAGCTCATCCCCTGTCCTCTGACTGCTTCTCCCCGCTCTGGGCAAGCCATACTTCTTCCCCCAGATCCTCGGGACCTCAGAGCCCCTCCCAGCCTTCTAGAACACAGATGTCATCTGCCGGAGACCCCCATGGCTTCCATTATATGATGAAAGAAAATTCAAATGTGGCCAGGGGCTCTGATGCCAGCATCTGCCAGTGCCTGCCCTCTGCTACCTGGCTGCCAAGACCCACCTGTCCTCTCTGTCCACCCTAGAAGTCAGGTTCTGCCCCTCCTGGGGAACTCTCCATCCTTGGTCCTTCTACCTGGAGCCAGAAAAGCATCTTGGGCCACAGAAGGTGAGCTCAGGGTGGGCGGCTCATCTGGGAGCCTCCCCAAGGCCAGAGGGCGTCTGGCCAGCAGAGCGGGCAGGGGCTCGAGTGTTCGTTGAATGAATGAATGACGGAGCTGCCTCCTCAGAAGGTCTAACCTGTTATCCAGGAACTGGGATCGGTTTCTCTCCCGAGCTCAGCTCATCCCAACGCTGTGGAGAGAACACTGTACTCCTGAGGGGCACTGCCCGATACGGTGGCACTGGACACAGATGGCCATCTAAACATCAGTTAGAACGAATGCAGATGAAATCATTGGAAATTCGCTTCCGCAGTCAGACGAGCCGCGTTTCAAGCCTTGATAGCTACAGACAGTGCCAGTATAGACGTTTTCATCACTGCAGGATGTTCTGCTGTCCAGAGACACAGGCAGCCTCCCCAGGCTCCCAGTCTGGGGCAGGACAGATGACAAACACATCGTATTAGCCCTGGTAGGCACATGCGCGTGCACACACACACACAGGTGCTGAGGCTGGCTGCCACCCAGGGTGGAGCCTTGGACCGCGAGCAGGAGTTCCCGTGGCGTGCGGGCCACCAGGTGGGAGGGGGCTCCTGAGGAGTTCCATGAGCCGCCCAAAGCGCGCCGGCGCCTGCCCGTCCTCCTCTTCTTCTCTCTGCTTCTTTGAAATTAAAAAACTCCCCACTTTAGGTCCAAGGCGAGGTAGACACATAGAGAGGCTGCGTAAGTGAAAATGTTGGGGCGTCCGGGGCTAAGGCACCCTCCCAGAAGCAGCTCCGCCAGCCCTCGCCAGGTAGAACAGCGCCTGGGAGCGAGCCGGTCCTCGCGGGGCCAGATTGTCCCCTCACCTGGCAGACTACCTGGGTGCTGTCTGAGCCACCTCTGGGAGGCTGCCGTCAGAGAACCCCGAACCTGCCCGGGATCGGAGTCACCTGGTTCGGGCCAGAGGTTCTCGTGGCACGTGATTTCGCTGGGTGTAGACTGAGTCTGGAGCGATCTGTGGGCTACGCAGGGGTGCCAGCGGCTGGGCTCCCCTCCAAGGTGGAGAAACCCCGTTCCTGCTGAGCTTCAGCAAAGGCCCCTTCACCCGTGCTGACGCCTCCAATGCTTTAGCAGCAGAGGGAGCATCCACAGTCTGTTCCCCACAGAGGTTTCTCACTGTGCCGGGCAGCTGCGGCCCAGGGCAGGCACGACGCAGGCTGGGGCGCAGACACAGAGCTGTCAAGATGTGGGGGAGCAGGTGCTTGATGCCCTCTGCTTCCTCTGGGCAGAGCGCCCGAAGGAGGCAGAGCAGGCACTTCAGGAGCTTGTGCAGCATGGGCCTGGGCTGGAGGGGAGTCTCGGGGCATGGGTGGGTGTAGGGGAAGTCTGGGAAAGGCTCTCAGTTCTGAGCGCAGGGCTGGCAGGCTCGTTTCAGGGTCTCCATTCATCTGCTCAGGCAGTCGCTTCCTTACTCCGCGTGGACGCGGGAAAGCTTGATCTGCCAGGCCCTGTGCTGGCGCAGGAGGCGCTGTGAGTAGGTTGCAGACGCCCCGTCAGGCTTGCAGTAAGTGCTGTCAGCCTTGTCCTGCTGGGACGACTTGCGCGTGTCACATCTGAGTGGGTGGAGGGAGGACAGCAGGTGACGACCTGGGGCACCCCAGTGGACCGGTTCCATGACTCTGACCTCCGCTCCCACAGGGCATCAACACACACAGGAAGAGCTGGGTCCTTACAGCTGGCAGAGCGTGGGGGCTTGGGAAGCATTTTGGTGAATTAAAAGGAGTTGGCACGCCCGGCGCTGTCTCAAAGGGTAGCTTAGGTGGCCTCTAGTGACAACAGACAGGCAGGAGTGGACAAGCAGCAGAGGCCAAGTTCAGTGGGTGGCGAGGCCATTCTCATCACCAAACGTCGGGGAGGACCAGCCTCCACAAGCTGCCTGCGGTGACGGGGGCTTGGGCGGGACAGGGGGCAGAAGGAGCGGCTGAGTAGGCAGAGCCTCTGCTCCTGGCTTTCCCACTCAGCCAGGACTCAGGAACACACACCAGGCACCCCCTCCTTTGTCTCGACTGAACAGCCCAGAACACACCCATCCTGCCTTCCTGCCACGACTTCCCTGGAGTCCGTGTTTCAGCTCCCAGGCAAAACTGACGTGAGCACGTGCCACCTGGCTGCGCCCCTGCCAACAGCAGGCAATCAAAACGGGAATGAACACCTGTCAACGGCACAGGAGCAAAGGCTTTCGGGTTGAATACGGAATGCCATGTAGGGTCCTGGGGCCCCAGCCCAGGACAGTGGGTAGCTGAGAAATAAGACCGAGGGCTTCCACATTCCCCGAGACGCTCCAGACCTAACGCTGTGGGGAACTCAGCTTGGACTTCCAGGGGGGGGTGTGATGAGGGCGTGGCAGTGGAGAAAAGAGGGGCAGAAGTCTGCATGCAGCCCTTGGGGCCGGAGATTGAAGGATAAAGCAGAGCAAGGCGGAGGAACCAAGTGCATGCGCAGCCAACTCCCAGGCGTCTCTGTGCTGACCACAGGACAAGGGTGAAAGTCTCAGCGCATCTGCATCGATAAGGAGGCTCGCCCTTGCCCAGTCTGCGCCAGGCGCTTTTCAAGCTTCTGGAGGCTGCGGTTGCTGTCGCTGGATGTTGTGCTGCTGGTGACACAGGCGCCTGAGCTTCCTGTTGAATAAATGTGGCAGCCACGTTGATTTTACATTGATATTAATGTCAGGGTTGCTTTGTTTTTTTTTTTTTTTATCATTTTCCTGAAGGTTTTTATTTTATTTTATTTATTCTTGAATATTTAGTCTCCCCCATCACTACTGAGTCTTTGTTGATGTGATTTTTTTATTTTTATTTTTTAAACATTTATTTATTTACTTTTATCCATTTTAAAAGCCCCCCTCCCATTTCTGCTGTTTTGTGTCCATTCACTGGACATCTCTCTGTGTCTGTTTCCTGCCCTCTCTTCTCATCCTTCTCCTCCTGTCTCCACCAGGATTTGATCCTCGGAACCTCCGATGTGGGAGAGAGAAGTCCTACTGCCTGCACCACCTTAGTTCCTGGTTTTTCAGTGCGTCTCGTCTTGGCTCTCCCTTGTGTCACTCTCCTGCTACATCATCATCTTGCTGCGTGACTCGTGGGGCCTGGTGGCTCACAAGCTTTCTATATTTTTCTTTATTTTACCGGGAGGCACTGGGAATCGAACCCAGGTCCCCTCATATGGGAGACGGACGCCCAAACATTTGAGCCACGTCCGCCCCCATCCCGAAGGTTTTCAACTTCATGGTACCTGAACCCGGATCGAGTTTGCGTTTTTCTGATGCGCATTTAATTTGGTTTTGGCTCAGCATCTGTGTTTTTCTTGGGTTTTACATCGTTTATAGGTTGCATGGATACACTCTAACAAAACATCATCTATAATCAAATGAGACCCACAGAAGAAAGAAATGCATGCCAATTCCGAGAATCTTAGCCTTTATGGGAACAGCTCTTTGCTATGAATGATTAGCCAAACATCTGTGTCAACACGTTCTGCACTGCGGATAGAGATGCTGGTGAATACTGTATTTATGAGGATCTTTGTAGCTCCATAGAGGGGAAAATGCTCAACCACAAACAAATGTCTCAACGACACTTTTCTGAATAAAGCCCACTCTCCTAATTAACATAATAATTAAAGGCATGGATATTTGCATTGTGTGTGTATGTGCTTGTGTGTGATTGTGGTGGGCTCAACAAATGTTTCCTGTCAAATAAAATGGTGTCTCGCCACTCCTATATCAAACTATGGGGTCATTTTAGGGAGAAAACTGTTTTCTTTCCCCATATACAAAGGCCAATGGTCCTACCCACCCCCTCCAAGCCAGGTGCCATTCAGCACTTTCTGGGTTGAAAGGAGGCAGAGATGCTCTCCAAGGAAGCTCTGTTTGATTAAGGATGACAAAGAATGGCAATAATTGCATCCCTTGTAAAACATTTCCTACAAGAGTCAACATCTGTACTTAATTATTGAGCACATACATGACAGTTTCCAGTGTTTATTGTGTGGAAATATTTCCTATGGCGATTACAACTGCACAGCAGCCAGACGAACCCGCCATTCTAAAGCCCACATGCGCGGTGTTGGGGAGACTGGGGGGAATGTGGGGGCTCCACCTCACAGTCGGGGTGCCTTCTCCTTTGGCTGCAGGTTGCTCTCTGCTGGAGATGCATTTTTTTCATTTGCGACAGTGGATTGTTCCTCTGTCCACAGACACGATGAAACAAGATCTGCGCACATTGGCGGCCAATTTTCTCAAATTTAGAGCCATCGGCACAGCTCATGAAAAAACAGGATGATGTGCATAAGCTGGTGAACTCAGTGAAAACCGGGCATTTTAATTACGTCTGAAGCAACTGGGTGTATCTTCTGAGGTGGGGGCGAGCGGCCGTCTGTTTTATCAGCTGCATCCTCTGCTGGTGTGCCGGGCCTCTGGAAGCCCTCAGAAGAGGCCAACTGGAAACCTCTGACTCATCAGATCAATTCTCTTTAAGCCTAGACACAATTCCTTGAGTTTAATAAAATGAAGTTTTAAATAAAATGACTTTTTCTTCTTAACTGTCTGTCCTTATTGAACTTGGCTTGTTCTTAAGATCTCCAAACTGTGGTATGGGAGGGGAACCGGTGGAAACAGAGCAGCCTGAGATATTTCTGTCTCAGATTCCAGTGGGTTCCTTCAATTAATAATGCCATTTGGATGGAATCCAGTTTCAGATCTGATCTCACTCTGGACAGCAGTTTTATCTTTACTTTTCCTTAGTTTGCGTTTTTCACTTTGTAAAAAGTTCACTTAGGAGGCACGTTATCAGGCAGCAAAACCAGGGAAAATGGTTCAAACATATCTAGGTGAAAACCTGTGTTCTTACCAAACTGCAAGCTCCTGTCCTACTTCTCTACTGCTGGGGAGAAAGCACCGCCCAGGCTGAAGCCATCATGTCCCCAGCTGGGGCTGTGACCACTTCCTGCTACCTCAGTGTCCCACAGTGCTTGGGGCTGCACTGTGTCCCCCACCTCAGAATCTGGACTCATTTGGAAACAGGGCCGTGGCAGGTAGAATTAGTTAAGATGAGGTCGTCGTGGAGAAGGGCGGGTCCTTATCCAATACGACACTGATGTGGCGGCCTTTTGAAGTGGAGAGAGCCATGGAGAGCCTCGAGAGCCACGAGAGCCACGGGGAAGGCAGCCATGTGCAGAGCGAGGCAGAGACCGCAGTGGTTCCGCGCCAAGCCCAGGGCGCCAAGCTGGCTGGCCACCCCAGGGGCCAGGACGCAGGCGTGGAACAGATTCTGGGGCTTCCGGCCCTGCTGACACCTGGGTTCTGGACTTCCGGCCTCCAGAACTGAGAGAATACCTTTTTATTGTTTTAATTTTCATTTGTTACACAGCCTAGGACGCAGCTTGAGACACGCAGCTTGAGGCCTGGCCCTCTTGATTTTCTCTGCCCGTGTTCGTTCCAAGTCTCGGATTGTCCAGGTTTTTGCAAATTTAATCAGGAAGATCACTTGTTACCTTAATGAGGAGCTTCAGACTGCAGGGAAGTCTTGCTTTTTGTTTTATTCCAAAGCTGGCGACCCTCGGGGGCTGCAGACGCAGTGCTTCACAGTTCCGGCATCCTGAGTCCAGTTGGCGCTACTGGCCACATCACACCTGCTCCTTGGCCCTGCGCTCTGTCCTGGGAATTCGAGTTTTAAGCGGAAGTTCGATTCAGTGAGTCTCCACGGCAGCAGATTTTATATATATCAGCACCAAATTTACAAGGGGACTAAGCCGTAGGGGAAGATGATGTTTAGATGCTGAAAGAAGCTTGGCTGGCGCGGAGGCACGTACATTTTTTTCTCGGTAACTTTATCATCCTTAACCCACACACGTTCGACTCCTGCCTTGCCCTTCAGGCACAGCCCAGGCCCCTGTGGACGACGTCACAGCTGCTGCAGCGGCCCTGGACAGTGCAACGCGGAGAGAAGGGGTGACCGCTAGCTCAGCTGAGGTTCGAAGCCCGGCGTTGGCCCCACGCCCTCGCAGCCCCCTTCCTTGGGCTCCATGGTGGCGGACAAGGCGAAGGGTGCAGATGCCTGCCTCCAGCGTACACGTAGAATACAGACGTGATGCTACTTGCGAAGTCCTTGCTTTTCAAAATACTGTTTATTGCAAACAGATTGGTGGGTACAATAAAACACAATATAATTTCTGGTCGAGCATGTGTGTTAATCACAACTTGTAAAGAGAATCCAAAATCACTCGATTTTCACTTAACTGTTAGGGCTTTCCCTTTTGATCCTCAAAGGGAAATTTTCATTAAGGCTTGGTCTGCTGTGATGGAAACATAAGAGTTTACTCATCTGAGTGTGAAATGAGAATTAACTGACTTTTGGAGGTTATTCATAAACTATTCAAAACCCTGGAACTTGGGAAAACTATGGAAATTGATACAGTGCTGATCCAAGCAATGGAAAGTGAATTAGAATCAGTTTCGATCGTTTCGATTGATTTCTCTGTATTGTGATTCGAGTGTTGTAATATTGTAACACACTCGGAAGAAAAATTCACTTCAGTTTTACAAATGCTTAGATTTCTTTAAAATGTGTAATTGACGTAGAAGTTCTGGACAATGTGTCACTCTTTGGATCAGTCTTCCTGGGCTTTGATTTTCAATTTTTAAAATTTTTTGGAGGCATCAGGGATTGAACCTGGGACCTCGTACATGGGAAGCAGACGCTCAACCACTGAGCTACACCCACTGCCCGTGGGCTTTTAGTTCTATTCTGGGATTTGATCTGGTGCCCTGTTAGGATTGAAGCACTCAGAAAAACTGCACAGATCAATTTGACTCCCTCTTTCGAGCCAAATCTACAACCACTCAACACAGTCTCCCCATGTTTTCTCACAGCCTGTGGTCCTGGGGGGGAACTGAGAAAGAAGGTGCCAGATGTGGAGGACACACAGCTCCTCAAAGTCGATGTGCCTTTTTTGTGCCTAGCTCAACAATATTTTTGATGCAACACTGGCAGACAAATCAGGGGAAGTGAGATTCTGCAGGAGAACACACGCACATCTCATTACTTACTGAAATTACTCATTTGCATAAGATACGGCGATTCTCCAGGAGTTTATCTCCAATTTTTGGACTAAATATTGAACTATCTAAATCAGTTATTTTGAGTCTTTCAGAAAGTATCATAATTTTACCCCCAACGTCTTTCTAAAATATCCACTTTTGATGGAGTCAATTATATTTGTGTTATTAGAATGACTGCTAGCCGAGTTATTGAACTCACATTCTCTATCCTTCTAGTTTGCTCCATTTAGTTTTGATAGGAAGAAACATGAAAATATGAACACTTAATGTGTGTTATCTAAACCTTTCTATTGCCTTTTCCCCCGAGATATTGTTCTGAAATTTTTGTTCTAAAAGGACCGAGGAAAACATGCTTTCTGTAATAGCTTAATGATTGTCCAGCTGTCCGAAAGTAGAGAAAGGAGGTAAAAAACGAACTAAAGAGCTGGTGAAGCCTCTTTGCTTCTAGTCACTGTTCACCCGGTAAATCTGTCCAGGAGAGAGGACTAGCAGGAGAGAAAGGAAGGGAAGAGAGGCGGAACGCTGGGCTACCCACTCACTCCCCAAGCAGCCGGCCACCATAGCTGAGGAGAGGGCCTGCACCTCTCCAGGTGTGCAGGGGCGGGCTGGCTTAGGGGGCGGGCCCCTCTTCCTTCACGGAGTGAGGTTGAACTGATCGCAGAGGCATGAGGAGGAATCCACAGGCGAGGGGAGGGCACTGGGCCCCCCGGGGCAGAGAGCCGCCATGCGTACCCCACTCTGCCTTGGGCCGTCCAGCGAGGACCCAGTCCTTCACGCCCCAAATCCCAGCAGCTCGAGTACGTGCAGGCAGCGCAGTGGTGGTCCTAGCTAACCCCTATAGTTCCCGACGGCGCCCCCCACCGCGAGGGGCTTGGCTGCCCCTCTCTGGGCTCCCACAGCTCCCAGGACATGGGCCCTCCAGGAGTCTTCCGGGCAGTGCTTCCCTTGTGGCCCTGTCTTCCTTTGCTCTCTGCGTTTCCGCCAGGCTGGGCCGCAAGGCCTCCTCCACTTCTCCTGTCCCCACGAATTAGAGTCTGCCCATAGCAGGCGCTTGGCGGACGTGAGCAAAATGAATGAAAGAACGGCCTGCGCGGCTGCCCACTTAGTGCGTCTCAAGGAAACACGAGGCAGAAGAGACACGTGGGCTGCCACCACTGACACCAGGAGCAATCTTGTCAGGGACTGAGCAGCTCCCTACTCCTCCTGGCAACTAACCAAATACTTTAATACTTATTTTAGCACGACTTTTTCATTAGTCACTTTGATGGAAAGGAAGCATGGCTCGCTTCCTGTAGGACAAAGCTGTCCAGCTCTCTCTCCATGGATCTTTCTTTCTTTCATGGGCATGGTCTTCTTTTTGTTTTGTTTAGGACTATCTCCTTCACTGCCTTGTCTCTTCTTCCTGAGTACAGTACTGCTCACCATCTGCTTACATCGTCTCTCGATGTGATGGTTCATTTCACATTTCAGTTGGCTAGTTGTGGTGTTCAGCTTTTTGGTCAAGCACTGGCTTGCCTGTTAATGCGAGGGTATTTCATACACGGGATTTGCATCCATAATCAGTTGACTGCATCTACAATCAGTTGGTTTCATCTACAATCAACAAAGGAGATTGCCTTCAGCAATGTGGGTAGTGTCTCCATCCAGTCCGTTGGAGGTGTTAAAAGCCAGTGAGGATTTCAGAGCTCCAAAGAGGAATCAGACTCAACTTCAGAACTGGCTCTTGTTGGATTTGCCAGCCAGCCAGCTTCCCCTGGGAAATTCAGGCTAAGGACTTCAGCATCACCTTTATTGGAGCTTCCAGCTGTGCCTGTCCCCATGGTCACATAAGCCAATTCCTTATGATAAATACTTATCTATCTATGACCTGTTGGTCTGTTTCTCTGAGAACCCTGACCAGTTCACTCTGTAATAATGGTACATATTTCTTTCTCCCTTTCCCCTCCTACAGCCACAAATCCTCAAATAGTTTTGCACTCCCCTCAAGCTCCCTTGCACACCCTCGAGCTAGCACACCCCTCGCAGCTGGTCGGAGCCAGCTCATAGTTTGGGGGATTAGGTCACTGTGGTTTGTCTATACAGCTGTGTTTCTGGCAGGGCCCAGGAACCACTAATCCCATCCTTCACGGCAGACCCAATAGTTTCCTCTCAAATCCACTTTCCAGGATGCTCACGCTCTTAGAGACATGACACACTCACAAGAAAGTCAAAGCATGCATCACCTAACTCCTGCTGAAGCTCCGTGCCCACTTGAGATGCCCTCGACAGGTTCAAATCCAGCTGGAGCTGAGCCCCTGGGATGCTCCTGGTCAGTGGTGGCAGCAGCTCTGCTTGCCCACCTGGCTGGTGGGTTCGTGGTCTATGGACACAGGCTGACTGGGGATGGTGAGGCCAGTGTCTGCCCCTTGCCAGGAGGAGGCCCACAGCTGCCTGCTAGCCACTTTTGCCATGGCAATGACACATGCATTTGGAATTTGATGGGTGAAACAGTACCGTAGATTGGGTCTGAACTAGAGTAATTTCAAAGACATGCCAGAAGGGAGCTGGGAATTAGGCAATAGGGAGGAAAGGGGCTGGTCCACAACGGGGCTCTCTGGCCATCTGTGGTCAGCAGCAGCCACGGGTTGCCTGAGGTCTAGGTGACGGCCAAGCCAAGGTTGTCAGAATCATCTCTCTAATAATCACAGTCCAACAAGCAGGAGTGTCAGAGCGGAGTGTGACTTTTGAGCTCGTCTGGGATCTAAGGGGTTGGGCCAGCTGCCCAAGGTCACACAGACTTAGGACCTGCCACCAGGTCCTTCCGAATTCTTAAAGTGGATGAGTCGCTTACAGCTCCCTAAAAGGGAAATATTTAGGGAATAGGATCCTGCATGAGTGGGTGGTACCAGGAGAGGCAGAGGTACCCCTGAAATGGGAAAGCACCAAGGGCAAAATTCTCTTCCTTCCTTATATCCCCCAAGAATGATCTCGCCTGGGGACATATTTGTACTGCCTGGGTGAGTAAAGAAATAGTAAACAGGGAAGCGGCTGTGGCTCAATCAGTAGGGCTCCCGTTTACCATGTGGGAGGCCCCGGGTTCGGTTCCCGGGGCCTCCTGGTGAAGGCAAGCCCGCCCGCACGGCATGGTTGGCTGACCCAGCGAGCGCAAGCAGCAAGGGGGGGATAAATGAATAAATAAATAAAAATCTTAAAAAAAAAAAAAAAAAAGAAAAAGAAAAAAAGAAATAGTAAACAGCATGCGAAACAGCTTATGTTAGAGCTGGAGACCTCAAAGGGAAAAGCCATCAGATTCCCAGCGAGACTTCCATTCTAAACACTGACCATTCAACTCAAAGAGGGCTTCCGGATCAGCACCACTCACACATAACAGATTTGCTGGGCCTGACTCCCTGGTTTGAAATCAAAGTATCATGAACTCAAAACCTACACCACAATTTACTTGGGCCATCAATTTGTGCATAATCTCGGAAACATTCTTAGTTTTGCTAATTTCTCTCAGAAACAGAAACATAATTCTTAGTTTTGCTAATTTTCCTCACTTGTCGCACACATTGGCAATATTTAGTTTACACATGGCCTGCTGATATTTATAACATTAAAACTGTGCCTTGACCATATTTCAAATGACTAACGACTACACTGAAGGGGAAAAAAAAGACTGATCCACATAATTTAGGAACATAGTAGTTAACTATATATCATCAGTATTGGATAGGGTGAGATGGGAGAAAACGTCAAACAAATCCTGGAATCTATTTTAGTGGCTTTACCTATATCTTCTATATCTATTTATCTATACCTGTATCTATATCTATCTATATCTATATCTATATCTATATCTATATCTATATCTATCTCTATCTCTATCTATATCTATATCTATATCTATCTATATCAACATTGACATCGATATATCTACCTAATGTATCATCTATCTAATCTATCAACTATGCTATTTATCTATTTAGTTATTTATGTATTTATTTTTGTAGTGATATGGGTGAAAGAATTCAGAAACCAAGCTAGATGTTTTATAGGTGGGAGCAGATGAGTAAATATATTGATGCTGTTGGAAGTCAATATTCCCACTGTGGACGAAGAAACATAAAATTACGGAATGGGTAAATGCAAGGAGTAACCCTGTGGAGATTGTTTGGAGTTGGAGGCATAGGATAGACTCCCACTTTCTAACATACGTGGGTGTGTGTGTAGGCCCATAGTTGTGTACTTGTACCTTTATGTGTGTGCACATGTGTTATATCTATTTCCGTGCCTAGTAGCAAGGCGCTCACTCAGTGCCCTGCTCTTGATTTCTAAAATATCATTCTCTATTAAAAGGAGTGCAAGCCTCCTCAGGTGAATGGCAGATTCCAGGGACACAGCAAGGAGGTACAAGATGAGCCTGGAATATCGTAGCATGCCAGAAAGTAAGGAAATGTCATGAAGAGCATGTCACAAGGACGCAGGAGCCAAGTGGAAGGGGCTCCCACCAACCAAGCCTTGGACAACTTGTGTTCCACAAGGATTAAGGACAGTGGTGATCACTGAAAAAATATAAATCCATGAGTCTGCATCAGTAATCAATAGATACAATGTGGGGAGGAGGCTCTTGCTTACAGGGGAATGCCATGTCCGGCTGGTGAGTGGTGGAAGGTTCTGGGCTTGAAATGCCTCGTTTTGCAGCCATCACAGTGAAGAAGGGTTCAGAAGAGAATCACGAATGGATGCTCAGTCTGTCAGGGCAGGCTTCGATCAGGAGCAGGAGGTTGGTTTGTCTTAAAGCATCTCCCACACATTTCTTGTTAGAAGTAAGGGGAAATAGTAACTACAGAGTGGAGAAAGCGGACACCTCCTTGGCTGGGTGATTGAAGCCAGCACTGGCAATGGCGGCAGACAGACAAACGCCCTGGGTCTCTGAGTGACGACCTCCCCCTTGGAGAGCAGAACCACAGTCTAGTAAGAGGAAGCCCAGAACATTCTGAGAGCGCATTCTGTGTTAATGAAAGGGGGAGGGGTGGTATACTACAAAAATGTCAGAATTATAAAAGTTAAAGGCCGAGGCATTGTTTCAGATTAAAGGAGACCAAAAATACAGGATAACTGGATGCAATATGTGGTCCTAAGAAAGAGGGGGGAAATGCTATAAAGGATATTATTAGGTCAATTGGGACAATCGGAATGTGGTTGGTGGGTGAGATAAAAGTATTGTATCAATGTTAAATTGACTAAATTTGATAATGGGACTATGGTTATGTAAAAGGGCATCCTTTTTTAGGAGTAAAAAACCATGATTTATGCAAGTTGTTCTCCAACAGTTCAGAAAATATTATATACCTATTCATATGTATGCGTATATACACACAAGTATGTATGTGTGTTATGTAGATATATGTATGCATTATATTGCAATGATCATGTGTGTGTATATATATATTATAAATATACAGAGAGAGAAATGAAAAAGCAGGTTGGCACAAAGTTAACAGTTGACACTGAATAAAAGATATATATGTATTTTTTGTACTGTTCTTGCAACTTTTTCTCTAATTTCTAAATCATTTCCAAATAAAATGTTAAAGAGCATCAGCCACAGAAGTGGGACCCTATTTTCTCAAAAGCAAGCCAGAACATCGAGTCCCGAGCCCGGCCGGGCGCCCTCACGTCTGTGGCCTGGATTTCATTCGTGGGGGCAGGCAGGGCCTGGGGCTGCACTTGCTGTCCACAGGGCATCGGTCACCTGCTTTCCAGGTCTTCGTTTCCGTCACCTTCTAGGTAACCTAATGAAGGGGCACAGCTGGGGCCAACGAGCAGGCCCGGCTCTCCTGCCACTTCAGCAAAACCAACAAAAATAATCCAGGGATTTTATTTGATTTGGAAAAGGCTTCCTCAAATATTCCAGGATATTGAAAACAAAAGATATTTTAAATACCATGGGGCTCTTAAAAGTGGTTTAGAGGGTGTCACCCTGCCAATCTCTGTGACATCAATTGGGAGGAAAGAATTTTAAAACTACAGCTAGGAACTAATTTAAGAAGAAAAATAAATTATACATCAAAAAAAAAAAAAAAAAATAATAATAATCCAGTGCCTTAGACCCCAAGACTTAAACTCTCCTCATTTTTCAGAGAATGGTAAGAGGCTCAGCTTATGTTTCATTTAGTCTTTGCAGCCCCTGCAGCTGGGAGGGCTGTGCAATAACCCCCAGGCAGGCTAAAGGGAAGACATCAGTGGTTCTCAAAGTGGAGTTCCCTGGCCAGTAACATCGGCATCACCCCGGAGTTCAGTGGAGGTGCAAATTGGGGGACCCCACCCAGACCTGTGGACCAGAGCTCAGGGTGTGAGTCTAGGCCACTGCGTTTAACGAGCTCTTCAGGCAATTCCAGTGGACACAGAGGTTGGAAAACTATTGGACTAAGACTCATTTCCCAGCTTGTAATTCCAGTGGAAGGTCAATTGCTCAAGGACAAAGGTGTGTGTGTATTTTAACTTTTTATTGTGGTGGCTTATATACAACTCAGAGTTTCCCATTTTAAGCACCTTGAAGTGTGGTTAATTACATTCACAGTGTCGTGCTACCAGCACTGTCCGTCACCAAACTTTTTCATCACCCACTCACAGACTCTGAAGGAGTGAGGTTTAAATCCAGCTCTGCCATTCACTGCGGCCTTGGGTAAATCCAACCAATCTCTCAGGCGTTACTAATAAATTAGGGGGGTTGGTTAGAAGACGTATCTCCCATTTCTTTTTGCTTTTTTGTTTATTTGCAATGACATTGAGCTGGACTTACCTGATTCAACGGTGTTCTCAGCCGTGCCGCAAGCGGAAATGCCGAGGATTTGCCCGTCTGTGATTTGAACCAGGATTTGAACCAAATCCCTGGAGGAGGGCTGTGGAAACACGCTGGCCAAAGCAGGAGCGCCTTCGCCGCCCCGGCTCAGGCGTGGACCGCGCTTGCGGGGAGAAGGCGGCCCGGCCCGGGCACCGCGCCGCAGCTCGCAGGTGGGAAGTCTGGCCCAGGTAAGGGTGCCCAGAGCCACGAGGCGGGCGGGGCACGACCTGGTGAGCCTCGGCCCCTGCAGAGGAGCACAGGGATGCTCTGGGCCCCCGCGGAGGCATCGGAGCGTTCGGGCCTAGGGTCGGTGCCAGGCCTGTCCCTTCGGAGCCTGTGGGTCACGAAGCCCACCGTGGCCCATGGGGGACGGCAGCGGCTTCTTGCCTCACGAGACTGAGACAGAAGGCAGGGGCCCAAGAGCTCTCCCCACCCTCCTCCTTCACACCCCAGGTCCCCCTGACCCTGGGCTCCCGCACCTTCCCAAGACTTAAGTCCCGTATCAGGTTGTCCTTCTAACCCAGGCCACGGGCAGGGACTCAGGGTGGAGGGATGTCGGCTGCACGAGCCTTCCTGGGTTTTCCCTGCTCCCCACAGCGGAAGGCGCCCTTAGGCTTGGGCTTAGCCCAGGTCACCCCAGGTTCACCCATGAGGCCCCCACGGTCCCTGCTGAGGTCTGAGTGCCCCAGCCCCTCCCTCAGGATGGCGGCCACCCCCCCCCCCCCGAGCACCAAGACTCCGTCCTGGCACAGAGAAGAGCTGGGCTACGTCTACTGAGCTGTTTGGCCCAGCTGCGTGCTGAGTGGCACCCCCTGGAGTTGTGACCCAGAAATGACATCCCGAACCCCGAGAACCGTGCCCTTGCCTAGTCTCACTGCTTTCTGGTGGGGGAAGGCTTTCCTCAGACCCCCACTGGTTTACTTTAGTTTTCTATTTCACTTCACTTGGGACCAAGACTCCAGGTCCAGTAAATCAGGGTTTAAGTGGGGGATTTATCTGGCCCTGCTCCCCAGAGTCAGTCCTCCCCTCCCCTCATCTCCCGCTTCCCTGGGCATGAGCTCCCGTGCACAGGGTGCCCCAGTGCCTGGCACAGAGAAGGCGTTCAATAGTGCGTCAGTAGTATGCCGTGAGCAGCAAATTAGCGCACGGATGGACCGTGTGCCAGCCTCATGCCTCCACAGGAAAAGCCGCTGCGGTGGTTGACATAAGCTGGAACCGAAACTGTAAACCAGAAATGTCTCCGTGGTCATTTTTCATAGCTCCTGCCTCTCTGTGGACCCCTGCTTCCTCCCCAAAGCTGAAGTCCACAGTGGAGGAGAGGACAAGGGTGACATGTGAGGGAGCGGGGTGACGGGGGTGCTTCTTCCACTCGAGTGCTGGGGCTTGGGACACTGCTGCGTCCATCACTCAAGGCGGCGACCGGGGAAAGGCTTGGGGAGTTCCCAGTAGCAAGACCGAAAATCAAGGTCAAGAATTAGAGTGCTGAGGACTTAGAGATCTTCACTCAAACTGGTGTGAAATGAAATAGCAGTCTCTCCTTAGGAAGGCTGTTTTCCTATGCCCCTCTGTTACCAGCATTTATCTCCTTCAGTCCTAAATTTATGTGGTGCCCCTTTCCACAGCCTCTGAGCGGGAGTGACCTGAGGTAGAAGTATCTCCGGCAAAAGAATGGCCAAGGTCAAAGGTGATTCTGGAGAAGTAAGCACGTTGGATGTGGGGTTAGAATCCTATTCCCATGGAAACTGTATTTCCAAGAAGGCAGATAAAAAGTCAGGACTTTTCTTACCAGGATAAGTTGTCCGATAACCTTCAAATGAAGCTCTGAAAAGGTACAAGAAAAAGTCAGTGTTTATTTCTAACTGAAGGAAGTCTCCAGCTCTCTTTCACTTCTCATTACTGTTTTACTGATGGAAAAATATATTCATAAAAGAAGAAACAGTAGGGAAATGGATCATGGGGCTAGGGGAAAAAGATTCTTGGACCTGATGTGGTTTTCTGATAAGTGGGGCTGGAAGCCAATTTTGGAACGCAAGCATTTGGAGGGCCTTGGTTTGGTTGTGTCTGTGTGTGCATGCAAGTGTGTATGAGTGTCTCCTTGTGTATGTGTGACTCTGTGTGAGCATGTGTGTGTCAGTGTGTCTGTATATATGTGCCTGTGTGTATTATATGTGTCTCTGTGTGTGTTGATTGTGCCTGTGTCTGTGTGTTATATATGTGTGTGTCCCATCCTTGTAGCCTTCAATCGCCTAACAGAGTCCCAGTGGTCAGTGGAGAGTGGGAAGGAAAGGATGTAGAGAGGGAGGAAGTGGGCAGAGAGCAGAAAGAGGCTGGACTGATCCCGGTCCTGGGGCGGCAGTGATGACAGAGGGGGCTGGCCAGCTGGGAAGACAAGCAGCCCAGGGTGGGGGCCTTCCGGGGCAGACCTGGGCACGGCATTTGCCTCCAGACACCTCAATGCCCCTCTCTTCTTCTGCACTGTGTCCCATTCTGCTGTTACAGGGGACTGACCTCGGTTAACAGATATTGCTGGGGAAGAGGGAAAATCTTTCTGTACCCTTGTAGGGAGAGAGACTTGGGGCAGTGATGATGCAGAGGGACCCTGAATCCACCGCTCCCTGCTGCTACCCAGGGGCGTGATTCATCTCTCTGAGCCCATTTTTTTATCTGTTGAGGTGGGTGTGAATAATATATGATCACATATGTGATATATTTATATATCCATACATATATACATGTATATATATGTAATATATATATATATATACATATATATATATGTAATATATATATATAATGTGAAAAATTGTCTGTTCATTCCAAAAACTCCCTGCTGAGAGCAAATTCTAAGCATACACAGGTGGAATCTGCTCTTTCTTTCATATCCTTTATGATCTGGATATAATGTTGAGCCCTGTGCTTATTTCTAGATTCAAATGGTTGATTTAAAAATACAACCATAAATTATCATATGACTTAGAGGAAGGTGTTGGGACATTACATGAAACACAGATGAAGCAGTGGCCCTCAGCTGAAAACCCACCAAGAGTTTTCATTGCTTAGAAGATAAACTCTCTGCTCCTTGGGGGTGGTTTAGAAGCTTTCCTACAAGCCCCTGCCTAATTCTCCAAGTTATTGTCCTTTCTCCCCTAACAGGAATGTTCTCTTCAAGCCAGCACTGGTCTCCAGAGCATTTTTTGGTTTCTGCACAGCAATGTCCACCGTAAACAGCTTTCAAATCATTCATGCATGTGAGACATTCTTTTCTTCATCCCCAGCTCCCTAAGACCTGCCCAACTCAAGAATCTGCACCAATGCTTCTTAAACTTAAGTGCTTCGAAAAGGAATGCAGAAGCCAGAGGCCCTAATTCAGTGGTCTTGGGTGGTGGGGGAGGGCTGACCTAAAGTCCCATCACCTGCCTCTATCTGCTGGACTTTTGCAGCTACCTGGGTCTCCTTGAAGGCATGTCTTTGAACTCATGTAGAGAACAGGTAGCCCCTGGGTCATTTTTACATGGGCTGCACTTGCAGCAAATGTGTGCTTCTTGAGATTCGCAACCAGCACAGCCTGTTGCCCAGCTGCCCTCAGAGGCCTATGTGCCGATTTGGGGTGGCTTATGATAAAGGGGAGCGGTACCCTGCAGCCACTCCAAGCAGGCTTTCTCCAGCTCGAGGTGAGTTCCCTGCTCAAGAGATGGTGCTGGTCAGGTTCACCCACGAGGATTTTCTGCTTTCCCATCCTCCCACCTGGGAACTCTTCTGAGGCAGGGCTGTCTTCCTATTTATCTCTGTTCCTGTGCTGAGTGACAAGGCCTAAAACAGGCAGGGACTTAGACAATGTTCTCAATGGAATTATGCTCCATCTTCTCCTTTCCTTCCAAACCGCCAGCAAGTGCAATGTGGAAACAGCAGAAACTCCAGAAACAGCAGCTTGGAGTTGGAAGAAGAAAGAACCAGTGAACTTGTAGAGAAGACAATTGAAATCATCTAATCTGAGGAGCAGAAAGAGGAAAGAATGGAGAGAAGTGAACAGAGCCTTAGGAACCTGTGGGACACCACTGAGGGTATCAGTATACACATTATGGGAGACCCAGAAGTGGAAGAAAGAGAGAAAGTGGCAGAGAGAATATTCAAATAAATAATGTCGGAAAACCTCCCAAATTTAAGGAAAAACACAAATGTACACACCAAATATGTACAATGAACTCCAAATATGTACAATGAACCCAAATAGACCTACACCATGCCATGGTAAAATCCAACTGTTGAATGCCAAAGCTAAGGAGAGAATTCTGAAAGCCACAAGAGAGAAGCAACAAGTCACATACAAGGAGACTCAATGAGAGTAAGTGCTGATTGTTTAAGAAGTTATTGTAAGACATATAGAAACTGTTGAAACAAAACATTGCCAACCACTAATCCTGTATCCAGGAAAACTGTCTTTCAAAATTTAGGGAGGAATTAAGACTTTCACAGATAAACAAAAGCAGAGGGACTTTGTGATTACTAGACCGACCTTATAAGAAATGTTACAAGGAGTTCTCCAGGTTGAAAGGAAAGGGCACTAGACAATTGACTGAAGCCATATGAAAAAATAAAGATGTCTGGTAAAGATAATGATATAGGTAAATATAAATACCAGTCTTATTGTATTTGTGACTTGTAACTTCATTTTTTACTTCCTACAGGATCTAAAAAGCACATGCATAAAATGTAATGATAAATCCATGATTTGGGGCTCATAATGTATAAATATGTAATTTGGGACAAGAACTACATAAAGGTAAGGATGAAGAGGTATAAGAACACAGTTTATGAATGCTATGGAAGTTGTTAAGTTAGTATGAAAGCAAACAAGATTCTTATAGACGTAGGATGTTAAATATAAGCCCCATGGTCACCACAAAGAAAATATCAGCGAATATGTAAACTCTTAGGGACAGAATGTAGAGAACAAGTTACCAGGGGTGGAGGACAGGGACAATGGGGGAATTAATGCAAAATGAATATAGAGTTTACATTTAGGGTGAAGGGAAAGTTCTAGTAATGGGTAGCGCTAAGGGTCCTGCATGTTGTGAATGTGATTAATGCCACTGAATTGTATGTTTGGGAGGGAATGAGGTGGGAACATTTATGTTATGTATATGTTTCCACAATTCAAAAAATAAAGAGAAAATGACAACCAAATGCAATACATGATACTTGATGAAGAATGGAGGAGAGGAGGCTCAAAAGGACATTATTGGGACATAAGAAAAAACTGGAATATAGACTATAAGCTTTGTATCAGCATTACATTTCTTGAGTTTGATTATATAAGTGAGTATCCATGTTCGTAGGAAATGTATATGGGAGTATTATGTGTTTAAGGATTATGATGTGTGCAATCTGCTCTCAAATATTTAGGAAATAGATAGATATATATGTAGATAGAACGATATGGCAAAGGTGGTAAAATGTTGAAGTTGGTGGATCTGGGCCTCTGGGGAGGGGTATGTTGGAGTTCTTTGTATGAGATTTGTTTTAATTTTGCAACTGTCTTGTAAGTTTGAAATTATTTCAAAATAAAAAGTAAAAAAAAAAAAAAAAAAAATGACAACTGGTCCTAAGCTCGACTCTTAAAAGTTCATAGCAGTTGCACATAGAAGGGAAGCCCCTTTTCTGCTTCCCACCCCAATCCCTTTCCTCTCCATATTCTTCAGATGCGAGGCAGCCCTTGAGCAAGGCATGCTTCCAGCAAGAGTGTGCTCATGACACAGGATTCAGCAGGCAAGAATATGTGAAACTTAAAGATTTAAAATTCTAAGTGTCATGATATCAGTTAACTATGAAATACCAAACCATAGCAAAGCAGGCTGATTGCTTGTCTTGCGTCGAACGAAACATGTGTCCTTAGAACGTTTCCACGCTGAGCTTTCCCTGCTCTAGGTCCATCGCTCCCTCTATTTGTCGGTAAAGAAGCCCAGCTCCTCTTTTTCATCCCCACCTCCCATCGTTGGAGGCACCTGGGGAGGGTGAATGGGCTCACCTGTGGGGTAGAGGCCTCATTGTGCCTTCCCTGGCTCCCCGCTTCCTCTCCTTTTGTTTTCTCTGCCCACCCTTTTCTGGACACGTATGTCCTTGTGCTGCCCACTGAAGGGGGCCCTTTGCCCAGGCTGGCATCTATCCTCAGAGCATGGGCCCTTCCATTGAATAACCCCGTTGCTTTAGGACCCTGCACTGCACAAAACAATATGCTGAACAAATCCATGGTATGGGTCGTAACTTCGTGGCCCTTTGGGGAATATCCAGGTTTCGTGCTGTCCAAAGCTTTTCAACGTGATGATCCCTTGGCAAGGAAAAGAATGCAAAATTAGACAAGAAAGTGGGCGTTTCTTTAGAATGAGAAAAGAAATTCCCACAAATCCCTGGAGAGCCTTGGTGATTCTGATCCCTTTCTTCCGAAATCTCGTTGGACCATGCACCAGAAATGCATCTGGGGGCTGAGAGTAACCGGCTGTCAGGCTGCGCTGGGTCTCAGAATCCCCCAGTTTCTTAGAGTCACCCTCTGTCTTCCTCAAAGTCCCTTCCTGCAGTTCTGGCTCTTAACCGAAGCTTTCCAGGCGCCCACAAGGAGAGCTGGATTCACTTGGCCCAAATGTCTATGAAGGCCAGACTTAAAAACATAAAAGGGTCACACTGTCCATGACCTGGTCTTTGCACTTGAGATGCTGCTTTCTGTAAAGCGGGCAAGCTGATCAGCAAGTCTATTTATGTCACAGATTCTGACCTTCAGTCAGCCTCAAACCAGCCAGGCTCTGCTGGTGAAGCGTCCCAGCAGGGCCATGTCATTTTGTCCCTTTTTAAAAACGGCATCAGGAAAAGGACATTAGCCTAATCTGAGCACACGGCGATTTTACGGCCACAACTGACCTGAGGAGTCAAAGCAAAGGTTATAAAGGCAACTCCAAACATTGAAATGTCTGAAATACTCATTCCAGATCATGCCCTTCCCATTTTTCCCTCCTTGGAATGTCCAAGAAAGTGGACACGTCATCTTGGTGTGAATTGAAAGAAATGATTTCATTCGCCAGCACAATGAAAGTACTTCGTCGTGTGTAGCGAGCTCGAGTCCCCGCACTGCGTCTCCTTCTTCATCCGCGCGGTGTTCCCACGGCCTCCCCACTGCTCAGCCCTCGTACAGCTGCCCCGACGCTAGCGAAGGCTGTTCACTTGTCTATTTCTTTTCTGATCTGCAGCAGGATAAGAAGTCTCCTGGTGCCTCCTTGGTGATGCTGTGCCTTATGTTTGTGTATTTTGGGCTGGTTTATTTTGCTTTTAGGTATGGGAATGTGCTGGTCCAAAAGTGAATCTTTGTTTCATGATCATAGGCTGTTTACATTTTAAAGAATTCCAGCAATCAGAGTTCACCCCAGATTCTCAAAAATGCCACGCTCTTTGTCCTCTATAAATTTTATGGTCTCCAGCTTGAGAAAAGCCCAAAGCTCTATTTTGGTAGGCATTCCCAGTAGGTGGCCGAACTTAAAGTAGCAGCAAAAATGGCATCTTTCTGAAAGTAAATGTCTTGGCTATATGAGATTGGAGTACATGATGACTGATTATATTTGTACTCTACAAAGATTTACATAGAGCATCATGATCTTAAGTTATTTGTGAGAGGACTATAGAAAGACACATACGTATAAAGGTACACATAAGTATATTCAAACTACGATTCCTACGTCATTGTTGAAGAGTCAGGTTTTGTTTTTTAAATTAAAACCTGCACATATAACCCAGAGCCTTTACAGGTAACTTTAAATTCCCGTGTAAGCAATGGGATACTGTCCAGAACTGAGTAGAGCTGGTCCAACTAATTTATCATTTCAGGAGTGATTGTGGAATTTGGCAAAATGATTTTCACAGAAGAGTGAAAAATAATTCTTGGCCTCAAATTTCTGTTAATGGGTCCATTTAAACTTCTGTAACTTTAACTTGCAGATATTTTGGCCATATTAAACAGAATAAAATAGATTTACTGGCAATATCAAGTTTGGTGGACGTAATCATGCATGCATTCATTCATCTATATATTTTCTAAAATGAGTAAGTTGGGTTCTCCTTCACTGTGGGATACAATGCAGAGAATTAAGGAGTATTACTATTTCCTACATGTCACCTTCATTCCTTCTCTCAGGTTTTTTTCCACTCTGAAGAACTGAGAGCAGCACAGAGTTTGAAGACTGGAAGGAGACATGGAAAATCACCTGGAGCCACCACCGCCTTAGGACTGGTGTGGAAATGGGGCCTCTGAGGGTATCTGAGCGGGGTGCGGTCGATTGCTGCCTCTTGGCAGTTTCACTGACTCTGGGGGTCAGAACGCAGCCAGAACCACTGGCGGGTTCTCACCCACCCTGGGGGTTGAGGACCACGACCCAGGCAGCGGGCTTGAGGCAGGTCAGTGAGGGTGACTTGTGCCACGATGAGGCCTGGACTTGCCACGGAGGAGCCAATCGTCCTGGACAGCCAGGATCTCACGAGAAAGCTACACATGCCCCAGCGCTGTCATCACGGCTGATTCATAAAAATAACAAATGAACTTATTGATGACATTTGAGCCACAGGCTTAATGATCAAGGTGTACCGATCAGTCCACAAGGAAAGGACAAGTCAGTCCCTGGCTAAGTCTACTGTGAAACCCACACAGCTGTCCTGCGGAGAGAGCTCTTCCTGGCTAATGCTAGGTTAGGGTTCCTGTCAGTGCAACAGGAACCTAAAGTCAAAGGGCTCACACATTTCTAGGCTTCACTGGGCAAGTATTTCTGTAGAGTAATCCGAGATGAAAAATACTTTTAAATAGCTGAGATCATGATTTTATTTTTAATGAAGAAATATCAGAAATCACAAGGACGTTTTAAAAAGCCTTGGTGTTTCACACCCTGTGACTGATGGCAGTTTTAGCACACCGGTGTGTCACCTCAATGGGGGGTGACCGTGTCACTGCGTGATTATTTACTGAAAACTCAAAGGAAGGCCAGAAACCACTGGGATGGTCTTGATTTTACCAAGGATAAGGTCAAATAGGAGTGGGGCTTTGGACATGCCGTCCAAAACCAGTGTTTATAATAGGATAAAGGAAGCACAAAAACGCAAAGGAACACAAGTCCCTGGGCTTGTTCATTAAGATGTTTATCCTGAGTGGGACTGCATTTCCTTTCTTTTGAAAGTCAAGCCCTGGCATTTGGGAGGCCATATATTTTTGCTCAGACGCAATCCCTTTTCTTCATGTAAAATGTTTGTTGGCCCCTAGGGTGAGCCCAAGGCTTCTAGCGCCTCGCTCTCCATCCTCACACAGGGCCTGAGTCGAGGGTCTGGGTGGAGGACAGGCAAGGCAATGCTATGTTGGTCTTGGTGACAGTGGGGGGCTAGTAGGCTGAGTATATATGACAACTTGGGCAGCTTTAGCCCGCTGTTGAGATGGCCGTGAGTCTTGCCTGGCTGGGTCTTCTCGGCACGGCCAAGGTCCTGGAGGACACTGGCTGGGCCTCCTGGCCATGGCTGAAGAGAGCTGAGGCTGCCCACACCAGGCCTCTCCCAGCCCCAAGGTGGAGAACACAAAGCCCAGGAGTCCTGCAATTCCAGGGTCCTCATTCAGGCCTCAGCTCTGCCTTTGAGCGCTTGGGGGACCCTAGGCAAGTAAGTCTTCCCATGCTCTCTGCCTTGGTTTCCCTGCGTTTCACTGATGGAGATGATAACCCCACTCCTCTACCTCCAGGATTGCTTTGAAGATGAAATATGACAACGCACATAAAACACCTTGCCCAGAGCTGGGTAAGTGTGACATGGAATATGAAAAGTGATCGTTGTTTCAATAAATGATGATAAAACAATTACACATTCATATGCAAACAATGAACCTCACATCTTGTACAAAAAAGTAGTAAAACTGGAACAAGTGGAAGATAGACCTAAATGTAAAACCTAGAATTATTAAACTCCGAAGCTTTTAGAAGAAAATATAGGAGAAATATTGGTGACCTTGGGTTAGGCAAAGATCTCTTAGATATGACACCCAAAAGAGGATTCATAAAATGAAAGCTTGATAAATTGGACTTCATGAAAATTAGAGTTCTGCTTTAAGAAAGATGTTGTTAAGGGAATGAAAAGATGAGCCACAGATTGGGAGAAAGTATTTGCAAAACCCAGTCTGATGAAGGACTTACATACAGAATAATAAAAACTCAGGAATATTAAAACCAACCACCTGATAAAAATGGGAAAAAGATTTGAAAAGACACTTCATCAAAGATATATGCCCGGCAAATAAGGAGGTAGAAAAGAGCAACATCATTATCATTAACTCACAACTATGCCAATTAAAACAATGATGAGAAACCAATACACTCCTATTGGAATGGCTACAACAAAACAAAAATAAACTGAAAACCTATGCTGGTGAGGATCAGGAGCAACGAGCACTCTCATGCCCAGCCAGTGGGAATGAAAAACGGGATAGCAGTATGGAAGTTTCTTTTAAAGTTAAACATAATGTGAATATTCTCACTATCCTGATTTTGTGATAATCAGGGCAGGCTAAACATTTGCTACATTAGAAACCATGCATGTGTCCCCAGACCTAGTTTTTCCCCCTAGGTCTGGCTTTTAGAATGCTGGTGATAAACTAACCTGATTGATTATATGACCATCCTGTATGGGAAAAGACTGTAACTCTAGGTATCTTTGGTCAACCTTAAGAGATATAGCAGGGGGACGGACGTGGCTCAAATGGTTGGGCATCCGTCTCCCATATGGAGGGACCTGGGTTCGATGCCCGGGACCTCCCGGTAAAAATGAAAAAAAGGAAAACATAGAAGGTGCGCGGGTGGCCAGGCCCCGTGCACAGGTGTGCCATCAGGCCCCGCAAGCGGGTGAGACCCCCAGGCCCTGTGCGTGGGTGCACCACCAGGCCCCGCGAACGGGTGTGCCACCAAGCCCTGAGAGTGGGTGAGACCCCAGGCCCCACACGTGAGTGAGCCATCAGGCCCCACGAGCCACGCAGCAAGATGATGACGCAACAGGAGAGTGACACAAGGGAGAGCCAAGACAAGACGCACCTGAACACCAGGAACCAAGGTGGCGCAGGTGGTAGGACTCCTCTCTCCCACATCGGAGGTTCCGAGGATCGAATCCCAGTGAGAACAGGAGGAGAAGGATGAGAAGAGAGGGCAGGAAACGGACACAGAGAGTTGCCCAGCGAATGGACACAGAAACAGCAAAAATGGGGTAAAAATGGATAAAAGTAAATAAATAAATAAATAAATCCTTAAAAAAAAGTATAGGGGAGTAAGATATGGACTATAGTTAGTAGGAATACTTTGACGATGCTCTGTCATAATTTGTTAACAGGTGTTTCACAGCGATGCAGGGTGTTTGGGGGGGTGGGGTGATGTGTGGGGGCCCTGTGTGATGTGATGCATGTTTGTTTTGTAAGATCACGATGTTTACTGAACACTTATAGTTTATGTATGTTCACGTATGAATGACATACTTCGATAAATTGTTTAAAAAAAAATAAAGTTAAGCATGCACTCCCCATATGACCTAGCCATCCCACTCCCAGGTATCTACCCAAGCAAAATGAAAACTGATGTTCACATTCAAATCTGCAATAAGAATGTTTATAGCCACTTTACTCATAATCACCCAAACCTGGAAACAACCCAAATAGCCTTCACCTGGTGCCTCAGTTTCCCAGCTACTAAAATGTCTTAACAGGCACTCACGGGCTCACTGTCTCAGCAGCTGGGAGGCTGGCCTCCTCCAAGGGTTGGGATTTGCTAGCTAACCCACAGTCTTTGGGGTTCTTTGGCACCATAAGGAATGCCATGGTGTTGGCTGGGGCAGGTACCTTGTTCCCCAGGGGTGTCTCCAATGCAGGGGGCACCAGTACATGGGTGCCTATTAAATTGTTTTCTGTATTTTTGAAATTTTTCACAAAGAAAACTTTTTTTTTTAAATGAGGAGGAAAATAAACAAAAATAGGAGCAGAGAAAACCGATGCCCGGGAACCAGCTTTGGGAACTGGCCCTGAAGGGGTATGCCGAAGACCCCGGCCAAGGGGCCTTGGAGAATCCGGAGAGCTCAGGGGCAGTGAGGACAAAGAGTAGCTGCCGGAAAAGGGGGAAAAAACAATAGAGAGAAAGTCTGACCGTTTGAACAGCACTGGGCTGTACTTCTTTTGCACAAGCCTTTTGGACAATGTTTAAGTTTCCAGAAGAAAGGAAAGAATCCTGATGCTTCTGAGTAAAGACTCGCTGTCCCTTTGTTTCTGTAAGGACAGTCCTTTTAGAGGGATTCCTGTAGGTGCCAAGTGGAAGTCCACGTTAGCCCTCAGAGCCATAGGTTTCAGATCCCAGGAGCTTGAGCCAGCAGTGAGACCCTGCTGCCACATTTTGGCATCGCCTTTGGGGAATTCTGTAGAGGGAGCCTTCCCAGGACTGTCTGTCAGGGGGTATGCCCCCCTTTGAGCTCGCTGCCCAGGGAGAAAGCTCTCTGGTGGGTTCCAGACAGACATGTGCCACTGGGACAAATGGAAGGTCCATGGTGGGCAGTGGAGAGGAATGGAAGCCATCACCTTCCGTCACCCAGATGGGCCCACCTGGGATCCCTGAGAAGAGGTCAGGCAAGCACACAAACTATTGACATTATTCCACAGGATGAAAGAGACCTGAGATGTTTATAGCCCAGACGGAGCTATTTAGTGCTGATTTAGAAATATCATGTCAGCCTGGCAAGTCCATTTGTCACTTGTCTTGACAATTGCCACAGCTTGTCGTTAGGATCTCAGGACATGGCATCTGAGAAAGTTTACAAGAGCTGGGAGATGGAGCATGGGCACAAATAGGAAATATAGTGTGTATATATATATATACACTATCAGGAAGACAATTGTGAGCTGCCTGGCACAGTGATGTGGCCAGATTTCCCCTGGAAGCTCTAAAGGCAACCGTAAAGTAAAGCTTGGGAAAAGGAAATATTCCTTTGAGATTCCAGGAAACCTCAAAGATGGGCTGGAGTCTCCTGGCACCACAGCATTTTGCTTCTGGAACCCACGCCCCGCTCGTCTCTCCCTCACCCCCCGACTCTGGCATTCACGAATTAGGGTGCCCTGTAACCCAGCAAAGGCTCCCCTCCTCTGCTTTCTGTCTGATGTTTGCCCTCTTGAGAGCCCCTGCAGAGAGCTCTAAAGAGAATTTTCTCCCTTCGCAATGTCTCTCGCTGCCCCTCCACGTGCTGATGCCTTGGAGCCCACCGGGATTGGACCGCAGAGCACAGGGGGCAGGGGCCGGCCAAGGGTGGGGAGCCAGCCCTTGGGGGAGGCGCATGGAGGACTCCGTTGCATCCCCAGCCTTGTGCTCCAAATTGGGATTCTTGGATAGATGCTCAGGTGAGCTTTTGACAGCAAGGGGTCTGGGATCCCTGAAAGTTTTACGCAACGGACTGGCAGAGTGTCTGGTAAGAAAGCCCCGGGTCCCTCTGAAACAACGGACACAGAAACAGCACTTGGGCCCCAGGCCTGCTTTGTCATTTCCCTAATACAGGACCTTGGATGAGTCATTTGAACTCTTAGACCTTCAGTTGTCTGGTCTATAAAGTAAACGTGGGATTCTCTGGACGCTCCTTTACAAGATCCGTTCCCAGAACCCTGGTTCTTCCCAAACACAACCCTACGGTTCTACTTCAACTTTAAAAGAGTAAATTACACTTAAATTCAACTGGCTTATACCAAACAGGCAGGACTCGGATGGCCTCCGTTGTTAAGTGTTCGCTGTGTGCGTGCACGTGTGCGCGCGTGTGACCCAGGAGTGCTGGGAGGGCCTCGCGCAGCTGGATTTTAACTTAGACGTTTAGATGTCTAATTGTTGCTCAAGTTGTCTGAGAAAAGACTGGCTATGAGGCAGCTTTGAGAAGAAACGTTTCTGTGCCCCCAGGTGATGGCCCGTCAAGTGACACTCAGTTCAACCAGAGGCAGTAAGAATTTCCGTGTCCTGGAACGGATGATAGAGACTCAGGAACAGGAGAGGCAGCTGGAGGCTTGGGCCCATTTGTCAAAGTCTCCCAGCAGGTTTCCAAGAGGAGCAATTTAACGTCCAGCAATACTAATTTAAGGGGGAAGTGTTTGACCAAATAGGAGCTACGGAGGAAACCTCTGCAGGCCTCAGACACTGTCCAGCTGCCCCAGTGCGCCTTGGGCCCTCGTGGTCCAGTCCTGTTCTGCTCTGTCTGTTCCTTCCACAGGAAGCCCAGGCCCTCCCTCCAGCAGGGGTGGCCCCAAGCCTGGCGGGCGCTCCTGGCCCCTCCTGCCCCCGCACCCACGCCCCGTTGTCAGCAGGCCTCAGCTCACCTTCAGACTGGATCAGACCCGCAGATCCTCACAGCCTCTGCCTCGGCCACCCTGGAGGCCCCACCTCCCCTCGAGATTCTTGGGGTCACCTAAGGGGTTTCTGCCCATCTTTCCTGCTCATATGTAAGGGAGACGTCCCTCTGCCCCCGCACTCCTCCACAATTACTCTTTATCATTTTTCTCCATGGAACTTTAAACCTTTCGGTATATGTATGTGTATACATGTGTGCATGTGTGTGCAGGCGCGTGTGTGCAGGCATGTGTGTGCATGTTTATAGTCACTCCCTCTCCCCAACTCAGGAGGTCAGCTCCAGGAAGGGGATTTAGCTGTTTTGTTCACTGTTATACGTTCAGCCCCTAGAACAGAACCGAGACCTTAGCGAAAAGGGCATGATCCAAAGGTGTAAAGGGCTCACACCACCATCAGCTGCCATTTATGCAGGTGTGACTATTAACACAGAAAAGGAAACCCAGAAGAACCTCTGAACTGCATATAAAAAGGCTTAGAAACTTTGTGATACTAAAGAAAGATGCCCAGTGAATGCTAATCTTGGTTTTTAAATTATTAATGTCAACATTTTAGTTCCTTCCACCTAACACCTCCACTGCAGTAATCCCCCCAAATCCCCTGAAGCTGTTATATTGATAGCATATTTCACAAGTGAGAGCATCTTATAGTCACAGAAACAGGGAGGTCGCTGTGGGGTCTCTGGGGACTCTGGATTCTGCTGGCAAAGCCCCTAACTCTCGCTGCACCCCTCTTGGCATTCCTATTTTCCCCACCTCGTCTCATTCACTCATCCTTCAGCTGAAACTTGGAGCCGGAGCCCCGTGGTATACCATCCTTCTCCAGCTAGCTTCACAAACGACTGCACATGCGTCATGTGCCTACCAGGCAGACACATCCCATCACGAATAGGGGTATGTGCCTCATCTGCATACAATGTAGGTACCTCCAAGCACAAACCAGGGTATGTGCTTCATTTGAATACAATGCAAGTGCCTCCAATCACAAATAACTGCAAGTACACCATGTGCATACCACGTAGGCACCTCCAATCACAATTCAGGGTGTGTGCTTCATTGACTGCAATGCAAGTGCTTCCGATCACAAACCACTACAAATACGGTGTTTGCAAACAAAACAGGCACATCCCATCAGGCCAGAGCCCTGGTCTTCCTAGAAATACCCTTTCAGCAGGACAGCGGTGGGGACAGGAAGTTCTGGAAGGGAGAGCCTTGCTTCTCACAGATGTTCAAAGGGAAATATTACAAAAGAAAAAGCTCACAAGTCAGCCATTTCAGTTGTGCTCCAATTCCTCTTCCAGCTCTCCAGGCCTCCAGATCTTTCAAAAGAAAAACTGGGAATCTAGATGCTCTATCAAGTCTCTACTAGCTATAAAAATCTTAACCTTTAGTGACTGGATTTAATCAAGTTGGTTCTTCATTTCAGATTATTCCACAAACAGACATTGCTGGACAGAGGATCTTTCAGACATCTTGAGACATTTTTGTAAGTAAACACAAATAAATTTCAAAACAAAAATAAACCTAGGTATGTCTTTAAACTTAGCTATCTCTCACATCAAGTCCAAAACCATCTAATGGTTATCAGAGACCAGCAAATACTGGTTTCTCCCACACTGACAATTCTTTAAAGGCAGTTTATATATGGCAACTGAATTTATTCCTGCCCCCATGCTTCTTTCACAGAGAAACGATCATTTCAATGTTTCTGACTCAACCCTGGATACAGGTAAGAGAATAAATTAATGCATTGAGCACAGCTGGAGAGAACGAGGCAAATCAATGAATATTTGAATTACCAAAAGGCATTCAAAACGGTTTTAAAAATTACAGATTGTGTGGGGCAAACAAAAGTTGTGTGTGTGTGAGATGTGGCCCTGGGGCCGACATTTGTGAGCTCTTGGATGCTGAGGCGAAGCCCCACGCACTGGTCACGGCAAGCAGAGCCAGCCATTAGAGGCCTATGCAGACATCTCACTTTCAGGTCATCTGAGCTAAGCAAGGAAAGGAGTCTTCTTTCTTCTTTTTGGTTTAACGCAATGAGGTGAAGTCTTCAGCTCAGGGCTCACAACGATATCTTGGAAACAGAATTGAGGCCTTTTCCTTCAGTGTGGCCAGCACAGACCCCGCTGCTGTTCGGGAAGATTTCCCTGAAAGTTCACGCGTTGCTCGCCAAGGACTCTGGCAGCATGTGGGTGGCTCTGGGCTCCTGCTATTAAGTGTCCCCAGCTCTCCTGGACCCGATGTTGGGGGTGCACCAGCTCCAAAGAGGAAGACGCGTGGTGGCTGCTGAGCTAATCCAGCCGTTCCCGTTTCCTCACACAGGTGGCTTCACCCACGGGGCCCAGAAACGCATGAGCTAATGGCGCATCCTGCAAGAGACCACCAGAGAAGCTAATGAAAACCCTTCTCTTCTGCAAGGTGACAGGCGCGCGGGACGAGGCCCCAGAGAAGAATGAAGTTACAGAAATGGAAACATTTCCTCCAGCACCAAGCACTTCACCGTGATTTCTCCCCCGTGCCCGTGTCTGTTCACCTCCGCTTCCTCTGGGCTATCTCCACATAATGACGCACACAGATGGAGCGCCTCACAATTCCAGGCCTCTGCTTTGGGCTGAGGTCTCTCGGCATGGAGTGCTGGTCACTAACGTCTTCCTGCTGCGCCTAGTCAGGCCGGGAGCTCGGGAGCTCTTGCTGTGGGGTGGCTCATTTGCTCGCCCATCTCTCTGGGCTAATTCCCACCTCTATTCCCTGTGCCAAGCGCCCAGACAGTGGAGCCATCCTGTCCTCGTTTCCTGTGGCTGCTCACCACGTCACTGCAAACCTGGTGGCTGAAAACCACACGTGTTTATTCTCTGAGTTTTGGAGGCCAGAGGTCTGAGGGCAGCATCCCGGGCTGACATCCCGGAGTCGGCAGGGCCGCCTTCCCTCCAGAGGCCCGGCAGTGGTCGTGGTCCTGGCCTCGTCCAGCCTCCGGTGGCTGCCAGCGCTCCTTGGCTTGGCTGCCATCTTCACAGCCGGCGCCTTCCAGCTTCCCTGCCCTGTCCTCCACGGCTTCTTTGTGGTCCAATCTCCCTCCACCTCCCTCTTCCAAGGGCATTTGTGACAGTGTTTCGGGCCCTCGAAGATAACCTGGGGTCATTTCCTTCTCAGCATCTTTAATCACAGCTGCAAGGCCTCTCCTGCCCTACATGGTAACATATTCGCAGGACCTGGCATCTTTGGGGAACCATGATTCGTCTGCATCTCCCCAACACGACTGAAAGGGAGACATCTGAGCGCCCAGGAAGAAACAAGTGAAGACAGGGTGGGCTGCCCAGTGATGGCAGGGAGAGGTGTGACCTAGGCCCAAAAGCCAGCCCGATCCAGACAGAGCCACGGCTCTGGAGCAGGCCACCTGCCTCAGCCCCCAGCGCGTCTCCCAGGGACCCCCGAGAGCCGGGGCGCGCCGGCCAGCCCCCTGCTGCTTGCACGTGCTCACGACGGACCTGTCCAAGAGGAAAGTCTGGTCGTCCCACCCCCGTTTGAACAGCTCAGTGGGTCCTCGGGGTGAAGTCCGAGCTGCCGGACCTGCCTGCCAAGCCCTTGGCGGCATCAGGCAGCCCCCGCCACCGCCGGCTTTGGCATTCGTAACTTCCCGTCCCAGGCCCTGGTGCCCCCCGGCACACGCTGCTCGCGGCTGTGCCCGCAGGTGTCCCTCTTTGTCCCCGCCGCAGCCCACAGCGGCGCCTGGGGGCCTGCTCCGTGGGCGCGCTCGGCTTTACATGTTTCTGAGGCAGGTTAGTTTAGGGAGTGGGATGAGGAGTCTAAGGCCTGGCCGAAAGACACGGCCGCGAAACTTGGGGCGTGGGACCCCGCCCGGGACCCCGCCCAGGGAAGACGCGGCCAGAAGGCCGCCCCGAGGACCCCAAGAACCCCATTGGGAATGAGCTCTCCTTCCGGGTCAAGGGAAAGCCCCGGAAACCGGCAAGGGGCCTCGCCACTGGGCCCCCTGGGGAACTGACGGGTGGGCCAACCAATCAGAGCAGCAAACAGCTGGGGCCCCTCCCCCAAGCATTAGCAAGGGGAGGAATAATTAATAGCCGAAAAGGTGATCACCCAAGCCCAGCTCGCGCTGTGCCTGGAGGAGCGCCTACCTGCAGGGCCAGGTGTGTGGTCCTCTTTCTCCAGACACTGCTGGCGTAGCTAAACCAGCATGGTCTTAAATTCTTTTATGTAACACAGCCAAGAACCTAGAGGGATCCATCATCCCCCGACTTGCAACTTCATTTTGAGGCTCGGTTACTGGGTATATAAAGATTTATAATCTAGCTTCCAATTAAAATGTATCGTTATGTAGAAACAGCTTTATCCCAAATACTTTTGGCCTTACAGTCAGTTTTATCTGACGTCACACAGCCACCCCAGTTGTAGTTTCACTAGGATTTTCCTGTTAGAGCTTTTTGCATTTTCCCACTGGCAACTTCTCTGCATCTGTGTGTTTTAGGTGCGTCACATGTAATATAGCCAAGAGCATGTAGCCGAATTTTATACGTTAAAAATGACCTCTGACAGCCTTGGGTTAGCTGCACAAAATCTTTTTTCTTGCTGTGGTTTTCATATTTTATAAACTTAAGTCATTCAAATAAGTCCTTCATGATTTTGCCTATTTTGAAGTCTCCTTAATATTATGTATTTTATATACTTCTTTAAATTCACTCAACTTTTAAAATTTCAACAGGTGCTACCTACTCGCCTTGACCTTGTCCTAAGCAATTATATCAATTAGGCCACAGGCTTAATGAAATAAATGCGAAAGTGAATGTGACTTAAAGTATATTAAACCAAAATGTAAAAATATCACCCAGAAGGCTTTCTGCCCTATATTTTTAAAATACAGAATAGTTATATTTGAAGTAGCCCTGGCTCTAGTTCTATAGGGCTTGGCTATTTAATATTTTTATGGAAGAAACGTTTAGTTCTGGAAAAGGCAAATGCTTGTATATATTTTTGCAGCCTGGGATCTCCCTTACTCCATTTCTTCCTTTAATTTAAGTGGTCACCTGTAAATGTCTTCCTTGCTGTGTTAGATAAATGGGGGCTGGATATCCCAAGAATCAGAGGTTATATAAAATGACTGCAAATAGACAGCAGACATAAACATCTACCAAATGCTAACTTAAATTTTGGTCCAAACTGAACATATGGAAATAAATTAGAGCGATTTCTTAAATCTGAACTAAATTGCTTTTAGAGTCCTTTTTTCTTTGTAAGCATTGTAAATGCTAATAAATCCTGTTAAATTTTTTTTAACTGCATGTTACATTGAAATAAAAACAAAGGAAAATGAAAAAAAAAAAATAAAGTATATTAAACTAAATATGTAAGTTTTGAAAGAAAACATGTTCGTCCTTTTGCACTTGAAAGGTCCTAGGGCACCCGCAGAATGCGTATCATTCTTTAAGGAGCCCTGAGCAGTCTTTTATGTCCCAAACTAATTTCTGAAGTAAGAGCTCTTTGCTTATGGAAGCCTGCTGAGGTCTGGGAGCCTTCTCGGGGCTTTTGCATATGTAAATACCCACGACAAAATTCACAGCCCAGGGCCCCAGGGCCCAGGGAGCGCTCGGCAGGGAAGCAGTGAAAGCAGGGCCAGGACAGGCCCTGAGCAGCCGGCAAGGGAGCGGAAGGCGGGGCGCGGCGGGGCACCGGCTACAGTCCAGGCAGGGAAACCCCGTCAGAGGTTCAGCAGGCGCTCGGCCGCCGCCAGCGCGGGGCCAGGCCCGCCGTGCGTCCCGGGAGAGGCCGCTGCGCAGGCGCCGAAGGCCCCGCGGGTCAGGCCCCGAAGGCCCCGCGGGTCAGGCCCCGAAGCCCCCGCGGGTCAGGCCCGAGCGGGTCAGGCCCCGAAGCCCCGGCCTGGTCAGGCCCGAGCGGGTCAGGCCCGGAAGCCCCGCGGATCAGGCCCTGAAGCCCCCGCGGGTCAGGCCCGAGCGGGTCAGGCCCCGAAGCCCCGGCGTGGCCCCGCGGATCAGGCCCGAGCCGTGATCTGGACTCGGAAAGCCTGCGCGCTTTCCTCCCTGCTCAGGCCTCCTGGTTCTCCTCCCTGAAACCAGCCCTGGGACACCCTGAGTTACGTGGCTGTGGGCATTTATTTTACACTTCTTTTTTTTTTTAAAGATTTTATTTATTTATTCATTTATTCCCCCCTTGCTGCTTGTGCTCGCTGGGTCAGCTAACCACGCCGTGCGGGCGGGCTTGCCTTCACCAGGAGGCCCCGGGAACCGAACCCGGGGTCTCCCACATGGTAAACGGGAGCCCTACTGATTGAGCCACAGCCGCTTCCCTTACACTTCTTTTTGTGTGTTTAAAATTACACACTTAACACACCCATTCTTACTGAAAAACGATAACTTAAGCAATGCAGAAGTATCACATCAAAATATACATATTCCTCTCCACCATTCCCATTTGTTTCCCAGCATAAACCCTCTGGCATCCTTCTGTCCCCTTGTCTATACGTTTGCACACACACTACCCATACATACACGCAACACAGACAAAAACAACACACACGGACACACAAAATACACACATACAACACACACAGCACACATAATACCCACATATCCATGTACAAACATACAGTCACACCTACACACACAGACATGTACGCTATAACACAGTCACATGAAAATACATACTTTTCTTTTAAATACAAATTATATCCTACTATATATGTTTTTCTTTGATTTGCTCACCTTACCAATATGTCTTGACAATGTTTCTATGCTGCCTCCGTTCTGCACCTAAAATATACAAGTTTAGCGGGGCCTTAGCCAGGTAGTCACCAAGTTGTCAAAATGTCCCCTGACCTGGAGACCAGCACTGGAGTCCCAGAACTTGGCTTTTTGTCAAGCCGGCCTGGTTGTGTCCTTGTCTCCCACTTAATTAAGCCTGCAACAGAGGGGCAGATTCTTGCCCTTTTTGTTTTTGAACTTTATTTTATTCTCCTATAAATTAAAATATAATGCTATCTGGTAAATTTTGGATTCCGTTTTGCAAACATTTAGCACTTTGCCAGGCTCATAGTTTGAGATGTATTATTAGCCAACATTATTATTACATTTAATCTTCCTCTGATAATTTCAAAACAAGTGAAAAATTATTGTCCAAACTTTTTATGTGATAAATTCTCTTATTTATTTCCTGAAAGGACTGGGAAAACTCTTCAGATATTTTGGAGGCTCTTGCCATTTTCTGCCCACATATTGTTCTATCTATATGATTGATTTTTTATTTACTTTGCACAAAGGTCACCTACTACATTTTACTTTGAAATTATTTGATTAATATTGTATATACTTTTGGCAAAGTGTGTTGAATCTGGAAGCACACTAGCGTCCAGAAGTGATCATTGTTTTTTGTTATCTCAAATCTACCTGGCGTGGTGGTCAGAAAGAAGCATAAGGTAGAGCGTGGAGGAGCTGGGGACTGCTGGAAGAAAGAGAAACACCTCATCTTCTGACATTAAATGAGCGAACTGCAAAATGCAGCCCCGGCAAGTTAACTATGGTTGTGATTTCTCAGCTAATGGTTGAATGAATTTGAGAGTCACCCCTGTGGGGTGTGTGTGTGTGTGTTTGAAATTAGTTTCTTCTCTTTGCCATCCACAATTAGTTCATTGGTAAAAATGACTGGAGGACGATGGATGAGTGAAACTCAAAATGTGGTTAAATGCCAGGACTTGGCTCTAACTGCCATGCTCCAGGCTTGGCCACAGAACTCCAAACCAAATACACTCCAGGAATCCCTGTGTCTTAATGAGGAACTCTGCACTCCAGGGGCAGATGCGATAAAATCTGAAAACCCGGGCCTGTAAGGAGCCTGCTGAGGAAAGAACAATGCTTGGATTTTTCCAGGGCAGGATGTTTGGGATGAATGGCCGGTTTTATTTTATTTTGCTTCCACTTCCTTAGTATGTAAGTAACAGTTGTGGCCCCAGGGGCCTGCAGTGGGGGTGGAGCTGCAGTCACTTACTGACCCTCTTGGGGACTTGTCCAATGAGAGGCGGGAGTGTGGAGGAGAGAGGCAAGGACGCTGGCACCGTCTGAGGCTGGGGGAACTGCATGCGCAGGTGCCTGGAGTGCACTTTCCATCTGCAGCCAGGACCTTAGCTGCAGGGTGTCAGGACCTAGAGAGGATTTCACATCTGTGCAGCGAGGAAGAGAAAGCCTTGATGAGCTGAGTGTGGCTGTGGAGTGATTTAAGGGCCTTGGAAAGCCTCACCGGTCTTAAACGCTCCATGTCCACTGGTGAACAGGGAGCTCCACGACAGCCATCTTTGGTCTGGTCTGACTCCGAGAAGTCTCATGCTCTAGGTCACAAAATGGCTGCACTTTTGAAAGGTGCTGGCCATTTGGGGCATGTGACGATTGACACTAAAGGCAGGTAGCATTGCTGGAAAAGAGAGGAGAAGGAAGTTCAACCACAGAAGAATGATTGCAAACAGGCACCCGAAGGCATCAAGGGATCTGGAGTCTCCGTCACCCTCTGCTGAGAATCACACTCAGTTAAACCCAGCCCAGGAAACACAAGTCCTGAGAACATCAGGGCAACTGAAAGAAGGGTAGGGAGTCTCCCCCAAATAGGCAATTAAACTATTTCCTTTTTCTCTACCCTGCCAAGCAGGCATCAGTCTCTTAGGGCTCCTGGATAAAATGAAACAACTCAATACTTTCAGTAAACTTTTCCCTCCTTTTCTTGTCCTCCTTGAACTGTACAGATCATCAAAGGTGAAGGAGGATAAAACCCTTAGAAGAAAGCATGAGTAAATTTCCATGACCTTGGATTAGGCAATGGTTTTTTTAGATATGACACCAAAAACACAAGCAATAAAAGAAAAAAAATGATAAATTTAACTTTGTTAAAATTTTTTAAAAATTATGCTTTGAAGGACACTATCAAGAAAATGAAAAGACAGCCCTCAGGATGAGAGAAAAAATTTGCAAATCATATATCTGATAAGGAAGTTGTATCCATAATATATAAAGAACTCTTAGCACTCAGTAAAAAGACAACCCAATCAAAACTGGGCAAAGGACTTAGGTAGACATATATACAAATAAAATATATAAATGGCCTAGTGGCACATGAAAAGGTGCTCAAAATCATTAGTCATTGAGGAAATACAAATCAAAGTGACAGTGAGATACCACTTAGCACCAACTAGGCTGGCTGTAATAAAAAAGATGGATAGCAACGAGTATCTGGAAGGATCTGGAGAAATTGGAGCCCATATACATTGCCAGTGGGAATGGAAAGTTGGGCAGCCCCTCTGGAAAACAGTTTGGTAGTTCCTCAAAAATATTAAAAGTAGAATTACCATATGTAATAGATTGAGGATTATGTGGACCCCCAAAAATTATGTTCTTAAATTAATTCCTTCCTGTGGGTATGAACCTATTGTACGTGGAAACTTTTGATTAAATTACTTCAGTTAAGGACCTTTGATTAGATTTCTTCAGTAAGGCATGGCCCAGGATGAGTCTTAATCCTTTTACTGGAGTCCTTTATAAATGGGATGAATGCAGGAGAGGGGGCCACACAGGCAGAGAGAAACCTCCAGAAGCTGAAAGAGAAAAAGCCAGGAGGGCAAGAAGCAGAAATCAACAGAACCCAGGAGAGAGAAAGCCACAGGAGCAGAGAGAAAGCCAGAAGCTGAAAGCAACAGAGCCTAGGGGAGATGGGAAAGCCAGTAGACCTGCCACTGTGCCCTGCCACGTGACAGGAGTCCAGGATTGCCAGCAGCTGTGTCTTCGGAAAGAGACTGATGCCTTGATTTGGACACTTTTCTCAGCCTTGGAACTGTAAGCTAATAAGTTAATTAATCTCCATTGTAAAAGCCAACCCATTTCTGGCATATTGCTTTTGGCAGCTTCTCGCAAACTAAATCACCCTATGACCCAGCAATGCCACGCCTAGGTTTAAATGCAAGAGAACTGAAAACATACATCCACACAAAAACGTGTGTTCAAATGTTCATAGCAACATTATTTGTAATAGCCAAAAAGTGAAAACAACTCAGAAGTCCATCAATTGATGAATGGCTAAATAAAATGTGGTATAGCCGTACAATGGACTATTATTCTGCAGTAAAGAGGACTAAAGAGTTGACACATGCTACAACATAGATGGACCTTGAAAGCATTATGCTAAATGAAGAAGCTAGATGCAAAAGGTCACATACTGTCTGTAGCAGTTTGGCAGTTTGATATAGTTATGAACTCCAAAAATAGATATTGGATCATGCTTCTAAACTGGTCTGTTCATCTGGGCATGATTAAGTTATGATTAGGGCGTTGACTGGGCCACGTCAGTAGGGTGTTGAGCCCCACCCCTTGGTGGGTGGGGTCTCAAAGATAAAAAGACATGGCAAAGGACAGAGTTGGAGTAGTTTTGATGTTGGAGTTCTGGTGAGGAAGGAGAGAAGGCCCTGGGATAGAGATGAGCCATTCTCCTGAGAGTTCACAGCTGGCCTTGTGGAGAGAGGCAAAGCCCAGAGAGCCTCATAGTCTACAGCTGACCTTGTGGAGGAAACAGAGGAGCTGAGCCCAGAGAGAAACGGAGCCCTGGGAAGAGAGGAACCCAAGAAGCCTGAACCCTCACACACATTGGCAGCCGTCTTGCTCCAACACGTGGCAATAGACTTTGGTGAGGTAAGTAACTTATGCTTTATGGCCTGGTAACTGTGGACTACTACCCCAAATAAATACCCTTTATAAAAACCAACCAATTTCTGGTATTTTGCATCAGCACCCCTTTGGCTGACTAATACACTGTCTGACTCCATTTATATGAAACGTTCTGGATAGGCAAATCCATAGAGACAGGAAGTAGCTTGGTAATAGGCAGGGACCAAGGGACTGCTTGCTTGTGGTATGGAGATTCTTTTTTGTGATGATGAAATGCTTGGAATTAGACAGTGGTGATGGTTACACAACTTTGTCAATATGCCAAAAATTGCTGAATTATACAGTTTAAAAGGGTGAATTTCATGGTAAGGGAATTATATCTCAATTTTAAAAATTAAGAGGGAAACAAAGCACCATGCACGCACAAGCTGTTTGTAAAGAAGACGGTGGAAGTAGTATTTAAAGACAAGTACTGTGGATCTCCAATCAAATATTTTGGCCAAAAATACATATATTTTGGGGGGTATTGCTGGTGATGGGGGATGCATCTGACTCACCAAAACTATTTCCGCGCTCCCCAGTGGATCACTTGATGAGTATTCATTGAAGCCAGGGCCCAAGTCCAGGAGAGCCTTCCGCAGCTGTGCCCTCCAGGCAGAGCCTTGGGGGGTGCCTGGCACTCCTCAGTCACAGCATGAACCAATGAAGGAGCAAACAGGGAAGCCTCAGCAAGGAGGGGACGCTCTCTTCTTCCCCCAACCGCTCTCCCCTTAAAAGAACATTCCATCAGCAAGCCTGTATTGGGGTTGGCCCCTCCAATTTAAAGACTATACTGCAGGCATCTCCATGCTGCTGCCATTCCTCACTGCAAAGATTCTGAGAGCGGCAGGATGACAATCTGGTCCATTGAGTCATAACGCTGCTGCTCGGAGACATCCAGTTTAGCTTTCATCTCGGCTCAGCGCCTAGTGTCACGCCCACTCTGCTCCTGCTCTGTATGAAGGACGAGTTGAGTTTGGGAGTGGTGGCAATGGACGCTGTTGCTGGGAGCGCAGCCCTGGGCCACTTCTGTACGTCTGGGCAGGAAGCAACCCAGAGGGAGAGAGGCGAAGGGCCACCAAATTCCATCTGAAAGCAGCTCATTTTCAGATACCTAAGAAAAAGCAATCAGGACCCATTAAAAAAGGGAAGGGCGACCTGTTAGCCGCCTGGGGACTTGAGCGAGTCCTGTGCCCTGTGAGAGCTGAGTCATGGTGAGATGAGTAAAGCTGAGAGGAAACAAATCTATAGAGGCTTGTGTGCAAACCAAGGCGAGGAGGTGGTGGAGCGGGTGGGAGGTCTGGGGCCAGAAGGTTTGGGATGGTCTCCCCAGTACTCCCTCATCGCTGATTATAATCTCCCTGCAGTGCCTCATCAAGGCGAATTTTGCCCAAGTGGATTGGCGGGTTAAGTGCTTCCCAGTTGCTTGCCTTTGAGGCTTTTCCCACCCCCTGACCTCGCTCGCCAAGGATGCGGTTCTCTGGAGTCCCACACGGTGTTTTTCTGGTCCCACATCTTACTAGGGAAGAGGGAGGTAGCAAGAGGAAGCTGCCAAGCCTGGCCAGCTTTCCTACAAGTTGTGTTAATAGAAATCGAAGAGGCAAAATGTAAGGTGATCCATAAATTTGCACTGTTTAGAGGATCAGTGAGGACAATTTGGGATTAATCATGAAACACACCAATTGAGACAGACAGAGGCCCTGCCTTAGGAATGGTTTAATAACTTTGAAAAGAAAGGGAATCCATACAACAGTAGGTTTGCCTTTGAGCTCTAAACTCCACCCTGGGAAGTGCCTTATGTAAATATCCCAGGGAAAGCGAAGTGGACATGTGGACCATTTTCTTCCAGGTTCTGAGTTTGCCAAATCCAGGAGGGAAGGTGGGTGCACAGTCACCCTTGGGCCATGTGAAAGTTGGTCCTGCTTTGGACACCTGGTGCCAGTGAGAGCCGCGGCTGCCGGAAGTCCAGGAGTGGGAGCAGCTGTTCAGATCACGACCAGACAACCCTTGGCTGGCCCAGCACCCGCGAACACAACCAGGGAGAGTATAGCAGCGGAAGGTTCTGGGCTGCAGGCCCCAGTGCCATGGGGCTTTCTCTGTCTGCTGAAATGGTTTTTTCCTTGATAGACAGATATTTTGGGGATCGTTAGTCTCTTAATAGGTTTCTCCAAAAGTAGAGAAAATTAAAATCTACCCATGCCTACTCTAGTGGGTGGCATGGCCTTCAAACCTGGGCTGAAAGATTCCCCTCCCTGTGGTATTCTTCAGAGAAAGGGGATTACACTCGAAAGAACCAGAGAGCACTTGCAAACAAGTTGTAAGCACGTTCATGATAGTGAACAGACCAACAGCTTATCTAGTTGTGGAAGGAAAGTGGGAAAGAGGAGGCATGCTGGTCGGGAGGGAATTTGTCTTGTTACTTTAGCTCTCTTTCTTGCTCTGAAAAACAATCAACTTTATTGAGGTATAATTTACATAAAATGTGCTCATTTTAAATGTACAATTTGATCCGTTTTGACAAATGTATTCACTCATGTAACCAACACTCAAATCAAGACATACAATATCACCCATACCTCCAGAAAGTTCCCTTGTGTCCATTTCCTGCCAAACGTACCCCCTCCAACCCACCACCAACTGCTGATTTACTTGATAGAGTTGGCTCAGCGACATTTTCCTATCAATGGTGTCACATATGCACTCTTTTGCTCAGCATATGTTTGAGGTTCATTCATATTTTGGGGTGTAGCAGAAGTTCATTCCTTTCTCTTGTGTAGGAGTATCTCACTGTATGGCTATACCACAATGTGGTTATCATCAGCTGATGGACGTTGGGTTGTTTCCAGTGTGGGGCTTTACAGATAAAGCTGCTATGAGCATTCATCTACAAATATCTGTGCAGACATATACTTTTTAAAATATACATTTTAATTTTTTTAAAAAGTTAGTTAGATTACATAAATGTTACATGAAAAATAAAGGGGATTCCCATATGCCCTGCTCCCTACTTCTCCCACATTAACAACATCTTTCATTAGTGTGGTACATTTGTTACAATTGAACACATTTTGGAGCATTGCCACTAAACGTGTGATGAACACATTTTGGAGCATTGCCACTAAGCGTGGGTTATAGTTTACATTGTAGTTTACACTCTCTCCCACACAATTTGTAAGTTATGGCAATATATATAATGGCCTGTATCTGCCATTGCTGTGTCATTCAGGACAATGCCCAAGTCCCAAAAATGCCCCCATGTGACACCTGTCTTTCCCTCTCCCTCCCCTCATAACCTCCAGCGGCCACTGCCTCCACATCAATGATAAAAGTTCTTCCATTGCTAGAATCACAATAAGTCTATAGTAGAATACCAGTAAGTCTACTCTAGTCCTTGTTCATTCTCCAATCCTGAGGATCCTGGGATGGTGATATCCACTGCAACTTTAATTCAGAGGGGGCTTAGATCCCATGGGGCAGATGGATGGGACTCTCTTGCTTGCAGTTGCAGACTCTCTCTGTTCCTTGGTATGGTGGTTGTCCATCATCATCTCCTTGTTAGTTGTCCTGGTTGAATCTAATGAATTGGAGAGTAGGTATTGCAACTTTGTTGAGATTCAGTGCCCATCTGGCACATGGACAGCCCAAAGATTTAAATCTCTTGGACATACACCTAACAACTCTAGTATTAACTATAGGTTCAAATAGAAGGAGCAGAAGAGTCATGTGTAGGGAAGCCACAACTGAGTACAACTCTGTCACACTGGGAAGCAGAAATTCCAAAGTAAAGCCCACTGGCGGGGTGCCAAACTCCTGAGCTGTCTGACCTGGCTGTAGTGTCTGGATGTTTCAAGAGCCCTCAGGAGCCCTGCTATTTGAGGCAATATTTACTTTGGCAGTCAATGAGATCCTGCTGAGACTGCATAAGCGTAACCTCTGTAATGACCTCCTGACATACTTTGAAGACTCTTAGCCATATAAATTCATTTGTCTTTACGTTTTCCCCCTTTTGGTCAAGGTCTTTTTCCAGTTGCATTGCTAGTTGGTGCTTGGTAGTAATCCTTCGGTGCCAGGGAGGCTCATCCCCTGGAGTCATATCCCATGCTGTGGGGACAGTAATGCATTTATATGCTGAGTTTGGCTCAGAGAGAGGCCACATTTGAGCAACAAGGAGGCTCTCAGGAGGTAACTCCTAGGCATCCTATAATACTAGGTTAAGTTTCAATTTCAAAAGTAAAGGTTCATAAGTACAGTCATCACTATTAAGGGCCTGTCAATGGACCATCCTCCTTCACTAGTCACTGCCCGTGTACTTGGGGGAATGTTGATGTCCTATTAGAGAAAGTGGCAGAGCTCCCCAGGATGGGAATTTGATATTCTTTCAGTTATTTTGTGAATCTCCACCCACTGTGGCAATGCCCAATGAATACTTGAACACATTTTTATGCCTTATAGTTATGCCCCAGGTGAACCTCCTCCCATGCATCACTGACACCCCACTCTAATGATCCTCCCCTGTCCCAGTTGTAATCCTTCTGCGATTCAAAACTTCTTAAAAAATGAAGCCAACAAAATAACCAAATACAATTAATAAGAAAATGAAATAATAATGATAGTTTTAAAAATAATAAAGTATAAAAATTAAAAAAAAATGGAATAATAAAAAAAGAAAAATATTAAAAATTTTTTTTTTGACATTATGTCTTTCATCACTGTAAGATCTGTTGTCTTGTATGTACAGTGACATTTTCTTCCATTCATTCTCCCATGGTTTTATTTTTTTCATTTTGTTGTTAAAGTAGCTTTGGGTTACAGAAAATTGATGTGCAGAATATAGGGGATTCCCATATTACCAACATCCTTTCCCTTTTCCACTTTCCCTTATTAATAACATTTTACATGTGCATGGTACATTTGTTACAAATTGATGTACAAATATTGAAACATTGCTACTAACCATAGTCAATGACTTATATTATGGTTTACATTTTGGACCATACACTTTTATAAATTTTGCTGAAATTTATCTTGACCTGTACCCATCATTGTAAGATAATGTAGTTTAATTCCATGGCCCCTAAAAATTCTCCCTATTCCTCCCTTCCCCTCCCCCTCAGGAACCACAGCAACCACCAAGTTTCACTCCTTGAAGAACAAGATTCATAGTTAATTGCAACAACACTGAGGGCTTGACACACTGGTTGGTCCTTCTCTATTAGGCACCGCCCATACTCTCAAGAGACTCCTGCCTCTCTATTTGAGAACATAGCAGGATGGGAGTCCAACAGTTGCCTACTCATTATGTGGTTCTCCACCCACTGATACTACCCACATGACAAGATGAACACTCACTCCCTAGAGTCCTGCCCCAGGTGCTCCCTGTCCTGCATGTCCCCCACATCCAACACTCTAAACCAGTAGCCCTCCCCTGCCATATTTGCCAAAAGAACATTCCCAATATTGTGGTTTCAACCACATACCCACAAATCTCCAGAGTTCACTGCCTCCCTCCCTTATCCCTCCCCCCAGTTCCATGGACAGGCCCAATTCACCTTCCCCACCCTACCACCATGAAAACCAGCACCGTACAACACAAAAGCATTGCTGCACCACTGTCATGCCCCTCCACTGCACAAATACACCTTCCCACCTTATCATAGATTTTGCTTATGTGGGCATTGGCCTTCTCCCTTTCTATCTCATGTAAACGTATTTTCCAGACCCTAGCTCTGTAAGTCTGCTCAATTTCCTTAATTCATATCAGTGAGGCCATGTAATATTTGTTCTTCAGTGGCTGGTTTGCTTTACTCAACATAAGGTCTTCAAGATTCATCCATGTTATACCATGTGTTAATACTGTATTCCTTCTTACAGCTGAGTATTATTCCATTGTATGTATATACCACAATTTGTTTATCCATTCATCTGTTGATGGACACTTGGATTGTTTCCAACTTTTGGCAACAGTGAATAATTCCGCTATGAACCTTGGTGTGCATGTATCTGTTTGTGTCCCTGCTTTCAATTCTTATGGGTATATACTTAGCAATGGGATGGCTGATTCATATGGCAGTTCTCTATTAAGCTTCCTGAGGAACTGCCAAACTGTCCTTCACAATGGCTGTACCATTCTACGTCCTACCAGCTGTGGATAAGGATTCCCATTCCTCCACATCCTCTCCAACACTGTAGTCCTCTTTTATTTTTAATAGCTGCCAGTCTAATGGGTATAAGATGAGCTCTCATTGTAGTTTTGATTTACATTTCCCTAATAGCTAGTGAGGTCAAGCATCTTTTCATGTGCTTTTTAGCCATTTGTATTTCTTCTTTGGAAAAGTATCTATTCATATTACTAGCCCATTTTTTAAAATGGGTTGTTTGTCTTTTTATTTTTGAGGTGCAGGATTTCTTTATATATGCTGGATATTAGGCCCCTAGCAGATATTTGGTTACCAGATATTTTCTCCCATTGAGTAGGCTGCCTTTTCACTTTCTTGTGAAAGCAATCTGATTGATTTTTTATTTTTCAAATCCCGCATTGCCCACTCTCCTCCCACACCCAGGCACAGATGTGTGAATGTGTGTATGTGAGTGTGTGTCTGTGTGAGTATGAGTATGTGAGAGTGAGTGTGGACTGGCTGCAGTGTGCTGGAGGAAGAGCTTTAAGGTATTGCGTGCCTGTGAGTAAGCTGGATGGGAACAGGAGTGAGACCTGGTAAGGCACATTCCAGAACTCCTGTGCTCACTGAAACAGGAGGGGATGGAGGTAAAGCTGCACAAAGAATGGCTCCATTTCCCTTCAGGCACTGGACCCAGAGAGTGAGCCCCGGCTCCAGAGCACAAACCCACCTAGGGCCCCTTCTGCACCTGCAGGGGAGGACAGCTCGTAACTGCCAAATCCCCCCGGGAAGGCCTGGTGACCAACTTGAATGGGAAGCGGTGCTAATGGCACATCAAAGTGCAGGGCCATGGGGGCAAAATGAAGCTCCTGGGGAATTTTGGGACCCTCGTGGCCTGCACACTGATCTGGCTGTCCTGGCGAGACCAGCTGCCTTCCTCGGTCCCTGGAAAGGGGACAGTGACCGCCAGGTGTGCCGTCAAAGCATCTCTGCTCCCCACACGCTCCGAGCTGTCCACCTGGCTGGACGTTCTGGGGCCTGGGCTCCCACGTGCTCAGCAGTTACGCGACTCTCAGCCACGGGGCACGTGGGCGTTGCTGAGTCTCTGTCCAGACTTCAGATCAAAGTCCTTCTGATGTGCAAACGCATGAGAGAGACTCTGTGGTTTCCAGCCCCCAGCCGGGAAGTCAGCGGCCCAGTCAGCCAGCAAAAGCCCAGAGGCTGAAGAAGAAATCGCCACCGCTGTGGTCTTGGCCCACCTGCTGGAGCTTCAGAGGGGCCTGGGCTGCTCGGTTCAGGGTCCTGAGATGGGAAGGAGCCAGCCTGGCAGCACGGACCTGGGCAGGAGAGGGCTCAGCACTCCCTCTGGGTGGACACCCTGGCTGGGGCTCGCCTCACCTGGCTTCTCAGAGCATTACAGGTGGTTTCTGCTCTGCCCACGACCCGAAGCCCCTGAGTGTAGGTGTAAGGGCGCCAACGGGCAGCTCCTAAACATCCCCGAGGCCTCCCGAGCTGACTTCCAAAGCAGAGGGAGAGCTTTCTCTCCTACTGTTTTCAGGGCGGAGTCATGACTTTTGGTAAAAGACTAGTTGAATAATAGCGAGTGAGATGGAAAGGCTAGCATCTTGGAATTTTTGAGGAACCTGAGGAATCTAATTACTTTGCTTTATAAATAAAAAATCCAACAGCCTGAGAGCTGAAGAGACTTGCCAAGGCCCCACGGGTAGGTAATTTCACAGCCGTTGCCGCTGGGCCCTAAGGGAGGAGCTCTGCCTCATTTAGTTTAGAACGTGTGGTAAACACCCTGCCTGGCACACAGCAGGGGTGCCAGATGATGTCCCTGCTCCCGGTTACTCATCTCCTTTCCTTGAGAGAGCATTACATGGCCACCACTGCATTTGCCACACAGGCCACGCCTGGAGGAGAGGTCACTTCCCTGCCCCCCTGGCATTGGGCTTGACCACGTGCTTAGCTCTGGTCAGTGGGGCGTGAGTGCAAGTGGCAGTGTGCCTGGCAGGGGTAGAAGCACTGAGAGGCAGCGAGCATTTCCAGGGGCTTCTTAGGTTCTCCTCTCTGCCGTAAGAACAGTGTGTCCTGGATGGGGTGGTTCTTTGGCCTGGATTTGGGATGGAGGAAAATGCACGGCGCAGTCCCACAGGCGATGTGCAGATAACATGCAATGCCATCGAGAAATAAAACCCTGTGGTTGCAAGCCCCGAGGTTGTCGTTACCGCCGCCAAGCTGACTGGTAGACCATGGGCAGGATAAATAACCAGGGATAAGGCATATTTCCTCTCAGTGCCCTGGAGACAGCAGTGCTGTCTCCACCTTGGGCCGCTACCTTCACAGGCTAAAGGCGTGATAAATGAAGCTAACCGAGGGGCCTCCTGGCATGGATGTCGGATGCAAGACGACCACATATTCTTCCGGATGCGTCTCGAGGCGTGCGCACAGCTCACTTGGTGAAGCTGCCTGTATCTTGTGCTTTTCACAGCTGCTGTGGACGGCCACCCTCGGGATTTCCCACACTGAGGCATCTTCCCCTGGCACTGCTGCTTCTGGCAGCCTTGGGCCATTCTGCTAAGCATGGTAAGTAGAGTCATTTTCTCATCCAGAGTAGAATAAAAGTCGTTTCAATGAAGTTATGTGCTGAGTGCCTAAGCGAGGCTCACGCGTCCTGGTTTGTCCTAATTTGCTGACATATTAATTGATCCCTCTCTTGCCCTCAGGAGTGGTCCCATTTGGAGGATGAAATTTATGGTTTCTTTAGAGATGGCCTGGCCCCAAACACAAAACTAGCTCTCCTGGAAATTAGCAGTGAGGACTTGCTGAAGTGTAAGCAAAAAGTCTTATGACTTTGAGTTGAAAAAAAAAAATTAGTTGGGATACATATGACAACATGGATGAACCTGGAGGACATTATGTTGAGTGAAATAAGAGAGACACAAAAGGACAAATATTTCATGTTCTCGCTGATATGAGCTAAATATGATGAGTAAACTCATAGCGTTAAACTACAGAGTATAGGTTGCTAGAAGATAGAATGGGGGTGGAGGAGGGGGAGCTGATGCTGAATATATGCAGAATGTTTAATAAGGTGGACTGCAAATGTGAGGAAATCGATGGAGTTGATGGCAACACATTATAGTGAGTATAATTACTATTGCCAACTTGTAAATGTGAAAGTGGCTGAAAAGGGTCGTCTAGAATGGTTTGTGGAGTGTAGCTAGCAGCAATATTAAGATGATGTTCCTTCATCATTTATCACGGATCTGTCACAGCGATGTAAGGTGCTGGTGGTGGGGCGATGTATGGGAATCCTGTCTGGTATGCATGTCGTTTTGCAAACTCACAACTGCTCTAATTAAAAACAAAAACTAATTGGTATGAGAAATTCTCATTTTAAATACGTGATTACCACTTAAATATCACATGTGTATACGTGATTGCAGGTGCAGAAATAAAAGAGGCCTCTGAATTGTAGGTTTAACTCCCTCATCTCAGCATCTCCAGGAACAGACCGAGCACAGCTGGGTTCTGTCTAGAGCTAATAGTCATGCCCGTGTCCTCCTCCATTTGATCCTGCGACTGCTCAGTTTAGAGGGGCTTCAACCTGGGGGGCCCAGGCGGCTTCCGCCCCCACCCCCAGCAGACTGCAGGCTTCACACAGAGCCTCCCCCTCGGGTGCCACGGCCTGGGACGCCAGCATGCGGGGCTGGCTCAGGGCTGGAGACGACGGAGCTGAACTGGACGCTGGCCTCCCACGGCCGGCCGGCCTGTGTGCCCCTCCTGCTCACAGCAGGAGGGCTGTTTCCAGAACGGCTGTCCAGAAGGGCCCCTAGGCTGCCCAAGGGCCCCGTTTTCAGCTCGAGTTTCACTGCGCTCCAAACTCCTCCATGTCTTCGTGAAGAAGCCCTTTTACAGAGCACGGATTTTCTACAGGGGAAGGGGAGGAGGGGGGATTTGGCTGTGGCCCTGGGCTCACCACGAGGTGAAAACTGGGTCTAGGATCCGGCAGAGGAAATCAAAGCCTATTCTGTAATTAGAGCCTAATTATCTTTAAGTTCTTACAAATACAAAAATAGGACTGCCAAGTACAGACGGCTTATTTCTCAATTTTCCACAGTGATGTGGAAGCTGAAATCAATGATAGTCTAACAGCAGGAAAACGTGGCTGCGGTGACCCGCTGGCCTCTGGCTGGACCTGGGTCTCGTTCACGTGTGGAGCTACAAGCAGCTAACGCTGGAAAGGGACCCACCTCCTTCCAGCAACCACGAAGCGGCATCTGGATAAAATGTCCAAAGACAGAGCACTTGTGACTTTGCCTTTAATCTCATTCTTTTGCTACATCTTTTTCTTCCAGAAGATTCCATGCAACATTGGTCTTTTCCCTCCGTGGTGGCTGCCTTTCTCTCTGAGGTCTGAGGTTGTCACCTGAAGAGTAAGGGTGCAGTGAGAAGGCCGTCAGGTTGCTGCTGGGGGCGCGGCGGCTGGGACGGCGCCCTCCCAGGCCTGTGTGGGCAGGTCTGGTCGCCGTAACCTGTGACCTGCAGTGCACCGTGACTCGGCCTGTGAGATGGTCCTGGCTGAAGGCTCGCTCGTCCCTAACTGTGCAGGCAGAGCAGCGCAGGCACCGCTCTGGCTGGAGGGCAGGGCCTCCGCCTGCATCGCCCCGGAGCTGCCGCCATCGCAGGCCCCCGCCTTGGTCGCTTTCTTCGCCTGCTCGGTGGGGTGCGACTTCTTTACCCTCTCGGCTTTGTCCTGAGGGAGGGAGCAGGAGGCTCTGCCCTCTGTCCAGCAACCTCGCGTCACTGGCCAGTCTCAGCTGGCCCTGTTGGGTCTCCACCCAGCTCCACCCTGGACCTTCTGACGGACACTAAACCAGCTGGTGCCTTCTGTGGGCGCCAGATCCTGCCTCCACCCAGCTCCACATCTTCTTAAGAAGCAAGTGAGCTGATGGCTACACAGACTCCAGGCATGCTTACAGCACTCAGAGCCGAGCGTGGAGGGGCCGTCCTAGCAGTTAGGACTGCCCCTTCCTTTCAGGGACAAAGTTACTGGACCTGAGGGATTATGGGCTTTGCCCAGCGTAGAGCACAAGGTATCTGTGACCCGACTCGGCTAATTCTAGCAGTAGATAGGACAACTACAGCAAAATACAGCACTGCAATTTGATTGGATTCAAAACACATATTCTGTTCTCTATACTTAAGTATTTTTAAAGAGCAATACATGCGCATTGAAGAAAAAATTGGATAACGTAGAGAAGTCTACAACAAAGAGTGGCCCCTCTTTCTTTCCCCGCATTTGCACTGAGTTGACCACTGAGTAAGCCAGCCCCTCACTCTCTCTGCGTTTCCATCTTCCAGTCTCAAAAACAGAAATGAAAGAGTCCAGGCAGCTCACCCAGCTGAAGACCAAGAGACGTGACGTGGCACAAGTACAGGGACTTGCCCCAGACGTGGTGGGAGTGGTGTCCGCAGCTCTCTCCCAGCGCCACCGACCTGGGCACCTGTTTTCCCAAGCGCGGCCGCAGATGGGACCAGGAGTTGCCCATCCCAGGATGTGCTGACCGGGGGGTGACCCGATGCCACGGGAACCGCCAGTAGAAGCTCCTCAGACCCGTCAGGCTCAGAGCGGCCTCAGGAGGCGGGAAGGCCCTGTTGGTCTTCGGTGACCCGTTGTCTTTTCTGTCCCAAGCCCTTGCCCCCTGCACTGGAACCCTTCCGTCAGAGAGGAGCAGGATGCCGTTGTGGCTGAAAGCAGGGGCGCTGGAGCCCGCTGCTCTGCCACACTGTCTGTGGGACCTGGGCAAAGGGCCTCACCTGCCTGCACCTTAGAGTCCTCAGTGGCGATGGAGGGACGACGAGGTGATCTCCCTCAACAGGCCGTGGTCAGGACTGGATTCGCGGGTGTGGGCCAGAGCACGCGTGCCAGTCACTCTTTCTACTGTGGTTTTTATTGCTAGGGGTCATCACCAGGGCGAGGACAGACAAGGGAGGGCTCAACTGTGCCTGCTTCTGGAGGACTGAGGCATTTCGCCTTCTTGTCTTGAATGACTTTGAGGGGTGGGGTGGGCGCCATTGCGTCATCAGGGTTTGCGACATGCACTGCAGGTCTTGCGAGCTGGGCGCTGACCTGGGCTTCCACAGGGCATGGGGAACCTTGGTTAGAGCGCTGGCTCCCTCGGGCTTCGGGGTCCTCCCTGACAAGGCGAGGGGTCTGGGCTACAGCGGCTCTATGACCCTACAGCTCTAACAGCCTGTTCCCTGGATCGTATATCGTGTAATGCAGAACTCTCTGAGCCGTTTTCCAGAGTTTCCAGTATGGACAAACCTCAGCCTGGCCCCGGTATTGCCCACCAGGACCTTTCTCCAGCCCTTGCTGGCTTCTTTTTCTCTTTCGCATCTCCTACTACCACTCTTGCCATCCCTTCCCCATTTCTTTGACGACTTCTTGTGTAAAATCCTTTATTTCCATGCTATCTTCTCTAACCTCAGTGGAATGAATAAGTATTTACTGAGGTCTACGTGTTGCCAGACTCTTAGTAATCCCCGAAATTCATGGTTGCTAAAAGCAAAGTCCACACCCTTGAAGAAATCACCAGCTGCGGTGGGGAGCTAGAGACGCCAACCGCCATCATGCGCCAAGGCAGGTGCTGCGACAGGGTCTCCCGGCCCACTGTGGAGCTGGAGGAGGCCTCCCAGAGGCAGCAACGTCTGACGGGCTGTCTCCGAGGGTGAGCTGGACTTTTCCAGGTGCAGAGGGAAAGAAAGGCATTCCCGGCCAAGGGCCACTGTGGGGTTTCCTGGGATAGGCCCCCGCTTCTGAGTGGGTGGAAGGGGAGGGAGGTGGGGCTCAGCAGTGACTGGCACCGTGTGCCTTGATGAGAAGGACGAGCTTTATCTGGGAAACTGGAGCCAGTGGGTCCCTTCAGCAGGGGCCACTGCAATCCCATGGGCTTTGAAACAACCTTTCTGGTTCGGTTTGGGGCTAGATGGAAAGAAAACCCTTCCTGGAGACCATTTCAGAGACTACTGCACCATCCAGCATAGAGGGTGGAATGGAAAGCTTTTGAGGGTGGAGCAGCGGTAAGACTTGCCCCGTGATTTGAGGGGGCTGTAGGGTAGAGTTGTGGTGGCACAGTAGTCGTCCAAAGATGACGCTAAGACCAGTTTAGGACGTTGGGGGAGCATGACCCCAAGACATAGGAGACAAGGAGAAGAACTCTGAGGGTAGAGAGGTGGGAAATGAAGAGCTGCCATGGGCATGTTGAGTCAAAATGCCCAGGGGCTCCTAGAATCCTACAAGCAGCAGCGGAGGCCACTGTCACAGCGTGTTCCGAGGGAGGGGACAGTGTGCAGTCGTGAACGCATCAGGGGGGCCATGTGAGATGACGGTCTGGCCGCCGGTGGCTTCACTGGGGAGCTGGCGGGAGCAGGCACGTGACTGTCTGCCTCTCTAGGACCCACTGGATGGTTTCCGTTGCAGTGACTCGCCAGGACACGCAGCTCGGTGGGCATGTCTGACATGCGCTCTGCTCCCTATCACACGCCATGTCCAAACAGGACTCGGGTCTCACCATGCAGCTCTCAGCCTCTGAGCCGTGGAGCTGGCGCGGCTGGCAAACAGGGTGCTGTGCCCCTACAGCTGCACCTCGGTAGGCACAGCTGGGGCTGCTTTGTCCTCTTCACAACCAGCTGTGGAGCCGGGCTGAGGGGTCCATGGCGAAGCCTGACCCCCCTCCCACTGGCCTCTGCCTTGGCATGTCCAGACAACCCAAGGCAAAGCCCCATCCTGGAGAAAGGGAATCGCTGTCTCCTTATGTGAAGGGGAAAATACCTGGAGAAACCATGTGGGAGGCTCCGAGCACAGGGCCCCGCAGGGAGGCAGGCGGTGCTGGCACTCCCTTCCAGGGGGCAGCAGGAGGGCCAGGGTCCTTGCCTCCCATCAGAGGCACGTGCTCGGGGGGTGGGCCAGGCTTGTGGAGCGAGCCCTGTGGGCTTCAGGGCCCACCACCCAGAAGCTGCACCTGTCCACGAGGGAGGGGTCACCTCGATCACAGTCACAGCAGCTCTTCTTCAGGTTCCGGTCAGGGCTGGCTTAATCCAACCGGAAGAGAAGTGGGGATCCCAGAGTCAGGGGGTGCCCCATTTTAATTCAATGTGCACAGCCCAGGAAGGCGGCACCTCCACCTTCACGGCTCAGGTCAAAGCCCACCAAAGCCCACCCCCGCTCTGCGGGAGGCCTGCTCAGGGGTCACTGAACTGTGGCCGCGCTGCCCTGTGCCCCTTTCCTTTTCCTCCCTCACCCTCCTCCCACCACCAGGCCCTTCTCCAGCAGGGTCTCCTGGTCAACCACATGATAGAAAAAGTCTACATTCTCCCCTTGGGGACCAGTGTCCCACTGTCTGTGCCAACCTTGGCTCTCGGACGCAAATCCTTATGAAGACTCAGGAAGTAGTTCAGCAGCCTACTGTACAATATAAAATTTATTGTAAAACTTCAGCAAATATAAATATCTGGGGGCCCACTCAGGAGGCAGGTGCCCCACAGGAGAGGAGGATAAGAAGCACCAGAACTGACGGGGGTGTCGGGGACAGGCCCGCTCCCCTCATAAGCCGGGGGCTGCGCTCTGAACGGCGTCCCGAGGAAGAAAAAATCACAAGACACGCCAACTCGACGCAGGCTCCCAAGGTTACAGAGGTGGCGGCTGGCTGGCAGGGTGTGGCCCCTGTCCTCCTCTGATTTTGGTATCATCTCTAATTCCGATCAGTCATTTAAACACAAAAGCATTAAGACATGGGTTTAAATAGGACCACTCACTTGAGATAACTGAGAAAGATGAAACAAAATATAAAAAATATTCTCCTCCAGCACTTAAGTCTGAAGGGGATGGAAGCACCTCTGCGGGGATTTCGTTTTTCCACTTGCCAGATGCAAAGTCCCAAATCAGAGCAGAGTCCAGGGCCCGCCCGGGGCCCCCTCAGCTGTGGGCCCCAGCTCTTGTTGGGGCTGGTGGGACAGCCTAACACGAACGTGTGTGCGCCTGTGCTCGTGCGTGCAGGCATGAGGCTCGCACACACGCGTGTGCCCGTGCGAGGTCCGCGTCCAGGAGGCGCGCGCGGCCTCCCTCGGGCTCCGCCGTCGGGGCCGGTCCCGCGCAGCGGGCAGCTCCTTCTCTCCGGGCGCCAGGGCGGCCTACGCGTTGGCCCCGGAGCAGGCGCGGCAGCACTGGCGGCTGTAGGCCCCGCGGGCGCACATTCCGTGCCGGGGCACCAGGGAGCACCAGCTCCAGCGGTCCTTGCAGGCGGCGTCTGCGGAAGAGCAGACGCGCGTTACTCGCTGCTGGCAAGCGAGGCGCCAGGGCCGGCAGCCGGCCCCTCTTGTGGCCAGTAAGGGCAGGTTTTGTGGCCGCCTCGAAGAACCTTTAGAATGCAACAAGTGAAAATGAGCAAAGGACTTCTGGGAAGATGGCAGGCTAGAGAGACCCGGGACTCTCTTCTCCTCCAGAAAAACAGCTGGAGGACAGGCTGAAGAAGCCTGGAAAGAGGTCTTCCAGGGTTAGGACACCAGGCGAAGGCTGGACACCGCCCAGAGGAGAGAGGGACAAAGGGGGGGAATCACGACAGAACTGCGAGTTGAAACCGGCGGCTCCTGCTGCCGGCACCATCCCCCACACTAAATTTAGAAATCTCAGGCCTCTGGGCCTGTGCCTACAGACCAAGGGGGCTCCAGGGATCCACCACACCAGGAAAAGGAGAGAGAGGGACACAGCCTAAGGCTGACTCGGCGTTTGACCCACACATTTGGTCTGCTGTGTCCCAGGAGCCCTTCCAGGCCGGGTGGGGCCGCACCATGGTTTGCCTTAGGTGCTGGCAAGGGGCTAAAGATATACGACCCTCCCAATCTCCTTCTCTCCTAACCAGAACTGGTTGTTGAGGACTCAGAGGGGAGTGGAAAAAGGGAAGGGGCTGCCAGAGAATTAGATGGGGCCAGGCAGAATTTGTTATTTTCAGAAGACCCTGCTTGGAAGTTTCCTGCCACGCTAGGATTTTCTTCTTTTCCCCCCAAACCCACCCACTCATCTATTCATCCACCCAAGACAGTGGATGCTCTGTGGACTCAATTTCCATAGTGAATTCTCTGATTTGGCCAAAGCACGTCACTTCTCCAGCTACGTTTCCTCCCAGAGACGCCTCCCCGGCCAGGGTGTGCGCCCAGGGACGGCGTCTCCAGCGTGCCCAGTGAAGAAGCCGGCTTTCCTTTAGTCAGGGGTGAAGGCTCCTTTCTTACAGCTGTCTTCTCTAAGCCCAGGGACTAGCAGCCGTGCTTCCTTGACACCAGACGTGGTTCACGGGAGAGAGGGGTCTGCTCCACCGGCCCTCGCAGCGTGCAAGTCAGGGATGCACTGAGAGCAGAGGTGCAGCCAGGCAAGGTCGGCCTCGGGGGCTCCCAGCCATCCGGGCACACCTGACCCCCCACCGCCACATGTCGGGCCACCGGGCGCAGGCACTCACCCTTCTTCTCTGCGACGGGGCAGAAGTGCGTGTTGCAGGCCAGCGAGGCCGCGGGCTTCTGGAGCTGGAGGCAGCCACCGGCCGGCCGGGCCCCTGCCAGGCACTGCACGGAGCGCGCCCGCACGCCACCGCCGCAGCTGGCCGAGCACTGCGGGAGGCACACACAGCACGGTCACCCGGGGCCTGCACAGGTGGAGGGGACTGCGGGGGAGGACCCCGAGTGAGGAGGACGGTGCGGCCAGCGCTGCAGGCGACTCCTGTGCCTTGACGCCTGCACTACCCATCCAGAACGTTCTCAAACGCCCGTGCCAAGTAGCTACTCTTCTTCCTGCTGTTCAGAGGAATCGGCCTGGAGCTGCTCAGGCTGGGACGTGATCCCCTGGCATCTGACGTGGAGCCTGAAATGTGGGCTCTTGGGATGGGGCTCTTTGGGGCCAGGGCACAATTTGAAAAAAGCATACTGAATGAAAAATAAGCATTCATGGACTGGCATGTTATCTCCTCAAATTTTAGGTAGTAGTAGAGAGAAAAAATTAGATGCGTTACCCCGTCCTCCCCCCAAAAAAGTTACGTAGAAGTTACCTTTCTGATTAAAAAAAACCATCCGATTTCCATTTCTATGGAACTATCTCAGAACAGCAGGGGCACTGCTGGCAGCACACAGGGCCCGAGGAATGGGGGGCTCTCCTCGCACCCCGGGCCCCACGCCGAGCCCCGTGTTCCCTCTCCACCTCCTCCCAAGCTCCTCACTCTCCCCGACTCTCTTCCCAGAGAGCCGCCCTGCACTGTGCCCGCGGCACACAGAAGCCTCTCCCAGGGGTGGACGCGAGCACCAACTCCAGCCCCAGCCATGGCCTGATTGGGGCACAGAGTCCCCCAGTGCCTCTGAGCCTCAGCGTCCCTGCCTGTAAAAGGAGGCCATGGCCCGGGGCTGCTCTGAGCTTTGGAGAGAATGGGTCCAGTCTTTCACACCGGACGTCGTCCACGGCACCGATTTTACCCAGCCTTCCAGAAGCACCTTTGAAAGAGCCTGAGACCAAGAACCGAGTAACAAGCAGCACAGCTGCTGAGTGAGATGGGCAGCGTGGCCTGGACCCAAAACCCGTGGTTGAAGTGCCAGGCCTGGGTGTCTAATTGCTCCTGGAAGCCAGGCCCCGGCACTGAGTCACAATGACACTGTACCAGAAGCCCACCTCCTGCAGGCCTACGGTTCCTCCTGTATTTACGAGCACTGGAGACTGAGATTCATTCATTCACTCATCAACTCAACACTTAAGAAGCCGCATCCAAGGCCCAGGGACTGGCTGCAAAGCCTGGACCAGCCAAATCCACCAGGGACACAAAAACCTAAGCCCCTGCTGGACCCAAATTCACCGATCCTGGATGCCTGGAGGGAGGTGGTGCCACACGTGAGGCAGGCGCATCTTGCGAGGCATGTGGTTCTTACTGAGGGCTGTCTCCTGGCAAGGAGCTGCCCCCCGTCCTCTCAAGAGCCTCGGCACAGTGAGGAGAGGGCGGAGGGCGTGTGCGCGGTTCCAGCATCGTCCATCACCTGGCCGAGCGCACACACCGAAAGCGACGTGTGCAGACCCGTCTGCGATCAGCTGGGGGGAAGCGGGGGAGGAAGCCTGAAATAGAGACCAGAGAGGGGGGACACCCACAGCCAGTGCCCTGCAAGGGGAGACTGCGCAGTCTAGACTGACCGATAGAAAGGCGCCGGCTCAGAAACGTGCAGAACGTCAGCAGCTGCGGGGAGATGGAGTCAGATGACCCATGGGCGCGCAGGCACCGGGGGCTGAACTGGGGGTTCTCTGCATGAGGCTAACGCCAGGGCAAAACTGGGGGCCACAGCCCTGCTCTGTCACCTCCCTGCAGGGCCCAAACCAGACTGCAGGGAACAAGAAGGCAGTGCAGCTTCTCGTGCTTCTCTCCCAGAACCTGCTGCCATCAGAGCTTTGTGGGGCAACTTCCAGTCGCCGGGGATGGGGATGGGGATGGGGTGACGGAGCAGGCAAAGCATCTTCATCTGCCCTCGGGGGAGGGAAGTTAGAAACAGTGGGAATCCTGCAAAATGACACCATCTGGGGTGTGTTTCCTTTTTTTCTCACTTTGGGCTAAAGGTTGGCTGGGGCCCAGGAAATGAAAGTGCAGGGATTCGGCTGATAAGGGTGTGTATCTGGAACTTTTCTGTGAGGTTTTCTCCTCTTCAAAACCAGAAGTCACCAAAAATTCCATTTCAAGATATGACTAGAGCAACCAGAAAACTATAATGCTGTGAGCAGATGCATACCCGATTTCTGAATTATCGGGGTCACACATGGTAGGGCCAGATGTTTCTCATGGCGCATTACATCTTCCTGAACGTTCCGGCAGAGCCCCGATCCTGGCCTTTGCTCCCTGCACTCCAAGTTTCAGCCCCTCTCCTGGCTCACAGCCTGTACGAGCGCTTTGGGGGCACGAGCTCACCGAGCCGGGTCAGCAGGGACGTTGTCATGCACATCCACAGCCACAGATTTCCACAATGTCCCTGGCGTCTTGAGTTGAAATTCTTTCATAAGCAGCAGCTGGGGCAAAACTACTTTCTTGCTAAGGGTATTATGCCTCAATGAGAAATCGAGAGATTTCTGCATCATTTTCCATCACTTAGACCTTTCCTGAGAAAGTCTGTGGTTTGAATCACTTCTACCTTTGATTTGCTTAGTCAGTAGAACCAGGCACTCTGGCAGCGGAGTGGCGCACGCAGCCCCCGCCAGTCTGCAGGGCACGTAGGGACCCCCTTCTTGTTGTGGAGTCCTTGGGCCTCAGCTGGGAGCTGGTCGGCAGTGCAGGAGCTCAGCCTCCCTGGTCCACCGTGCCCCAGACCAAGACTCACTGAATCAGAATCTGCTCAATACCCAAAGGATTTGCATGCACATGAAGTCTGAGAAGCACTGGTCTAGAGAGTTTTAAAATTCCACATGAAAAAAAAACAAAAGCTTTTGGGAGAAAAGCCCTCAAATTTCTCAAAATTTGTATCATTCTTGCAAATGAAAGTACTAAGACGTCCAATGGGATTCTGAGGTTCACGGTACTGACAGCAACTGTGGTACTGAGAGACGGGAGGGAAACAAGGGGCCTGAAACCTTCCAGGAAGGGGAAAAAATGACAAGTTATCAACATGACAAACATAATGGCTTAAAATTCAGCACAGTTGGAATTCCTATTCCAAACTTCCTATGAGAGCCTTGAATTCCAACAGTCGGATCCCAAGAATCCCATGCAGCCCTCAGCAGACGTGCAGACCCCTCAGGTGAGCACCGAGGGGGTCTCGGTGGGGACTGCAGGCAGCAGTCCAGCAGGTGTGGGGGGCAATATGCAAAGCCGCCGACCCCTTCCTCCAGCTCCGCGGGCATTGACCGGCGCCTCCCGATGGCACAAAGAGGCCCCCGTGCTGCACCCCAAAGGGCCCTAGACGCGAGCCGGCTCGCCCCGTCCACCCAGAAGGCCACTGTCAGAGGAATCTGCTGAATGCCTTTGCTTTTTTTATTTTTTAGGAGGTACCAGGGAAAGGAACCCTGGACCTCGTGTATGGGAAGCAAGCACTCAAACCACTGAGCTACCCCCACTCCCCAACCCCCTTGCTTTTGACTCTGCCCTCGGGCGCGGCGGCTTTTGAACCTGAGCATGCCTGAGAACCACGCAGAGGACCTTCCAGAACGCAGACTGCTGGCCCCACCCCCACCGTTCGGCTCCAGGGTGGGACCTGAGAATACGCATTTCTAACCCGGACCCTGGTGCTGCCTGTGGGGTCCCACTCGGGCAAATGCCCTTTCTCTTTACATTTTAAACACATTTTTCAGACCTGACTTTAGCCAAATCTCCATCTTGAGAAGTGGCGCGGAAGCCGATGTGTGGCCTGGCCACCATCTAAGGCAGGCATGTGCAGCGGGCCTGTGTGCTCTGCCCACACTGCCAGCTCTCAGGCTGGGGGGACCCCTGCCCGGCTTTCCTCACTGCGGCTCCCCTCAAGCTAAGTGTCCCTGTTCTGGCCTCCCAGCAGGCCCCTGGGACCCTCACTCTACACCCCCTCTGCATGCGGTCACCAGCCGCAGGACATTCGTGTGCCTATTTCTCGTCTCACCTGTCTCTCCTACTGGGGTGGAAGCTGCTTAGGGGCCTCCGCAGGCATCTATGACCCTGTGCCCTGGCCCTCCAGCGCCCCGGCGCCCTGTCTCAGCCTCGCAGCCCGTGGGAAAGTCTCTGGCTCGGCCCCCATGGCTCTGCAGCTCCACGCTGCCCAGGAGAGCCAGATACCCTTTCCGGGACCCCATCCAACCATGGAAATGGGATTACTGTCTGCGCAGGATCCGAAGGGGGCGCCTCCTGGGCCAGCAGCTAGGGCCGCTTTGCCTCTGCAGGGCCACACCTGGGAAGGAAGGGGATTTCCTGGAGCCGCCTGCTCTGCAAGCACACGCAGAGTGCATTAGCCCTGGTCCCCTTCCAGCAAGTCTCCCTTAGGACAGTGACTGAGCACGTTTCCACAACGGTGAGATGCTGAAAACCCTCTCCCTCTGACTTTCTCTGCCTGCTCCTGTTTCCGTAGCAATCTCATGTTTTCACAAAGCTCAGAGGCTCCCGTACATAAGCATGAGAGGCACTATGTCAATGCAGAAGAGATGAGTGGGAAAAAGATACTCGTCATTCGTAAAGGACCCAAAATTCATTAAAAAGTAATAATGTTTACCTCTAGGTTAGTTTTAAGTTAAAGGGATTGATCTGTTTTAAAATGTGATTGGCCTTGGCAGGAACATGCTCGCGGAAGCTTTCGGCTGGGGTCTCTCAGTCCCGAGTAATAATGTCTTAATTGGCTTTATTCAAAGGTAGAACATCACCTGCCCCACTCACAGGAATCGTCAGAATCTGGGGGCTTCTTGGAGGGCAAAGCTCATCTATCACATGCAGGGAGAGAAGCCAACAAGTTCCCTTTAATTCCCGAGGGCCGAAGGTGCCAGGCTTGACTCTCCTACCAGGAGACCCCCTTTCAATTCCCGCCTGCACGTGTCATCTCCCTGTGGCCTCGGTGCCCCACACTTCAGAGAGCCCACGTCCACTCACACTCAGGATCTCAGAGGCCGAATGCGGGACAGGCCTGTGGTCGTCCTGAATGTGGGGCGCAAATTCAATTAATTGTAAATGCAAACCCCCTCAGACTCAGGGGGCACAGGGCCTTATCCGTCTGTTGCAGTTGGGCAGTTTGATGTAATTATGAATTCCAAAAATATAATTGGATCATGCTTGTAAGCTGATCTGATAATCTGGGCATGACTGAGTTATGATTGGGGCATTGACTGGGCCACGTCAGTAAGGCGTTGAGCCCCACCCCTTGGTGGGTGGGGAATCAAATATAAAAGGCAAGGCGAGAACAGAGTTGAAGCAGTCTTTTGAGAAGCAGTTTTGATGTTGGAGAAAAGGCCCCAGAGGAAGAGAAGTGAGCCGTTCGCCTGATAAGTGTACAGCTGACCTTGTGGAGGAGCTAAGCCTGGACAGAAACGCAGCCCCGGGAAGAGAGGAACCCCAAAAGCCTGAACCCTGGCAAACGCCGGCAACTGTCTTGCTCTAACACGTGGCAATGGACTGTGGTGAGAAGAAACTTAATGCTTTATGGCCTGGTATCTGTGGACTTCTACCCCAAATAAATACCCTTTATAAAGACCAACCCATTTTGGTACTTCACATTAGCACCCTTTGGCTGACTAATACACCGTCCAAGCCAGCTGGCCAGTTCTTGCTTTCCTGTGCGCCCCCCACAATTCTGGGATGTATCTGCAGATTAAAGAGAGGTGGGCAGCTTGACCCAGGGATGCAGAGCAGGTCAGTCCACTGGAGTCCCTACGCATTGTGCGTGTGTGTGAGTGTGTGGGTGTGCTTGTGAGTGTGTGTATGTGACAGTGTGTGCATAAGCGTGAGGCAGAGAATGAGTGTGGGTGTGCATGCACGTGTGTATGTGAGAGTGTACATGAATGTGAGGGAGTATGAGTGTGTGTATGTGTGTGTGACAGTGTGTGTGCATGACTAAGGAGTGTGAAAGTGAGTGTGAGAGTATGTGAGTGTGCATGGGTGTGAGGGAGTGCAAGAGTTAGTGCGTGTATGTGACAGTTTGTGACTGAGTGTGAAGAAGTGTGAGAATGCATGCGAGTTTGTGCATGAGCGTGAGGGAGTGAGAATGAATGTGAGTGCATGCGAGTGTGACAGTGCATGAGTGAGGGAGTGTTAGTGTGTGTGTATATGTGACTGCATGAGCATGGAGTGAGTGAGTGTGCATGTGAGTGTATGTGGCAGAAGGTGTGCATGGGTGTGTGAATGTGTGAGTAGGTGCGTGTGGGAACATGTGTTTGTACAGCGGCTTCACTGGCTAGGGCGGGCAGCCAGCTGCTGGCCTGGACACGGTCCTCGCTGCGCGGGGGCCTGGGAAGGAGCCCTGCAGCGCTGGGCCTGGCCTGCCACGCTGGCGGCCCGCCCCGTTTCCGTCACGGGAGTCGGCCGGTCTCGCGGGTGTCTGCCCTTCTGCCATTGTCAGACCAAATGCACGGGAAGCACCGGCGCCAGGCCCAAACGCCCCCAAGGGCGAGGTGGCTCCCAGGCACAGGCCCGCCGCGGGGCGGAGCAGCAGAGCGTTCACTTCCGCGGGAGCTGTGGCGGGGCGGGACGAGGGCACTCTTTACACTGCCATGGGGCAAGCCCGCCAGAGCCGAGGCGGGCAGGCGCCGCCCTTACGTCCTCCTGCCCGTGTCCTGAGGGCAGCGTCCTCGGCCCGAGTGTGCCGGCAGCCACGGCCCTTCGTATAATTGCCTCTGAAGTTTACAGTCACGGAGCACAACAGACGAATCCCACTAGACAGCCGCCCCAGCACGCGGCGCAGACAGCTCAGGGGGCTCAGGGGAAGGGGCCCGGGCGGAACCCCCGAGAGCGCAGAGCCCCGTACCTGAGACCAGGGCGAGGTAAGCCAGCTGCTCCGCGGCCTGGGGCACGGGAACAGGGCACAGGCGCGCTCCCGCTCCAGGCCAGGCCTCGGCAGGTGCGAGCACTTCCTGGAGGCCAGCTCCCGGTACTTCCCAGCAACAGACTTCTCCGCACATTTGAAGAACCTTTTTTGTATTCCTCTTTCACATGTAGCAGAACACTAAAATGATCAAAGAAATCAAAAGAGGCGAGTGAAGAGCATTTCTTCTGTGGTGGCCATCTCTGCAAAGTCTATGGGTCAAAACGTTCCACAATTTTATCAGCTTTAGCATTTATATGTGTCAACATTCAGTAAGGTTTATTGGGCCTTGGAATTTCCAAAACACAGTGTGTATCTATCTTAAAAAAAGATCTTTGGGTCATAGTGGCCTGACATTTTCGGAAATAAGGGCAGGGCTCTCATTTCTATCAGAATGCAATGACATTTTTTTTTCTAGGAGGTCCCGGGGATTGAACCCAGGACCTTGTGCATGTGAAACATGCACTCAACCGCTGAGCTCCAGCTGCTCTGCTGCACTGACATTTAATACATGAGGACACACGGTGCATTCCACAGCTCCACTAGTCATACCACCCGATGGCAGGCATGGCACTGGCTCCCAAAGAGAGCCCACAAGTCCTCCCCAGAAAGTCAAGTGCTGGGCCATGAAGCCAGCAGGCACGCACAAGAGCACATCCGTGCACCGCCTTCCGAGGGCGAGCAGTTCCAGCACAGGCCCGTGCAGGCCCTGGAAGAGCTTCCCAGCTTCAGCGGCATGAGGCACCAGTGCTGGCAAACCCAACACATGAGGTTTCTTCTGCAGACGTCAAACCTGCCTGTCTCTTTCTGTCTCAGGAAATGCACACTCACTCTGGTTCTTTCCAAACTAATTCAGCTTCTTCCTGCTCTACACTAGATCAGTTTCCTGGGGGAAAAATGGCTGTGACTCTTCTGGAGTGTAAATCCCCACCACCCTGCAGCCCACTGGCTGGGAGGAATGGATGCATGCTCTGCTGCCCAGGTCCCGTGGGCCCATCCATCCTTCTGGCTCAATGCTGACCACGTGATGGCGACGTGGAGGCCACTGGGTTAGATGCTCCAAGGACATAATCCCAAAGCTGCAGGGGACATGGAGGAGTGCCATGAGGTTGGGGGGTGGTTGATTTCCAGTGTCGGCTCGGCCAGGCTATGGAGTCCAGTTGTTGGGTCAAATGCTGGCCTGGTTGTTGCTATGCTCGTGTTTTGTGGGTGGAATTAGAATCTGCAATCAGGGGACAGCCTTCAATTTCATGAGGGGCCTCGTCCAATCAGTTGGAGGCCTTGAGAGCAAGAACTGAGGTTTCCAGAAGAAGTTCTGCCTGAGTTTCCAGCCTGCCGAATCTCCTACTGATTTTGGTCTTAAATTTGCAACATTATTTTTTCCAGAATTTCTAGCCTAATTGCTGGCACTGTGAATCTCAGATTTGCCAGGCTATAATCGGATGAGTCAAGTCCATAAAGTATCCTTTATATATATTCTGCTGGCTCTGTCTCTCTGGAGAACCCTGATTGACACAGGTTGATTCAGGCCCAGAAGCGTGGACAGAAGCTAGGGGGGACCAGAAACTTCTATGGAGCAGAGGCAGAAGGGGTGCGGGGGAGAGGAGGGAGAAGCAGCGGTCCTCTGAGAAGGAGAGGAGGCCCCGGGAGGAGAAGCTGGCCTAGCCGATCATGGCTGGACCAGGCACCTACCTCGGACCACGCGGACGCGAGCCAGAGCAGCTTCTTGGGCCGGGGGCAGCGTTTGAGCAGGCATGCTTCCTGGGTCTTGGGTTTAGGTTCCGAGGCGCAGGGGGCATCGGGGAGCAGGAGGGCCCTGGCTGAAGGGTTGGTGTACTTGCAGGCCACCGACCGCTTCCTCCATCCTTTCCCGCAGGTTCGGGAGCACTGCGCAGGGACAGAGAGGGTCAGCTTCGGCAAGCAACTGCGGCGAGTGAGGCAGCTGGCTCTCGGGCCCCCGGGGCGAACCTGAGCCCCCCCAGCAGGGGCCCAGCTGCCGCCCCACACCTCACCCCTGCCCGGGTTACCTCTGCCCAGGGCCCAGTGCTCCAGGCGGGTGGACAGCTCTGAGAGCCACAGGCCTGGTGGCCGGCGGGCACGGGCTGTGGACACAGGCTGCCCGGGACCACCTCGGACCTGTAGCGGGCCCGCTGCACACACTGGACCGGCCGGCTCTGAGCTCCCCCGCCGCAGGTCCGGCTGCAGGCGCTCCAGTTCCCCACGGACCAGCTGGGAGGGGACAAAAAGACCCGAGTAAGAGTGGGCACCTCTCCAAGGGACGCCACGTGCGTAGGCCGTGCAGTGGCCGGCGTGATTTCCCACGCGTGGTCTACAGGCCCGCGGCTGTTTTCAGCCCCATCTTCACAGAGGCGCGATTCCAACCTCAAAGTCTCTCCCTCGTCCCTGCTGCTTCTCACTTCCGTGACTAGGGGACAGTCGCTGTTTGCCCCTCCCCTGGCTTTCGCGTTCATCTGCTTTGGGAAATAATCCACCTCAACACAACACGTCCCTCCTCGCTCTAGCTTTTTTCAAATGGAAAACTTCCAGCATGCCCGTGCAAACAGAAGCACCCCTTTCCCCTCCTTCTCACCACAGCAACCCGCAGGGATGCCCCCCACTCCCCCTAGCAGTTTGAAGCAAATTCCAGACATGTCAATATTTCAATATGTAGCTCTAAAAAATAACAACTATTATTTTTAAACATAACCACCATACTGTGAGGACACCTAAAAATAACGGACAGTCCTTTAATGTCACTAAATACTGGCAGTGTTCCAATTCCCAATATTCTTGTACATATCATCACTTCACTTCATCTGCTTGTTTGTACCAGTATCCACACGTAGGCCACACTTGGCAACTGGTGGAGTCTTTGTCCTTTAGTCTACAGGTTCTTCCTTCGTCTCACTTGGCTTCCTATTCAAATCCTCCCAGAACCTTGCCTTGCCGAGTGGCTGATGACAGAATTGTGAAAATTACACCCCTGGTGTCACTTTACATGTTCCCCTCTCCTCTGTCCTGCCTCTAATCTAGTGTTGGGTCAGAGGCTTTTTCCGAATGTGGCTCGACTTCTTTTCCTTGTCCTCTGTATGAGTACTTCCTAAGTTGATGACGTGTTCTCCCAACAGGAGGTTCGTCATGTCTGGGCGTCTTTCATTCCATTTGTTAGCAGCTGTTGGCTCTCAGTTACGGCTCTAAGTAACATCTTTAACTTCTGGCTGTAGAAGTATTCCTTGAAACATACACCGGCGGGTGACGTGAGGGATGGTGGAGCCTGGCTTGGCCCAACGGCCCCACGGCTCTCAGGGAAGCCCGGTGTGTCTACAAAGCGCTGACTGGCTTGCACAAGCCCTGCTGGGGGAAGGCCCGAGGTGCCTGGTGGGAGGGGCTCATGCAAGCGAGGAGAGAGCCGGGACTTCAAGCATGGCCCTGTACCGAGGACGTCGGTGCTCGTTTCCAGGATCTCAGGGTGGGCCAGGGTGGGGGCCCCTCCAGGGGAGTTGCTTGATGAAGCGCTGCCTCCAGGAGGAATGTCTGGGGTTCTATTCCACAGTACTTCTGAGCAGGAGTTAATATAGCAGTAATTTCCTCCTGAAGCTGGAGGTAAGACCAAGCATTTGTGAAGGTGCCCCAGGTTTATCCTTCGGCTTTGTGACCCCAAACAAAGTATCCCTCCCCCCCCCCCCCCCAGCACTTCAAATTCACACTTGGGCTGGGGAGCCATGACATTTGCCGAGGGAGCCTGTTCAAGAGCCCACGGGGCACCTCTGAAGCCTGCGTACCCCTGCAAGAGAGCTGCTAGTGCCCTGAAGTCGTGGGCCTCGACTGGTCTCCGCGGGCTGCTGACAGCTTGCCACAAACTGGTGGCTTCAAACAACAGAAACTTATTCTCTTACAGTTCTGGAGACCAGAAACCCCCAACCAGGGGGTCAGTAGGGCTCCCTCTGAAGCCTGCCCGGTGGTGGCCGCCCCTCAGCCGCCCGTGGCTCGCAGCTGTGCCACCCCAAGCACTGCCTGCCTCACCACGTGGCCTCCTCCCCGGGGCATCTGGGCCCAAATCTCCCTCGTGGTCCTCTTATAAGGACACCAGTCTTTGGATTTAGGACCCATCCAAATCCAGGATGATTCCAAAGTGAGATCTTTAACCAATCACACCTGCAGAGACACTTACTTCACACAAGGTCACAGCAGGTTCTCGGTGGGCATGAATTTGGGGGGCACTATTCATCCCACTACAGAATCCAAGTGATAGAGAGAAATAGAAAGAAGGTGAAAATTACCCATGCTCTCATCTTCCAGAGATGACCACTGGAAAGATCTCAATATATTTTCTTCTAGTACTTTCTCTATGTCTCCCCCCCTTGTGTGTAGTTATTTAATATGGTTGAGAGTAGGCAGTATATATAACTTTTTATTCAGCATTTTAAAAATTCAATGTCTCAGACAAGCATTTTTCTTTTCTCACTGTGCAAAGCCTTTGTAAACATATTTTCCATGTATCTAATATCTCACAATATGGGTAAAGGCAGATTGATATCTAAATAAGGAAATTTCACGTACTTCAACAACTTTCACTACTGAAGTCCTAGGGCATTTGTCGTTACAGACCCAGGGCTGTGGGCAGCAGGCAGCTGAGCCACGCTTACAAACCTTACCCAGAACCCCCATGGCCCAGGGGTTCCCAAATTCCAGAGATCCATGAGCATCCTCAAATAGTATCAGTTTTGTGTTTGGAATGCATGTCACTCTTTCTGAGCAAAATCGTCATGAGCTTTCCTCAAATTCTCAAAGGATCCATGACTGAAGTACTTTTAGAGGCGATTTTTGGAATCCTGTGAGAGTCCTGGGGGCAGAGCGGGTGGTGGAGGAAGGAAAGGGAAATCCACAGAGCACCTGGAGGTGACCAGGGGGCAGCCCCACCCTCAGCCCGGGCTGCTGGGGGCCCTGCTGTAACTGGATTTTGTCTAGGTTCTTGACTAAGCTGCAAGAAATGAATTTCAAGAGGATTCTGGGTTAGTTAGGCCAGTAATTTATTAAGGTGGGGAGGGAAGAGAAATGGGAGAAAATAACAGATCATGGGTCTCAGAAAGAGGAAGGGGCTGAGGAGTGATAAAGAGGGCTGACTTATGAATATAATTTTTCATAGATTATTAGTGCCCTGTTTTACTTGCGTATTGATCCAGAAGGCAGCCAGAATAGGGCACGAACAGGAACTGGGACAAGGTGAGGGGAAGAGAGAGCAAAAGGCCTTCGTGCTTGGTTTTTAAACCATTAATTATTCCGCCTCCTTGCTAATGGCATGGGAGGAGTCCCAGCTGTTTGCTCTTTAGAATGATTACCTCACTCACCAATCCTCCAGGAGGGCCCAATGATAAGGCTCCTGGAGAATATCCGGGCTTCTCTTGGCTTCCAGAGGAAAACTTGTTCCAAATGGGAGAATCTCCTGAGGGCCTCCCAGCAGCCATCTTGGGGCTATCGACGTCCACGTGGACTTCTTACCAGGTTCCAGATCCCTCTATTGAGTCCCTACCTAGCCCGCTTCACTGCCTCATCGCTCAGAGTCTTTAGACCAAGCTGTACCATCATATTTGTACTTACTTTTCTTTGAAGAAGTCTTGAATTATTTTATACCAAGTGTCTTTCCTGAACAGATGCCATAATATTTCTAAGAAAATTATAAAAAGTCTGTAATGCAAATTTTTGTACACATAAGAAAGAAAAGATTTCAAGTTTTTAGGAATTGTCCTGTTTCAACTGTGGAAAGACTTCAACTTTTCAGTATAAAAAAGATGAGGTTTTTTTTTTTATTATTACATGTCAAACCATCTAAATGATGCATCCTCTTTAGGCAAGCTGGGCTTTCATCTGCATCTGGCGTGTCTCCAGTGTGCTTCCACCACCTCCTTGTGCTCGTTTTGTTTTTCTATTTCCTCCCACTTCTCGCCTTTGCTCGCTCAATCCTGCAGCCTTATAAAATATAATTGGAGAGTCCACATTGGGGTTGCAAAAGGCATCTTGGCTGCCTGCAGGCTTTTCACACCATCTCGTTAAGTCCTTCTGTCTCCACCATCTTAAGCCTTTCCAACTGCAGGATCCTTTCAATGTCCTTCTCCTCCTAGGCATGTCATTAAGAAATCCTCCTGAACAAAGAGCCTTCTGGCTGCTTTTAGGAATGCCAAGAGTCTGTTTTGTTTCACTGATGAGGGAAGTGCTGGGATCCCAACCCCGCCCTCAGCAGAAACCCACAGCTCAAAAAAATAAACTCCCCTGGGTCCCTGGTCCCTCTTTCCCCTCCCTTTCCCCCTTTTCTCCATGGAATCCACATCAGGAAGATCAGCACCCCAGGCTGCCCCTTTGAATTGAAATTTACAACTCTAAACAGATCATGACTCTTTTCCTCCCTAGCTTCTGCTTTTAGGAAGATAAGCTGACCTTGCTTCTCTGCCTTTGTAACCCTGCCTGCCCGCTTGCTCAGGAATTTGCCTGCTTAGTGTTAGTGTTCCTATATAAACTTATGAAAATCAGAAAACAGGGCTCAGATTTTGGAGAGTGAACTGTCCTCTGGGCCTGTGCGTAATAAACCTTTGTTCATCTGGGCTCTCAAGAGTGCCGTTTGGGTTATTTCCTGCTGGCCGCAACATCGCAAGCAGAACTCTGGGGAAAAAGCTCGATGTGAGCTTAGGAAAGGCAACATCTCCACAAAGCTTCTGTGCTGACGCCCGAGGGCTCGGTGGTCAGAAGGGGGTGTGATCAGTGGCTGACCGGCGGCCACACCCGCAGGCAGCATTGCCCTCCCAGGCCTGCCTGTGAGGCACGCCTCTGTGGCTCTCGGGGCAGCTGGGGCCAGCTTTAGGATCTAGGGCTTTCACACCACAGTCCCGGCAGGAGCTCCTGGCACCAGCTTGTTCCATATTTAACATCCCAAATGGCCAACAGTCACTGGTTGTTTCTCAACAAAATGGCCTTTTGGGGTCATTTTTAAAAAGAAAAACGACCTTTTGGTTCTGGCCATGTAAATTCCCACGAGGGTAACTGGCTTTGCTAAAACGCTGTGTCGTGAAGCCCCCACACAAGCAGTCACTCGGCCAGAACTGCACCAGCGGCCCGGAGGCCTGGCCCAGCGTGGACTAGGCCCTCACCGGCTGGACTCAGCAGAGAGCCCCGGAAGGGCGGCTGGCTGATTCGGGAGCAGCAAGTCTCTCAGAGAGCACATAATTGCTAGCTTTGCTTTATAATTCCGTGTGTTTTTTTTTCCTCTTGATTATTCTTCTGGAAGTTGCATGATCAAGCAGTCTGTTGCTCCACTTTCAGGAATAACCAACTCTTCACCTTCCATGGAGGTTCTTTAGGCTCAATAAACACGTGGAATATGAGCGTGCAGAAGTCTCAGCACAGCGCATCCCACAAGGCGGCCACGGCCGAATGAGCCGTCCTCGGATGGCTCTAGCTGTAGAGAAGTGAGCGCCAGACAGCGAAGGATGGCGTGAAAAGACAGCTGTACCTTCCAGGTGCTTCTTCAACATCACAGGTTAACCTTTAGTCAGAACTTTCAAAGGGGCCATTTCTAATGAAATCATCCTTTCACTTCCTTAATGGTCCTGAACAATCTCTGCAACTATAAACACACGCACACTCGGTTCTCAACGGCCCAGGGGTCCAGATGGCCCCTGCTGCGGCCAGACGGGACGGGTAGTGGCAGTGTTTGAAGGACTTTGACTCGATATGAAACTGCACCATCTTCACATGCATGAATCCTTTGAGATCTACCACACTTTGCTTTTAAATGAGAGGACTGAAAGATAGGAGTGTACACAACAACAAACAGGTGCCAGCTTGAAAAATTCTGCCTTTTCCACAGGGAAAAAAAATTAACAAGTTAACTGAGGGTGAGGGCAGCTCCTCAGCCGCAAGTCCGGTGCCAGAGGGCAGCAGGTCTCCGGAGGCCGCAGGGAGAGGGGCTGGGGTCTTCATCCCAGCTGTAGACGGCTGACTTGGGAAGTGATTACTGACCTATGTCAGAGGACTTTTCATCAGCACCAAATAATGCCAAGTAGACTCCAAGCAAGTTACGAGGCAGAAGCCCAGCTCCTAAAGACCAAATAATTTTAGTAATCAACTCTGTAAGTGAATGTTGTGGACATAACCAGAGTTTTCAGACAAACAAGACTGTGCTCTGCTCACAAACACACACTTCTGGAGCCATGTACTTGAAAAGTTTCCAAAGCCTTCGGAAGTTCAGTGGTAGTGGGAAATGGAGAGCAGTCAGCCTCACACTCACCCCTCCTCTCCTCTATGACTGCTGCGTGCACAAATGTTCTGCACCGCCTGCACAAGCTGGGACCCTTCCTTCTGGGGGCCAGCAGCAGGGACTGAGGTGACTGGTCACTGCAGAACTCAGAGTCCTTTATTGACAACTGGTTGGCAAGAAACAGGGGCCAGGCCGGACAACAGGAAAGCTGGGTCAGGAGGCCAGGCCCTGGCCTTCAGCACTTCGGAGTTTGCAACTTGACAGTTACTTCATTTTGTTCAGCCTCCCAAGTCAGACCACTTTGTTGGACTTGGGAAACGGAAGGAGAGATTTATAACGAGCCAGACACAGGCGGTGATTGTTTTCATCTTTAAATGCTGGGTTTCTTTGCTGAAGCACACAAAGCTAAGCTGGAGGACATCAAAAGCTCACCCAAAATGAGGCACTGTGGGTGTTAATTTTATGAACTGTGAGAAGTCAAAGGTATGTGACTTTCTACTGTTCAGGGGCCAACAAGCTATTTTTACCAGATTTGTCTGTCTCTCTCCTGTCATCAGAGCTTATCTGACAACAGAATCAGTGAGATCCATCAAGCTTTATTTGCACAGGGAAAGACAGGGAAAATGGCATTATGAGAGGCACCCAGAGGAAAAGAAACTGACCTCAGTGTTCTCCAAATGGCCTTAACAATTTCCTGTTTCAGCAAAAGGCCTTCATCCCAGGGCTTTCTCTCCACAGAACACTGAAGGTGTTTGCATTCCATCAACTTAAATGAAAACCTTCAGCCCATCAATGTAAGAGCACCTGAGATCCCAAAAGAAGATTAAGCTCTATTTTTTTGTGAGTTTGCCCCTCTACCCAAGGAAAACTGGAAAAGAGAACCCTGGGTATTAGAGCAGAGCAGGACTTCAAACATAATCTATTTCACTAGCCTTGACTTCCGTGTGGGGACACTGGGCCTCAGGCAGCAAGGACAGTCACCGAGTTAGCGAAAGATGCAAATAGGAGGGGACGGAAATCTTAGAGCCCCCCCCCAATGGAACCCCGTTCTGGGTTTTCTCCTCCTTCAGATTTCACGTTGGAGGTCAACTGCCACTTGCCCCTCCAGTGTCCTTTCAATACCCATCTGTTGGGGAGAGCATTGTGTCCCCCATGCAGAGACACCTTCAAACTGGACAGACTCTAGGATCTTGAGGATGTCATCAGCTAAGGTGTGCCCCATGGGACAAGGGTGGGCCTTCTCTAGGACTGGAGGCTTGAGGAAGAGAGGACGTTTGGACAGAGGCACTGGACAAGGCCACATGAAGAGGCCAGACACCAGCGGAAACCAGAAAGAGAGACAGAGAGAGACAGATGGCCATGCGATGGAGGCTACCCACCGTGGGAGGAAGCACGGCCGGGCTGACATGCTGATTTTGGACTTCCAGCCTCCAAACCCAAGAGAAAATAAACCATTCTTGTCTGAGCCAACCCACTGTATGCTATTTGTCCCAGCAGCCCTGGCAATCGCCAGCGTCGGGCCAACTGCTTATGTTACCAGCGTCTTTGCTACAGAGCAGAACTATTGGGACAGAAACTACACACAGGTAGGGAAATTAGCAAGCTATGCCACAAGGCAACTGAGACTGAGTGCTGACTCACCAGGAGGGACCTCCCTTCACTTTCCCAGGTGAAACACCCCACATTCTGACACCCAGGGGCCGCGAGGGGCCTGGTCTATTTATTAGCTTGTGACCTGGCCTGGGGCGAAGACCGTGTTTCCAAACCATAGCTGGGTGGTGGGACGCCCAAAGATCTCCCCGGTGGTCTTCGCCATTCCTCCTGGATCTGAAATCTGAGGCCCTGGCTTTCTAGGGGCTGAAGGCCAGGAGGCTAGAATTTTACAGAGCGTGCCTGTATTAGTCAGCCAAAGGGTGCTAATGTGAAGTACCAAAAATGGGTTGGTCTTTATAAAGGGTATTTATTTGGGGTAGAAGTCCACAGGTACCAGACCATAAAGTGTAAGTTTCTTCTCACCAAAGTTCATTGCCATGTGTTAGAGCAAGACAGATGCTGGCGTTTGCCAGGGTGCAGGCTTCTGGGGTTCCTCTCTTCCTGGGGCTGCGTTTCTCTCCGGGTTTAGCTCTTCTGGTTCCTCCACATGGTCAGCCATAGACTATCAGGCGAACGGCTCACTTCTCTTCTTCTGGGGCATTCTCTCCAACATCAAAACTGCTTCTCAAAAACTGCTGCTCAAAACTGTCCTTTGCCTTGCCTTTTATATTTGATTCTCCACCCACCAAGGGGTGGGGCTCAACGCCCTAATCATAACCTAATCATGCCCAGATTAACAGATCTGTTTACAAGCATGATCCAATTATATTTTTGGAATTCATAGTTACATCAAATTGGCCAACGGTTACAGCGCCCTTTCCCCAGCCCTGGAGGTCTGGAGGGCTCCCCTGAAAACGCAACACCCCACTCACTGTTGGGGCTTGTCCAGGGCACCAGACACTGCAGCTGTGAAATCCAACCCCCTCTTTGGTTTTAGTCCCTTGTATTATACAGCTTTACTTCTTTTATTTTTTAACTAATAGAGAGATGAGGGTCTTCTTCCAGAGGAAGGCGGATAACCTCATTCTCTGCCATAGAAAACTATTCAGCTGCTCTATCTCTGCGCTGTCCTCTTGATTGTAAAGATTGTTCTCTGCAGCAGGCTCCTGGGCCCAGGTTCAGCAACTTAATTTCTGGGAATGTAACATCATTTTAGTCTAAGTTCCTTCCCAAAGAAAGACCATCTCAGAACTAAAGATGGCTTAAGAGCTGGGAAGGGGCAGGGCTGCTGCTTTGTGTCCTGACCCTTCCAATATTGGCTGGAGCTATCTGAGAAATCAAGATATTCCTGTTCAATATTTACACAATATCCACTCTCCCAACATCTTCCAAGCCTCCCAAATGATCCAACCTGAGGCCTGGAGAGGCACTCCTCTCCAAGGACGGCTCTGTGGTGTGAGGCTTCCACAAATTTCCATTTAGTTTGGACAGGGAAGGTTGTGATAATGGTAGTCCCCCTAACGGGCCACCCTGCCTTCAGAGCAGACACAAGCCGACAAGTTTCCCGCTAGGCAAGGCCTCTCTCACTGCCGAGGGAAGATAAGAAGGACCAAGCAGTGGAGCATTTTCCAGACCAGCTGCTGTCCTGGTTCTCCCCTAATTCTGTCCACACCAAGTCCTCTGGACACCACACATCTGGCCTGGGTGGGCTCATCCTTGCCTGCTGGCTCATTTCCAGCCTCGTCAGAAGCTCTCTTAACGTACTCTGAACCAATGTGCCAGGCTCTTTGCACTACTCCATTCCCTTGGCAAACACCTCAGCCACGCCAAGCCATGCTGAGTGTCCGCGGGGATGCGCCAGCCTTGCCCATGGTGTCAGCATCCTCCTGCTGCCACCCGGTGACACGCAGGCTCACACAGAACCAGTTGCTTTGTGCTCAAACCTGGTTACACCAAGTGAGCCGCTACTGGAATTATACACTATAATTAAATTTGGAGCTGCTTGATGAAATATGAGCACGATAAAAGAGAGCGTTGTTTCAATGAAAACTAAGCTGAATGCTTTTAAACGACTCAGTAGAGAACAGTCATGAAACAAAATTGCTGTCAAACGAGGTGTGGCTGAGAGAAAAGAAAAGTCTTGAGAAAAAATTAAAAAGTAAAATGATTTTACACTCAGATGAGCGGGACTGGTTTCACCCTTCTTTAAAGAAACTCAAGCTGGAAAGTATATAACACGGGCATGTTTCATGCAAATAATCCACTTAGACCATCAAAGGAAATCCATACTCCAAAGAAAGGCTTTAGCTATAATTAAAAGAATTAGTAAGTGAAAGCACATTTATGTATTTTTAAGTAAAATAAATGCTCAGGGTATGTGGGTGTGTGTTTTAAATGATTTTTTTTTTTTTTTTTACTTTAACTGACTTTTCCCCCCAATGTGTAGAATAAGCAAGCATCTATTCTCTCTGGTGATGACTTCCACATCTTCAATGCTGATATAAATCGCTGCTTAAGAAACTGCCCTCTGGATGTGTGATGGGAACCTGGAATCCAGCAGCTCCCATCTTTGTCCCCTTCCAGGGCGGGAGTTCGCTGCCCGTCTAGTCACCTACAGCAGAAGTGCACCCCTACCCCAGCTTGCTTTCCTCCAGCCCTTTCCACATCTCATGTAATCACAGGTTCTACTTTCTACCTCCTGGTAATCCAGCAGAGCCACCTTCTCCTTGTACCTGGCATGCAGCCCGAGGGCAGGCTCTTGTCGTTTCTCGTCTGAAGAATGCCACTGTCTCTCGCTGCTTGTTGCCCTGGTAAAAGCCAGTCGCCCCTCTGCTGCTGAGAAGGACTCAGTGCCCCTTTCTCCCTGAACCACAGCAGCTCCTGAAGCCTCGGCCACAGCTCACCTCCAAGACTGCCTGTCGTGTTTGCCTCCCACCTCCCCTTCCTCCCAGATACTTCTGAGTGCGTGTTGTATGCAGTGCTGGCGCTAAGGCCCCCAAGGAAGAGGAGGAGGGAAGGGGCTGTCTTAGTGAGGTTTGAGATAATTAGAAATCTACTGGCCATTGTCAAGAGTCTAACTCAACATGGAGTCACTTCACACATATATAAATCTAAAAACTTATTTGTTTGCTCCAAGTACCAAATTAAATTAACTGCTTATTTCCCCATTTATCATGCACTCTGATTGGGAACCCATCTTGGCCATAGTTCGAAATATTAATTTTATTAATGAAAGGTATATAAACTTCCTGAAAACACATTGGAAAGTCACAGAGAAGGAAGGGAACACATTTCTCCATATTCTCAGGACCTAGAGAAATCATGGTTAAAATGTGAATGCAGATATGCCAATCAAAACCACAATGGGATGTGAAGATGCCTATAATAACAGTAATAAAAGAAGGAAAAGAACAGGTGTCAGGGGGATGTGGAGGAACTGGAACTCTCATCCATTGTTTTACCTCTTTGAGGAACCGCCACAGTGTTTTCCATGGCAGGGGCACCATTTTACATTCTCATCAGCATAGAATTGCCAAGTGACCTAATCCTGCTCCTAATGGGTGACAGCACTCTGAGACAGGGGCTCACAGGGATACCTGCACACAAAGGCTCACAGCAGCATTACCTATAATAGCCAAACAGTGGAAGTAATCCAAAGCCCATCAACGGATGAATGGATAGATAAAATGTGGTGTGTTCATGCAACAGAGCATTATTCAGCTCTAAAAAGGAATGAAGAGCTGACACACAACAACACAGATGGACCTTAGAAACATCATGCTGCCTGAAAGAAGCCAGCCACCAAGGGCCACATATTGTCTGCTTCCATTTATGTGGAATACCCAGAACAAGTAAATCCAGAGAGGCAGAAAGCAGACTAGTGGCTGCCAGGTGCGGGGGGGGGGTGTGGGGGGCACTGCTTGGTGGGTCTGAGGTTTCTGGGGTGATGAGATACAATGTCTGGGGAGTAGATAGTGGTGACAATCACACAACATCGTGAATGCGCTACATAGGTTTGCAAGGGAAAATGAAGTGATTTGTTCACTTTAAAATCGTTAATGTTATGTGAATTTCACCTCATAAAAAAAAAATCCTTCAGTAATACTGCATAATTCTATTTCTATGAAGTCCCCAAAGTGGCAAAAATAACTCTGGGTGTAAGAGGTCAGGGCTGTGGCAAGCATGTGGGGGTGGATGGGGGAAGCCAGGGGGTTTCTGGGACTTCTAAGACGCTTCTTGACTGGACGCTGACTGCACGGGTGACTTGGAGGGAAAATCATTGACTACATGCTTGCGATTTGTGCCCATTTCTGCATGTGTGTTATACTTCAATTTAAAAAACAAGAGACTACAATATGGTCATGGTTTATGGCTCCACATCCTCCTGCATAGCTGAGCCTCACCTGGGCACAGGCTTCCCGCCTGGCGTCTCTGGTCAACTCCTTCCTGACAGATTTCAAGGGGAAAACGCAGGGCAGGGATGCAAGTATCAGATCACAAAGCAGAATTTCTCACTTTAAAGGAAAGAGAGAGGCTGTTTTGTGGGCAAAAGGAACCAGCATGAAAGAAAGACCTGGGGAGGGGGGCTGCCCACCCTGCCTGGGCACCAAGGACTCACTGAAATGAAGGAAGAAAGAAAACTGGGAACAAACAGCTACAAGAGGGGATTATTCCCAATTGTCCTTGGGTTAAATTTCAAACTCAGTGAGCTAGAAATGTGTCTGCTGTCGTCGTCAGAAAATAATGGAAGGAATTCCATCTTACAAAAAAAACCCAAACAGCTAGAAAGTCGTGTCACATTCAAAGGCCTCTTCCCATGACCTCACGGACCAGCAAGTCACCTTCAGCTCCTGCCTCTTCTACCAGCTTCTCAACAAGGCGCTTGTGGATTTATGTTCCATTTACATGGGTTGTCATTTTATGAAGATGAGTCCACGAGTCTCTGCTACGCCTCTGACAAGCACTTGGTGCAGCCCAGGACACCGCACTCTGCAGGGCTTGAAGCACAGAGCAGTTGCCCAGGCCCGCTCGGGGCCCTGGTGGGACTTAAAGAACGGGATGAAGAGAGACATACATACACATCGATTCCAGTAAGGGTGAGCCTTAAGATAGGCTCCAAGGAGGCCCGAGGTGGGAGGGACGATGAAGGCAAGGCAAGAAGGAAGTTTGGTACCATCGGGACCTGGACTGGGAGGTCCCAGCACCTGGGAAAGACCAGAGAGAGGTGGCTGCAGGCCCTGGAGGGTCGTGGAGCCACATGGTGGTATGTGGGTTCTGAGCAAAAGGCAACAGAAGGCCACTGAGGCTGATGTGGGAGCAGTCCCTGCCGGGTTTGTCTTTTAGGAAGACGACTCTTACTACAGGAGGAGTAACAGTTTAGGGGGAGCTGGGCGGAAACCCAGCTGGAAGCATCTTTGGCTGCCTGGGAGGGATGATGGTGACACGGCCACGTCCACGGTGTGGGCTCATCGTGTTAGTAGCAGCCACTCTGTCTGCCCAGAAAAATCTACTTACAACCTGATGTTTCACCAGTGCCTTTCTGACACTCACGTGGAAAACACTCAACACTTGGCTGAGGAAATGACAATGGACATCACCATCCTCTCACCGTAGATTCAGAAGCTGTGTTATTAGTTAACCATAGTAAATATTCCCCCAACTTTCCTTACGGTCAACCATAATGAATCTGCATTTCAGAAGATTTGGTTTTGCCTGTGGATATAGAAATCTGCAAAATTATAACCATGTGCCAACAGAGCTGTGCAAATCCAAGTTATTTGGGAAGACTTGCACCTGCCTGTGATGTGACTTGATGCTTCCCAAGAGCTGCCTGTACTGGGTGGGATCCAGTGTACAGAGCGGAAGGAATCCAGTGCAGAGTGTGGCCTGGGGGCTGCCTTGGGCTATATCTCGGCTCCTCCCCCTGCCAGCTCTGTGACCTTCAGCAAATCACCTCCCTGTCTTCCCCTCCTCCCCTGCAGAGGTGAGATGAACACAGCATCTCCCTGCAGTGCTGGGAAATAGGTGGGTTAGCACAGAGTACTGCTACTGAAGGGCTAGCTCTCTGACTGCTGCCCCTCTTTCTCTTCCTCCTCCCCCCTCCCCTCTCTGCTCCTCCTCCCCCCTCACTGCCTGCACTCAATGGGAAAGTGAGGTCCTTCACACACTAATTCAGCACTCAGTTCATTGGGTCCCTCAGTCTGTCTACTCCGCATACAAAAGAAGAGGGAAACCATATTTTCCTACTGCATTAAACCCTGACTTTATGTCTGCCTTTTGAAAAATCAGTGAAACAACTACCTAATAGTCAAGAGTGATACGATTAGATACAAAACCAATAGGGAGTTGAACAGCACATATGAATTTTTAAAAAGCTAAACATTTCAGAGATATGGACCTTTATTTCATTGTATTACCTCTTAGGGATTCTCTGACTGGAGTAAAAATAATGCTATAAAGGGATCATTACATTGAAAGTATGAAGTTTTAGGATGTTCACTCTGAAGAGAATATTGAGAAATTTTAGAACAAGTTTCTAAAAATGCAGGTGGGGTGGGGTGGGGTGGAGAATGAAAGAATATGGAAAATAATGTCCCCAAGAAAAGATGAGCTGATGCATTTATTTCAGTCTACAGAAAGGAGAATGGATGCCATCTCAGTTATACTAAACCCAATCAGAGATGCCAGAAGGGCCCTGGCCAGGTGTTCCTCATCTCCCCCAAAGGCAGACCAGCCAGAGGCACCATCGGAAGAGTGGCCATCAGGCTGCAGAAGGTGAAGGTTTGCAGTGGAAAAGGGACAACTGCTAGTGCATCTTAGAAAAGGTAAATAAATATTTGAATTATTAACTCCTAAAAGAAGCTTCTGAAGCTCATCAAGTTGTGGGAGTGTGGAAATGGTAGGGCCTCTTGAACTGCTTGGCCACATCTTCTCCTAGAGTTTCCGGGAGGAGAAGCAGTGCTCTCCTACCACCTTCAGAGAACAGGACCGTGAAGCTGCCGCCAGGAACTGGCTAGGGAGTGCTTGATTTATACAGTCTAGGGCCAAACCAGCAACCTGCATGTGTGCTTGTGTGTTACACAGGTTTGATGATTCCAAATCTAACTTGAGGAAAGATAATTACACATAGTGCCTAAATGGCTGGAAAGATAAATTTATTAACCAATGCATCATCTAAACCACTCTAAGAAAGTTAACTTAAGCTAGATTCCATTTTTCCAGACCTGTTATTGCTGCAATAACACAATACAGACATTTTGCCTGGAGAAAAGGTGAAAGATAATAGAGACAATACTTTGGATTAGAGCACTCATTTTGCTGGGAAAACGCTTCCATCTAGCCCAGGAGTTGGCAAACATTTTATTAAAGGGCCAGATAGTATTTTAGGTTTTGTGGGTCATATGGTTTCTGTCCCAGCTACTCAGGACTGGCCCAGTATTGCAAAAGCAGCCACAGAATATACTTAACTGAATTGTCAGGGTTGGGTTTCAATAAAACTTTACTTAAAACATCAGGTGGTGGGCTGGACTTGGCCCCAGGCCATAGCTTGCTGACCCCTGAGCTGATCAATTCCACCTGCAGATAAAGGACAAAACCTACCTGAAGGGACCAGGAGGCCATCGGCATTTTTCTTACAGCTGTCATGCCATTGTTTCTTCAGTTCTAAGTAAATGCATCGGGCGACCTTTTTGGGGGGCACTGTTTTCTGTATTCTTTAATTCCTCTCCCCTCATTGTCAGAACTTGGTCCTGAAGTTTTCCCACCTCTTTGTTCAGAGTGCGTTATACCTATTTGGAGCGTAGCCAGAGCAGATTCTCAGGGGCAACAGGAGGGACCACTGCGTTGTGAGGGACAGATGTCGACATCAAAAGCACCGCCACCAAACCCTACATGCTAAATCTTGACGTTCTAGGGAAAGAGCCGTGAATCTGAAAGGGACAAAATGAGCCCTATGGCAGCCAGCTTCACACACCACAGCAAGGGAGAAGGGAAACGCGGCAGCCCTGACACGGGCTTGGGAACTGAAGGGAATGACAGGGAGGGGAGGGGGGAAGGTCCTTGCCGTCACATCCAAAGCCAGGCAGGGCTGTAAGATCTTTGCATCTATAAACTCTGTTAATTCTCCCTGCAAACCAACGGGGTAAATGGTATTATCTACCCTGTTCCATAGAGGAGAACAAAGGAAGCCCAGAGAGTTAGGCAGGGTGGGGTGGCGGGGTGGCAGCACTTGAACCTCCAGTTACCCTGGGAGGCGAGGTGTGTGCTATTAGCGTCCCCATTTTACAGCTGAGGAAACTGAGGCCCAGAGCCCTGAGAGCCTGGGCTGCAGCCACTTGGGCTCCCAATGATAAAGTTCATACGGCTGGTAAGCTCAGGACCAGGAGTTAACCAGTGTGTTTTTTCCTTCCTGCTCTTTGCTATAAATAAATAAGACTAAAAGATTGGCTTCTCAGCTGGAGAAAAATCTAATTGTGAGTTAGCAATTTAATGTTGCAGAGTTCTAAAATGTCCTTGGAAAAAGGAACAGATTTAGGAATGGTGGAGCATTAAATACATTAATTAGGTAGCTGTAAATTTTGTTATGCATTTCTATTTTATACACATATAAGTGTGGGATTCATTTACTATAGGTAAAAGTTGTGTATTTCTACTTAATGGCTAATTGCCATGCCAAGTAGTGTTCTGGAAGTTCCTTAATGATTTAGAATTGAATTTGTGTCAAAATACCTAGTTAGGACCATGCTCTTTCTGGATGGTTTTGCCCTCAGTCATCAGAAGCTTCGAGATTTTCTATAATTTCTGAAATGTCTTTCCTGCCTCTCAAGAGGACTTGTTAAGCAGCACCTCTGGGGATGATCTGTGTGTTGAACCTGAATGCAAACATTTCACAACAGACTCAGGTTCACTTTTCCTTCTTTTAAAAGGAGTGTCCTTCCCCCTGGAAATGGCCCAATTTATGCCTAAATCATGGAGGATGCATCCCAACTGCACGCACGTCTCCACCGTCTTTGCCTCTTCATTTTCTTGGGGTGTCAGACGCTGAAACCTAGCCCCTGCACCCTGTGCCTTCTTCCTTTTGTGATAAAGTGTTAAAATGATGGCAGCACTCCTGCTGGCATCTTCTCTTCAGGGCTTCCTGGGCATCCATGCCAAGATAAGCACTGTGAAACCATCTTCTCCAGGCTCAATGCTTTCCAGGTGTCGTTGTCTGGCGCCATTTGGCCGGCCTGCAGCCACCCGGTTCCTGAGGCCGATGCGCTGGACCAGTGGGGGTCCCACAAGAGTCTGGGCTGAGGAGGAAGGCGGGTGGTGAAGGAGGATCATCGACATCAGCTTTTATGGAGCAGAAGTAAGAGGTTCGCCAGGAATGGCATAAATCGAGTAAGCTTTCAGAGAGAAACCAAAGAAGCAGGTTGAGTCCATATTTTACACAGATCCAATGCACAGGCACACTGACCCCATGCGTGAAATCACTGCTAAAATCCTGCGCAGTCACGGTCACATCCGCCACCGTCAGGTAATCAAGCAGATGGCACCAGGGTTCCGGGGCTCTCGCCCCTCCACTTTCTGAGTGGTTAGAAGGCTAAAACCAAAACAAACTGGCTATCTCATTCCCCTGCTTTTTTTTTTTAAGTTATGAAAGGAGTTCGTGACAGCTGAATGATGGAGTATATGGGGTAGAAAACTTGGCAAAGAATGTGAAAGTAAAGGGCTTTTAAAAGAAATGATGGAAGAATGGTGAATAGGTGGCATAGTTTCCACAAAAGCACAGTAGGGTTTGATTTTTACAGTGATTTCCAAGGCTCTATCAGCTTCATTTTTTAAGTCCAGGTGTTAAGGCGTAGCGTCCTGTAGACAACTTCTCTGGCCCATTAAGCTGGGAGCCTGCTGAGAATAGATGGTTAACATTTGAGGAAGGAGTCTTCTTTCTTGGAAGGCTGGAGCAGCTCCATTCTCTGCAGGAAGGGATTCTCACTGTGGCACACTGAGGAGAGGAATCTGACGCAGGAAACGAACACAGAGTATGTAGAACAGTATTTATGTAACCTTCTGGCTCTAGGCTCTAGGAAACTCCCTTTTCAAGTGTATTCATTCTTCTTTAAGACACCTGCAGATTAGTTATGTCTTATTTTCTTTCTAAGTCTTAGGGCTCCTTGGCTGAATTGTTCCCATCTGGCGGGGTGTATATATTAGTAGATATTGAAGGGTTATGAGCAACATCTGAAATATTTAGTTACTGTTACATTCTTTAGAATTAAATTCCTGAAGTAATGCCTCAGTAATTATACCACAAAACTTACCAGATGGGCCAGGTTGTAAATGTCATATTTATCTACTGCTCTTAAAAACATCAATGGAAGGAGACTATGAGAATGACAAAGGGCGTCCTATACCGGTGTCCCATTATGACATTTACCACATTGGTGTAATTGTTCAGTCTATTTTGCAAAAGAGCAATGTAAATGGTATTTACATTAGGTATATAGATACAAGAAAATACACTCTCTTATATTTAAATGATTTCACACATGCTCGATATTCTTACAACTAGTTGGGGTGGAGGGAAGCCCTGAGACTCTGGATGGGCTGGCTTAAATGATGCAAATTGGCACAGTATCCAACTAGTACAGCATTTATGGTAATTCATTCCACCATCTCATGTACGGAACATAGAAACGCTGTCTGGGTAGTTTAGACAGCGCTATAATGTCTGCCTTTATCTGCCCAGATGATGTAAGGTCTATATATGCACAAGTGGCCAGGAGAGAGAACTGCATTGGCCTTACAGCATGAGAAAGAAACCTGAAGCACGGAAAAGGTTCTCCTGAAGAAGTGAAGGTGTCTGAAATGCTGGTAGTAGTAGAGGGCCGAATGCAGAGGTCTACAGGATGGCTAGTTGTATATTATGGCCCAATAGGCATTAAATGACATCAATTGAGTATGAAAAATCTCATTGCCCTAAAGAAACCAATATACGTTCTATGTCCTTGAACAATAAACAGTCAGATGGGTCATGCTGATGATTCCAATGCCAAAATTCCTCTGGCTTATTAATACTAGTAATGATAGCTAATTACAATAATACTAGTAATGATAGCTAATATTTAATGAGGTGCTTTATCTGTATTAACTCTTTAATACTCATGTCAAATTTACATGGTAGGGCGATGATTATACCCATTTCAGAGATGGGGACACTGAGGTGCAGAAATAGCAACCAATATGCTCAAGGACATGTGGGGAGCACGTGGGGAGCATGTGCTGTGACGCCAGCACTTGAACTCGGGACCATGGTGGGACCTCCTTGCAGAGGCCGACTGGAGGCATGTTGTGTGGTCAACTGCCAATTCTGGGGAACACGTTCAGAAGCGTCCTTTACCACAGGGTGAAGAGGATGTTGTCTCCACAGATAAATAATGCTGCCGCTCAGGAACAAGCCAGACTGTGCATTAACGTCTTTGGGAGTCTAAAGCAAACCACAGAGCTATTTGCTGGGTGTTGAGCTCTCTTTGATATCCTTATAAAGAAAGTGAATCTCTTTTTAATTTTTTTAAACTTAAAAATCATAATGTAGATTTTGGGAAAGATGGTGCGAATGAGCCATTACAGAGAGTCCCTTTCCCAAAAGTCAAAGAAATTACTAAACAGTGTGAAAATACAAGAAAGAACCAAAAAAAAAAAAAAAAAAAAAAAACTACTCAAAATAAAATATAAATTATCAATATTTGCTGGGGAAAGCACTTAGGAAAATACACCCTAGGATCAAGGCCAGCAGGAAGGCGATCAACTCCATTTTTAGTCTATAAAAGACTCATGGAAATGCCCCTGGTCAGAAATGAGTAGGAAAAAACAAACCTTACATGGAACATATGTGAAAATTATATAGCAAAATCCATCCCTACAAAGCACAAATACAAAAGAGATACATTGCATTTAAAAAGTTAAGAAAAGAAAATATTCTGGAAGAAGACTTACTTTGGCAAATAAAATTTTGCAACATAGATTACACTGTGAGGAAACTTAAAAGGCAGTAAGAATTCTATGAAAGAAGATATTAAGAGATAAGAAGACAGGATGAGATCGAAAGGAGCTAGAAGAGAAGCAACACAAGATCACTCCTAGATATGCAAGGAATTAGGAAATCCACATCATAATTATTCTCCTTGAGAAATCTTCTTGTGACAAACTCCAGCTGACTGAGAAAAGACTTTAACCACAGAACTCAAGAGCTGCAAAGTCATAGCATGAAAGGACTGCCAGGACCACTGGATCCATTGAAATAGACAAAGTCATCACTATACATCAGAATTAATATGCTAAAATTATTGAGAGGTACAGATATACAATACGAAAAACAAAAAGAAATGAGAAAACTGGGAGGAAATATAACCAAGATTGGGAAGAGTAGAAAATGAGATAAGTAGAAATGTGCTAATTGCTTTATTTCGCCTAATAGTGTCTTTATAGATTCAGTTTAATTTGTGAAATTGGTAAATCAAGAAACAGTGGCTTAAACATATTATTTTAAATTATTTAGGTAACTACAGTAGAATTAGAAATACATTTTGTGTGTTTTCTAAATAACCAGAGTAGATAAAAAAAAGGAAGAAGGCCACAAGGCAAAAGTTATAAAAGTAATGGTAGAGAAACAAACAAACACACACACAAAATTAGGAAACAAACTTAGATGAAAAAATAGGCGTTAACTATTGAAAAATAGTGCACAAACAAATCAAGCCACACTTCAATCTTATGGAAATCTATGCAACATCATAAGGAAAATAGTATCAAATTAAAGTCAACAGTTCATTAATGAAAAAAAAACCAATGATCAACTGGGTTCATAACAAGAATGCAAGGATGGTGCAGTTTAACACACCTTTCAGGTTTCCCTCATCTAAAAGTGTAGAATAAGGATGTGCTTTTCTTTTTTTCATAAAAATCAACGTCATGAGTACCTACCTGCTTGAATGATAGAAATATGTTCTGGTTCAAGTGTTCTCCAGTAATTTTGGGGGCTACCACTGACTCCCTTACATAAATGCACAGAACATTGGTCAATACCATACATGAACTGTGCTTTCTCTTTGGCTTCCGTGAGTTTTGTATCTTTTGCCTGTATAGTCCAGTGTTCCACCTGTCTAGAGGAGGCCGACATTCTTGATCAAAGGACTATACTCCCAGTTCTGTACCTTCAGATGCTTGAGAGTAACAGTGGGCTTTCTACAGGTGGCGTGTGGGGTAGGGTACATAGCTTTCTCCACCCCGTGCTATATGCAGAATCTCATAAAATTTCTTTAACAGATTTGTCAGCTTCCTTTTTGGAAAGAAGTTTGCCCTGAAACAGTTATGTCAGGAAGAAAATGCATTAGCTAAAATTCAGTAACTTTTGAGAAAACAGAAATAAGAGAATGTTTCTATAATAAGATAAAACCAAAATATAACGGACACTATGTATCAGATGAAGCCAGTATCATGACTAATTTTGATAATGTAGAAGCATTCCAATTGGGGTCACGAACACGAGGGGATACGTTTCAGTGTTGTTCGAGAAGTTTAAAGCATTGTAGTTAAACTTGGGGGTAGGCAGGGAAGTAGGGGTTTGACAAGAGATATAAACATTGGAGAAGAAGCCAAAATTATCATTATTCATTCATAACATAAAAAGATAAGGTTTATGAATGAAAAAAAATAAAATGTTGGTTAAAATTAAAACTTTAAAATAGTTTTGCTGTACAAAAATAACATTTAATTAAATTTAATGGTATCTCATTCACAATATTAATAAAATTATGAAATATTCAGGGAAAAATATATACAGAATCTTACAGTACTTACATGAGTAAATCTATAAATTATTCCCGATGAACCCAGAACCAAATGGAGTAATGAAGAAAAAAAATCATTTTTGATAGATAACTTCCATATTTTCAAAATTTATATTTTGCCTAAATTTATTTAAAAATGCAATGAAATCCCAATCAAAATTTAAAATTTTTTTTTTTTTTTTTTTTTTAAAACTTGATAACACGAACATAAAGTTTATCTCCAAAAAGCATTCAAGAGCCAGGTAAATTCTAAGAAAGATGAATGGCAAAAGGCAGGCTTTCCCTTTTTGGTGGAAGGGGGGGCACCTGTAACAATTACTATAACATAACGGGAATAAATAAACTGGAACTGTTCTGAGCAAGCGAGGATGTAAGTCTATTCTGATGAGGGGCTTTCAGTTTTTTTCTATCTATACCCAAACATAAACATATTTTGGTTAACATATATAAACATATACTGTTCATTCCCATTACATACACACGCTGTTTTCATGTTTGCCAGACAGCAAACTTCACAAAGTACTCCTGAAATAAAACTGTGGGTCAGTGGCTGGGGAGGATACACCAGTGGGACCGAGCAGAGCCGAGGGACAGCCCAGCGCCTGCAAATTGGCAATGAAACTACGTTGAACATGGCATTTCAAATCAGGAGGGAGAGAGCGGGTGAATTTTTCAATAAATAGTGTTGGGACACCTTGCTAGGCACAGGAAGCAAAGCTGTGAAATCCTACACTTTATTCTCTACATATTTACCTAATGTCCAGGAATTGTCCTAAAATAGTTAGGATGACTTTTCTGTTATGTATCTTTTACCACAAAAATAAGTAATTTAAAAATATATCAGATTTTGTTCAAAGTCAAATATTTTAAATCAAAATGTTGAAGAGACTATGAGTGAATATTTCATAATATCAGGGGTTAAAAACTTTTTAAGCATGTCATAAAAAACAAGAATCTATAAAAGGAAAATATAAATAAACTTAATTGCGTAATAATTTTTAAATATTATATGACAAAAAAAAAAAACGTGTCTGACGGTGCTACAGCAAACTTCTGTGCATGATTATTCTGTGGAGGGAGGGCTATGAGTTGAGTGACCAAATAGTTTATATCTACACTGGGACACTTTTTGGCAGGGGTAAAAGGCACTTGTAACAATTACTGCAGCAGGTGTTACAAAACGGCCACTGTTCCAAGCAAGCCTGGAGGTATGAGTAGCGGATTAGGGCTTTCATTTTTCTATCTATACAAATGCACACACACACACACATACACACACAAACACATTTCAGTTAACAAATACTGTTCATTTTTATTACATACTTACGTGTGTTTGTATGTGCATATGTATAAGGAAATATATGCATGTATAGGTACATATTTCCTAACAAATAAACACACATATGGAAAAATAATAAGTAAAAATAAGGAGCTGTGAAATATGCTTTCATTTTGATTCATTTACACTCAAAATTTACACAGCTGCCTAATATGGTGGTTTAAGCATTTCCTTGATATGCTTAAATAGTAATACTTTCAAAACTCACTATATGATCACCAAAGTCCATCTGCTTCAGTTTCCTCATCGAGAAAATGGACATAATAGTAGGATCTATTTAATGGGGTTACTTGTGAGTATTAAATAAATTAATATCTAATATTGGCAAGAATTAGATTAATGCTGACTGCTATTATTTTATCATTATCATCATCACCATCACAGGAATGGAGCCAGGTTTTGTGGGGTCTGCCCTCTCTCATTTAGGGCAAAGCCCTTTAGTAAAGTAAAATTGAAACTATGAATTTCGAATTAAAGGAGCCTTAAAACTTTCACTGGCTTTCCATAAATCTCCCTTGAATTACTAACATGACAGCGTTCACATATGCGGATACCCCCCAGATGTTTCTACTGCCCTTTTCAGGATCTTATGTGAGTAATCCTGGACAGAAGAGAAAAAGAGAGAGAAAAATCCCACAATATCAGTGTTTCCCTGAGAGAGTATTTGCCTGGATATGAGGGTTTCCCTGGACACAGACATCCAGTTTTAAAACTGGGACAAGGTGATTACCTCAAAGGCAATTTACTTTCTTTTTTACTGCTAATTATTGCCATGAATGTCCCAGCAATGCCCACATTTCCGATATCTCATGGCCATTTAGTTGTTGCTACAAGTGAAATGAATAGAGGTTTTTACATGTGCATTTAGGCCCAATGCTTTCTCTACCTGCCGAAGGACAGGAAGGAGGCAGCTCTCTGGGAGTCTGACCTCCTGTTCCCCTCCAGTCAGCTACCCTTCCGTGCTCCCAGAGTGCTGGGCACTTATGCTGCTGACCCTACCTGAGACACGCACCCCTCTGATGGCGGGGAAGCAAACCATCTCGCTGTTTCCTGCCTAACAGTGCTACAGGGACGCTCCCCAGCTGAAGGCGACTGTCTCACCACAGGGAACATCTGGCGGACATCTCTGAGCCTCTGCCCCGATACGCCTGGACGGTTAAGGATTGCTAGATAGTTCCAGAAAATATCAACATGAAAGGCCAAGAGCAAAACCCACAATCCAAGCATAAATAAAAATCACAGAAGATGGAGGGACTAGCATCTATAGGTAGGAGAATAAAAAAAGAAACAACTATAGAATCTTCAAAGAAAAAAAATCAGAACAGGCTGCTATAAAAATGGGAACAGAGGCCATAAAAGAAAAAAAAAGAAGATTTTGAAATATAAAGGAAGCTAGTCAGATATTAAAAATCAAAGAAACAACACAAAAGCAGCAGAAAACCTAGAAGAATCAAAGGAGTCTCACAAAACAAAAAGTGAAAGACATAGACATTTAAAAAGAAAGCTAAGAATATTAAAGAATTAGTGTGATGTATTAAAGCTCAGAAAGCTAGAATATGAAAAACTGATGGACAGATGTCTCTAGATTGAAAGGGCCCACTATGGACTCAGCACAATGAATGAAAATAAAGAATCACTAAAACATTAGAGACTCAGGAATAAAAAGCCAAAAGCTTCCAGAAATGGGAAAAAAAGCACAAAAGAATCAGAATATCCACAGACTTCTCAGCAGTCACACTAGAAGATGGAAAATAATGATGTCATGCTTCTAAAACTCCAAGGGAGAGTGAATTCTACTCCAGAATTCTATTCTCCAACTACCATTGGTGAGGCCTCAGAAAAACTCAACTTCTTTGAAAATTTCTCAAGCTGCTTAAACAGGCTGTGCTCCCCAAATATGATGGTATGAAGCAAGAAAGAAAGTGATTTGACATCCAAGAAATAGAATTTTCAACCTGGTAGCCCCAGGATGAGGTCCAGGCTGGAAGAGGAGGTGGAAGCAGCTGAATGAGGAGTGCTGGCAGGAGGAACTGAGAGCGCCCTGATGCGCTGGACAGGGTGGGAAATACTGCTGACATGCACTCGACATGCTTCTCCTCTGAGCCTCTGTTCAAACGTCACTTCCTCGATGATGTTTTCCTTGACAACCTGCCCAAGGGCCTCCACAGTGCCTGGTCCATAGTTGATACTCAATGTATATTTGTTAGATGAATGTGTGAATGTAATTAATACTTTGGAGTTTATGTGAATACATGTAAGCACACTGAAGTCAGTAAAAACCTAACTTTCAGAAAAACAAAATCTTACATTTGAAAAGAAACCGAATCAGTATTCTACTTAGCCCAGAAAGGAATGATGGAAACAGCGAATACTAATGCGATACAATCATATTGGAAGGCTGGAAGGAGACAAAGTCTGTGCTAAGAAAGCTACATGGTGTAAGAGGGATAAAACGTGATGCAAAACGCTAAGTCCTCACCTGTGATTGGTAACAGGCTAATCTCTACAGCTGATGAATAGAGACCTGGTAATCACACATATTGGTTAGATATTAGGATAGATACCAGAAAGAGCTAAAGTAACTGAAATTGCTGGCTCTGGCCACGGGGGTTGTGGGATAGGTTGGGTGGGTGGGGCAGCCAACTGCAATTTTTCATTGTGGGTTTTAAAGTACAATATGAAACTATGTGCATATGATTTCTTAAATATAACAAAAATTAATTTAAAATAATAGGTGTAAAAAGGAAAACTCTAGATATAGTTATGGGTAAATTTTGAGAATTCAAATGGGTTTTTCTCTTTGGATTTTTGTTATTAAGGAAATCTGTAACAAATCCATGAAAGCAATAAAAAATTCCTTATTGCTGGAATTTCATTTGATGCAAGGGAACAGTCAGACTCTGCAAAAGTGTAGGCAGCTGGAGGAGGGAAGCGCTCTTGTTGGATCCCTGCCTTGTACTGGATACAGACAAGTCTAGAAAACAGGAGACTGTGCCCTTCTTTGGGACTAGCGCATTCCTGGTGACCACAGTCAGAAGCGGATCAACAGTTTGTGGTTACAGGTCTCTTTGCCCTGAACTTACGTGGAACCTGCAGGAAAACAAATCGAGCTGAGCATGAAGATGTTTCAGGCTGTTGTGTGGACACATTTTACCCTGCAACATTATGTCAAGGGTAAAATGAGATCTTGTTCTTGAGAGCGGTGTTTAATTGAAAATGAAACTTATCTCAACAAAATTAATTGGAGGGTCCCTTTGGTGGTGGGAAGATTGTTTTTAGATGTGTGATGGCTAATTCTACGTGTGGACTTGGCGGGGTTCTGGTGATCAGTGTTTGGTCTCGCAAGCACTGGCCTGGTTCTCACTGTGAGGATATTTCACAGATGGAGCTAAATCACCAGTCAGTCGATCGTGTCTACGGCTGGTCACATCGACGCCGGAGACTGCCCTTGGCAATGAGAGGGCTCTCCTCACTCTCCTCATCCAATCAGATGGAGGCCATAGCGCCAGGACTGAGGACCTCAGCAGCCAGAAAGGAGAGCTTCCATCTCTTCCTGGGCCAGCCAGCCTCTCCTGGGGAGCCCATCGTCACCTTCAGCCATTTCCCCACTTTGATTTTTCCTATGGAATTCAGACTTGCCCATTCCCACAGTCGCGCGAGCCAATTCAAATTATAAACCTCAATATTTAGTGTACATATCTATCTCCTGTAGGTTTTGTTCCTCTGGAGAACCCTGATATGGTATGCACACCTTTACAAAACAAAATCAATGGCACGTAATATTTATCAGAAACTTTATGAATGAAAATCGGGACTGCTGAAGCAGAAACCCAAGAGAAAAAGGATGAGAAAAATCTAAGCTTCAGTCATCTTATTCCTGCTTATGGAAACTCTTATAGCTAATGATGTGGTAAAATTAAAATTAACTGATGAATCTTATTTTCCTTCTAGAGCTATAAATAACTTTATAAGGGGAGATATGCAAATCTCTATAACTGATGAACATCTTTGGCAAAAGCCTGGCTTACGAGTGAGTTTCACCTGACAGGATAATTTAAAAACACTTGTTTTTCATAGTCAAACAACCTACACCTTGTTCACCTCTTTCTCTTTCCTAATTCTTACCCTCCTGAAAGTACAATATGAAAAATATGTAGGCCTGGCTTGAAAAGACAAATGCTTGATCTGTTCCCTGAATGAATCTCCTGGTCACTGGTTTCTGAAGTCACGTTTCCGGGTACTCTACTGCTGAGGAGGGTATGGCTGATTCCTGGGCGTGTGGGCACAGAGAGAGCGGCTGCGGGGAGGCCTCGCAGGGCGAAGAGGCTCTCCACTCAGCCGGCCCCACTGCCCTCCAGCCCTGGGATGACTGATGATCCTCTGGCTGAGCCACCCAGCCAGCAGCACTGTGCTCGCCAGACGCACATCCTTCCACGCCAGGCTAAGAGCCAGCCCTGCCAGGTGGGCAGAGGCAAAGCCCACATCGCCTGGGGAGCAGCGGAAGGCTGCTCCTTTCCAAACCTGAGGTGATCCTTTTTTTTTTTTCCGGTCCTGCTTAATTAAATGAGCACCGATCAATGTATGAAAAATACCGACCCTGTGTCTTAGTGGAGGTGAGCATGCCTCCAAAGAGTGGACCCTCTTAAATGCCAACCGCCTCTTGGATAGACAGGCTTTTCTTGGCATCACTGGAATGAAGTGAATTATAACCTATCTTGACTCTTTGCTTTTAACCCTAATTCTTCTGAAAGCAAATCTCTGCCCACCACGACTGTCCTCGCCACCTGGGTCAGCGGGCTCCACTCAAGGCCTCCAGGGGCAGGTGGCCCCCAGCCCCACAGCCACTCTGTCGCTCCCAGGTCATGTGCCCACCCTCACGGCCCCTTCCAGCGCATGACAGCCTCTCCTCCCATCTTGCTCCCCGGGAAAAGGAACAGGACGCATGAGGAACTTCCTCAGCTTCCCGCTACTAGCTCTCCAGTCCTGTCCCTGCGCCTGCCTGCGGTCCCTCTTCCTACACCCTCCCCTCTTGTGCATGCAAAGGGCCGCTGTCTGCTCTCGCCACCAGCCTTCCCCACAGTGCGCAGCCCTGCTGCACAATAGCCCGTCTTCAACTCGAGAGAAACGAGCGCGATGCTGATGCCACGCGTCTGCGTTTCCAGCCTGCCTCTGGAGAGCCCGGGGCGCTCCAGGAGACCCCACATCTCCTCCACAGCCCTTTACAGTTTACAGTTAGGACAGCACACCTTTGCTCCCCTTTACAGCAAAACTCCTGAAAAGCCGTGCTGTGCCCACACACTCTACCTCTCCCTTCTCCCTTGAATGCCTCTGTCCCCAAAGGACATGGGGCACATCAGGCCTGCTCAGCACTTCACAGGCTCTATCAGCCCTTGAGGAATAGGCTACCTCTCGGCCCCCAGCTGTGCACTCAGTCCATGGCACTCAGCCCCCCACTCGCCCCCTCCTGGGCCGCTGTCAGGGCTCCCGGCCAGGCCGCACTGACCTTCTCACTGTTCATCCAGCACGCCCGCTGGCTCCTGCCCCACAGCCTTTGCACTCCAAGATTTCCATGTGGCGCTACCCTAACTGCTCAGGAAGCTCCTCTCTGCCACCTCCTGGATCTGCCACCTTGAATGACACTGTGCTCCTGCCTGTCTGCTACCTGTCTGTCTGTGCTTTGTCCAGTGCCTGAGCCCATCCGTCAGGGACCACCTGCATCATCCAGTACAGTGCCAGGGCCAGGGTTGCCCCTCAACAGGACTTTGCTGAGTGACTGAATAAACACTGCAGGTGTGCAGTCTCTGAACTAAAAGCTGCGTTTGTGAATGGGAAGAGATGCTTTCCTGTGGTACAGGTTCTGTATTTACCCTCTTGTGCACACTTGATTTCTGCAGTAAATTAAGTCATCAAGCCTCACATTTGGAGACAGCATAAGAGCAAATTTCAGTGCAGAGCTCGGTCCTAGACAGTCACCAAGGAGTGACCTTCGAGGCTTCCCCCCATAAACCACTGCCATCTGCAGCAGGCGGGGTGCACTGGGCAGGACAGCAGGCCGCACTCACCGATGGCCACGGACCCAGAGTTTTCGGGATGAAAGCGTCATTCCACAGGCTGCAAAACGCTGCTGTGTGTTCCTCAGCAGAGCTCAGTGCTCTTTGAAATGAGGCGACACTAACCCTTACGCGGTTCTCCGTGAGCCCAGGGCTGACGAAGCGGGGCTGCTCTTCTTTGACAAGCTGCCTCACGAGTGGAAGCCTTCTCCTTCTCAGGCCTTGGCCGGCGCTTAGGTCCTGTCGCCGAGGCTCGCCGGGGGAGCTGGCCTCAACCCCTAGGCCAAGAGCTGGAAGCTGCCCGGGACCTCCTCTCCTGTGGTGCCTCTTCTAATGTCTGGCTCCTGACCCAATGCTTCCCAAGGCCTGTAGGCCTAAGAAGGCTAGGAATCCTAAATAACCGATTCGTAAGAAGATGTACTCCAGTTTAAGCTCTGTCAGAGTTCATTTGGTTTACTGCATAAATTACTTATTTCTAAGAGTTGGATGATAATCATATGTGGGTGGTGCTGCATATTTTTAAATTTACATTAATTTATAATGCAGCCTGTTTTTTTAAATTTACTTTTTATCAGGAAGCAGTGGTGTCAAAGAAGGACATGAAACTTCCAACAGCAGTGGGAATGGAAAGAACAATTCATTAGAAGCTAGGAGAGGCATAAAATGATAAGATGCAGAAAAAGTATGGTCAACAGAAAACACAATAAATTGGTAGACCTAAATCCAAATATAGCAGCAATATCACAATAAATGTGAATAGATTACATTCAGTGTAAAAGACATATTCTTGACTATATAAAATAAAAATCCAGCAGACTATTATTTATTCAAGGTACAGAAAACTTATAAAATAAAGAGAATAAACAAATGTAAGCCACGCTAAAAAGAAGTAATGGAAGCTGATGATGGAAAGGTAGTAGCAGAGAGAAACAGATCTTAAGTCAGAAAGTAATCGTAGGGATAAGGCTAGTTGTTACTTGATATGAAAATGAAAAATTCATGGAGAAACTATAACCACATCTAAAAATATCAAGAGTCAGTTATAAAGTTAAATTGACAGAAGGAAGTTGAATAATAAACACTCATAAAGCAAGATTTCAAAGCACTTCTCTCATAAAATATCCAAGGTAGACCAAAAAAAAAAAAAAAAAAAAAAAAAAATCAGAACATAACAGATTTGAATAAACAACTAAGAAGCTGGTTCTAAGTGGCACATAAATAACCCAAGTCCAATACAGCACACACGTTCGTTCCTTCATTCCCACAGGAAATATTTATAGGAACTCCCGTTCTTAAGCCATAATGGAAGGCTCACAAATGTAAAAATGAGATAATTTTCTTTTATCTCAATATTCAAATAATAAAAAATTACCCCTAAGTGTCCCCTAAGTGTCCACAACTTTGGAAATGAAAAATCACAATTATAAATTCATGGATCAGAGAATAAAGCAATGGGGTCTAATTGCATATAAAACAAGATATTGTTTCCTCACAAAAAATCCTGATTTTCAGTGAAGCCTTCAGTTTTCAACAATCATTTCCAGAAGCACTTATTAATATATGGCTGTAGATATGGATATAGATACACAGTGATTCTGTGCTTTAGTATTATGATTCCAAAATGTCTCAAGTGTCTGCTATAATGTGAACTATTAGGAGATGGTTACACGGAGGCGTGGGATGATTTGGTCAAAGAGTTTTAGAGTCGGAGCACACTGTGGTCTCGAGGCCATGAAAGACGCGGCTATTACTTCCCAACACTCTGGCGAGTTTCTGGAGGGCCCGGCGCTGTCCCCAGGCACCCGTACGCCTTGGCTCAGGCTGGGATTGAGTCCCGCCCCCACGGGAGACACGCTCCGATCTCAATGCACCTTCCAGTGGGCAGGAACCCATTTGCCACCAGGACCTTCTGAAGAGGCTGTTGTTGGTTAAGGTGCAGCCACGTTGAATGGGGGCGTCTTAATGCGCATGACTGGAGCCTTGTGAAGAGGCAATCTGGAGACACTCGGAAAAAGGCACGGGAAGGAGCCGGCAGACACAGGAGAGAGAGACGGCCACGTGCCACGAGTGGGGCGGAGAGGCAAGCCAAGGAGCCCCAGGGCCGCAGCAAGTCAACACTGAAACGCTACGGACCCGTAAGAAAGCACGGCCATGCCTGCACCTTGACTTTGGACACCTAGCCTCCGAAACCGTGAGCCAATAAACTCTGCTATTAAACCAGCCAGTGTGCAGGCTTTGTCATAACATCCCTGACAAATTAAGATAGCACACGTAGATGAAAAGGTCATTAAAAATAAAGCTGGAAGCGGATGTGGCTCAAGCAGTTGAACGCCTGCCTCCCACACGGGAGGTCCCAGGTTCGGTTCCCAGTGCCTCCTGAAAAAACAAAAACAAACAAGCCAAACAAAAAAGCAAACTCAGGGAAGCCAAAGTGACTCAGTGGTTGAGCAATGGCTTCCCACATACGAGGTCCAGGGTCAATTCCTGGCCCCGGGACCTTGAAAAAAATAAATAAATAAATAAAACAACACTTGCACACACATTGAAACCAAACCCAAACTAAAAAACCAAAACCAAACAGACAGAAAGCCCTCAAAGTACAAAATGTTTTACAGAACCACAGATGGCACCTGAAATACTGGGTTCAGATCTAGAGAGTTAAACCACGTGGTTGATCATTAATTTTTATATTTCCACTCCTCCCACAATGGTTTCTATGTTAATATTTCATTGACTTAGGAAACCAGTCAGGTTAGTCCTGTTTATGGCAAATTTTGTCTGCCCATATATCTAACTTGGTTTTCAATAGAAATCTATGCAGACAAACATCTGTACCTGCTGGAATGTATTTTAAATTTCTTGCTTTGATGCAAGTGCCATGTTTCCCGGGGATGTACAGTGAGACATAATCCATAGTTTTTTTTTTTTTTTTAAAGATCTCATTTATTTATTCATTTATCCCCCCCTTGCTGCCCATGCTCGCTGGGTCAGCTAACCACGCCGTGTGGGCGGGCTTGCCTTCACCAGGAGGCCCCGGGAACCGAACCCGGGGCCTCCCATATGGTAAACGGGAGCCCCACTGATTGAGCCACAGCCGCTTCCCAATCCATAGACTTTTAATTGGAATGATTATTGTCATGCCTTGGCCATCACGTGGTTTCAAATCATGGTAGTAAAGTCTTGGGTTGGTGCCTTCATGCTTCAGCTGTGTCTCTCTAAAGGGAGTGCTACTTCTTGAGAAGCAGTCAACACTTCTGACTCCCCTGATTAGACAGAGCAGGGCTGGGTGCCTTGTTCCACAGGAGACAAGGCTGGAGAATGTGGCCCTGCAGCCAGCAGGGTCCGCTTCAGGAAGCTGGCTTCTCTCGGCAACAGGGAGGAGCCTGGGGCTCCGCCAGCCGGGCTCTCCCTGGAAGCACAGGACTCTGCAGTACAAGTCTTAGCAAACTCTGTAAAGCCTTCCTCCTGGGTACTTCATTCATCTGCAAGGGTTCTAAAATTTAGAAAAATCACACTCCTCCCTCAGAGACAAGAAATGTCATGGATGCGAACTGCCATGAACACCCTGCCCTTTTCACTATACAGTTGCAGTGTCGTGGCAAATCCATGACCTGATGTCAATGCAGGAAAGCATTCCTAACTCAAGTGTAATGCAGAATGTATTTGCTAAAACAATAAATATTCTAATATAATTCCCAAGTATTCCAGAAAACAATGTTGAAATTGAAGTGGGGGCTGCTGGGGAGGACCAGCTGGGTAATTTGCGGGGTCCAGTGCAAAATACTGTGGGTCCCTTGTTCAAACATTAAGAATTTCAAGGTGGTTAGAGCAGAGCATAACTCACGCCAGGGGTCCCGAGTGCAGGGCCCACGGGCCATGAATCCTTCCCTGCGGACAGTTTATTCTCAGTTAATCAGACAAGGAAATGGCCTCATTTAAGGCCCAGTAAATGCTCACCTCCTTGTCATTCCCGTGAATTAAACCATTAGTACAAGGGATCCCTTAATTTTCATTCCCTTGGTGGCGTCTATGCTACTGAGTGCTTAATATTTTTATGAGTTATATCTGAAAGAAACAAGGCAAAAAACAAAACAAAACAAAACTTACCCGCTTCTTCTCCCTGTCACTGAAAGTGTTGCTACAGAATTTTAGTGATAAAATTATCCTGCTGAATCTTTTCTTTAATTTCGACAGCATTTGCCTAAGTGAATATGATCATTGACTTATGTATCTTGTTTGTTAAAAAATAAGTTCAGCTAATGGATTTGTGAGGAATCACCAAGGAATAAGCAAAAATAATATGGCCATCCAAACACACGGGGAGAAGAATCACATAGAGATGGCCACTTTTGCATAATTTCTAGGAGGGGAAAGAAAGCATTTGATGCCAGCATTTTTAATTCAATAAGAACACCAAAAAGAGAGGCAAAGTATCCATTTTAACATCTGGAAAGCATTTCCTCTTGTGATAGCGTCAATACATCACGCAGGCAGGTATGTTACTAGTGCTTATGTTTAGAAAAGAAGACAGGATAATTTATACCAAGAGCCACTCCACTGACACGAACTGAGAAACACAAAGGGAACGAATATTTGTGTGATTTATAGTCCATGTTTTGAAAGCAAGTGATAAAAACGCCCGATTTGTGCTAAAATGAAGAAGGATGTGGGGTAGGCTGGGAAGGCTGCTTGCTGCCTCTCTGCTCCCAGGCTGGGGTGGAGGCAGAGCGCCAGGAGTGGAGGGGGAGAAGCTCAGGGCTGCTGGCTGGCTTCTGTCCAGCCCAGAGAGGCGGCTCAGGACTGCCTACGCCCTGTCCTGCAGCCATGATGCTCCCGCTGGCCTGAGCCTCGCAGAACTTTAACATCATCTTCCTCCAGCAAGGGGGCTCCTGACATCCAGTACTCTGCCCCCTGGGATTCCAACTGGGTCACGGCCCCGTGGTTTGACAGTCATCCAACTGTGGGAGCCTCGGACACTGCACATGCACGTCTTTGAACTTTGGGTACTGTGGAAGGGGATGTTCTAACTTCTTTTCCACTGAACTTGAACATGAGAAGTCTGTGTATTAAGATGTTTTAAAGATTCCACTCCCCCAATTCTTTTGGGACTGTCCTACAAGTGGAACATGAAACACCAAATTATTCCCTAGAGCTTCATGTCATTTAGAATTAGCCATGGCAGCAGCTATGAGGAAGGAGGAGCAATTTGTCTTGACTGGGTGCAATCGCTTCAACTTTGTGAAGCTGAGGCTGCTTGGAGCAAAAAAACACAACACCTAAAGCTTGGAGAGCTTCTCAGATCTCACAGGGAGATGTGGTCTGAGCAGAAAGAAACATGCTTTCACCATCAGCTCAGGTCCAGGTATAGAGCGGGTCAAGAGGTGGGTGTAAGCTGGGTTTTCTGGGGGACAGTATAATGAGGTGAGTTGGGCAAGGGGGCTGGTGAGGGAAGAGTTACAGTGCTGCTTTTGGATGAGGGGTCCAGGACAGTGAGGGGTGGAAACACCACTATCGAGGGAGACTGAAAGGCAGTGTGAGTTGGGTGACAGGAGGCAGAGGCTGTGCAGGTGTTGGGGACAGAGCTGTAACAGGCGAGGCAGGAGTTAGGAGAGTGGTTTGAACAAGGCAGGCTAATGCCACTCCCACAGGAAAGCCTGAGCTGCCACCCAGGGACTCCGAGTCCCTCTAGTTTGTAATTCCACGTCCCCTAGGGGTTTGGCTATGCCTGCATGGCCCAGGTCTGCTGACTGAGGCCACAGAGGCAGCAGAGGAAGTGGAGGGCAGGAAGCATCCTTTTCAGGATGGCACTCCTTTCTGCATCTCACTGGCCATAATGCCAGGCTGGGATGGAGACGCAGTGTCGTGCTGGGCCCCTGCCTTGGTTTCTTGGTTGCCAAAGCAAGTGCCGTACACTGGGTGGCTTGACAACAGGAATCCACTGGCTCATGGGTTCACAGGCTGGCTTCCTCCAGGGTCAGGATCTTCTGGCTGGCTGGCAATCTTTGGGGTTCCTTGGCTCTTCTGTCACACGACAGTGAACATAGCGGCATTTTCTCCTTTATCTTCTGGTTCCACTGACTTCCAGCTTCTGGCAGCTTCTCGTGTCCAATTTCCTTTGCTGATAAGAACTTCAGCCACATTGGCTTAGGGCTCACCCTCATTCAGTTTGGGCACCTTACCTAATAACATCCCACAAGGTCCTATCTACAAATGGCTCACACCATAGGCCAGGGGTGGGGAGCTGAACATGCCTTTTGTGGAGGATGTGATTCAAGCCCCAACAGCAGCCATGAGTCTGTGGGGTTGGAGTGTGGGTGGGTCATTATTTCAACCAAGAGAAGGTGGCGAAAATGGACACTGATTTGCCGCATGCAGGGCGGTGTTGAGAGACTCAAGGAATAGGGGCCTGGCCCGTCAGCAGGATGCCCTGTGGGTGCTGATGTCCACACTAGCGAGGGCAGGATGCCACGGAAGTACGACAATCAAGAACCACCACATGCAATCCTGTGGTCCTCGGAGGGGCTGCTGAAGAAAGTTGGTTTAAAGCAGACACTGCATGGAAGATACATGGAAAATACAAATGGGGTTGAAATAGAAGGAATGGCTGATTCAAGCAGATTTCATGATATCTGAGTAGCGACTTATTTCTAGATGGTCTCACCAAAGAGAATTTATTCAGGCATACTTAAAAACCTCCCCAAGGGAGAGCAGGATGCCAGAGCTTCTGGCATGTGACTGCACATACTTTCTCTTTATCATTTTACAGCTGAGGAAACTGAGGCACAAAGAGGTTAACGCAATTTTTTCAAAGCCACACAGTTAGTCCGGAGTTTTGTGCATCTTGTACAACGGGGACTAATGGTTTATTCTAGAAGCATTTGGTGAGTGCCTACAGACAGGCACAGCTTTCCTCCCTGGGATGCATCAGTGGACACAACAAAGCTCTGACTTCAGAGACTCTCCATCCTACGCATTAAAATTACCAGAAATGAAGTTTGCTCTGAATGGATACAAGCTGTGATCACGGTTGACGAGGAAGGGTAAGGATAAGGCCAGGTCTGCCTGGCCACGTAGGGTTGCTAGATTTCTGTTATTGAAGCTCAACAGTCTCCTGTTGAAAATGATACTTTGATGTATTTAAAATGGGAGCAGACAATGTAGAAGCCATAAAATGTAACACTGAACAGGCAGCGATGTAGTGTTCTCTGGAGCATATTCTACCTAAGGTCTGGTGAAACAAGAGGGTCTGGAGAACATCACAAAGGGGCAGCCCAGGGAGGAGGGAGACTCCCAGCATCGAGGGCTCTCGCTGGATGGGCCTCTGATGACTCTGAGAGCTGGGGTGGCGGAGGAAAAACTAGACTGCAGTGCTGACAAACGACTTGCTCTCTTCTCCAAGGAACTGTGGCAGCCGCCAGCTCTCCCCGCAGGGTGGAAAGCGCCTCCTGCGGCCCCACCCTGCCGCTGCTTTTGTGCCTCTGCTCAGCCGGGCCGCCAGCCTCTCCTGCGCCCGCGGCCTGCAGCCCTGCAGACTCCTGGCCTGCACGCTCCTGCCAGAGCTTCCAGACCGGGGCGGGCCGGACTGCCCCCTGCGAGGCCCAGGCCCAGGCCCAGGCTTGGCGGGAGCCACCTCACACAAGGACGACCCACGAGAACGTTGCGTGGATTGTGCTCACGCTTCACGACTAGGTCTAGTTTCTCCTGAACGTGACAGTGATATGCACCCCCCCCCATACACACACACACACAATTCCCCGTAGTCTAAATTAGTGAGGCTTTTCTACTTTACAACAAGGTTAGCTAGCAGCTTGAGGTGCTGGGGATGGTGGATTGTGCCGCAGGGAAACCCGTCCTAAGTGTGGTATCGAGAGAGAACGGCAGTGCCGGAGCACCCGGACACGCACGGCGGCAGGGCCACGAGGACGCGAGGAGATGCTGATGCCATGCCAATGGGAGCACGGGCAGGGCCGGCGCCCAGGGAGAAGGGGTTAAGTTGGGGCGACACCCAGCGGGGGGCCAGGCAGCCTGGATGCTCCCCTCAGCAGGCAGCCACGCCGCACTGGGCGCATCCTGTCTCAGCCGCCTATGTGTTTGCAATCCTCACTCCTCCTGGGTGGCCTGTGCCAGCCATGTAGCTTCGAGAAGGAGGAGCCCGTGGGGTGCTATGCTCCTGTCATGGGCTCCGTGGGACCGTGGGGGGCAGGGCAGGGAGATGCAGGACTGGGAGCAGGGTCTCTGGGACCCTTGGAAGTGCGCAGGGCTGGCTGTGGGCTCGCTGATGGAGACAGAGGGCGTGCACGAATCCTAAGAGCCCACCTAATCCCAGGAAGAATCCTCAGGGAGCACCCAACACCTGGGTGGTGGGCTGTAAGCACTAAAACCCTCGTGTGGCTTTTCACCAGCACCTCTCTCTCGTGGGCAGTGGGATGTGCTGATTAAAGGCCATTGCTGAGAGAGGGCCAGTGGCCTGCTAAGACGGCAGGTTCCCAGCCCCTGAGGGGACAGGTGTACCGGGTGGAAAGGGTCTTCACGGAGAGCCCTCCCCTCGCTGCGATGGGAGGGAAGGTCGCAGGCTCTCCCATGCCGCTAAGGGGCTGAGTGCCAGGGGGCCACCAGCTCACACTGAGCGGGAGACCAGGGGTGAGACACACGCTAGGGAAAACTTGAGAAACAGCACTTCCAGTCTTGCTTGAGGAAGAGGTACCCAACCTTGTGCTTTAGGGGCACAGTTTAGCCAACATGGGATCAAGTTGCCAGGTAGGTATGATGGCCCTTTCAGACTGGTAAGATGTGCCAGGGTACCTGGAATTAAGGTTTTAAGTACCTCGGAGTGTCTCAAGCATGGGGTCAGAGTCAGGACTTGGTTCATCAATAGGCCTTCTCAGCTGACTTTCACAACCCCCCGTGACATGTTCCCACATCAGGACGAGGACAGCGAGGCGCACGGGCACTAAGCTGCCAGGACGTGATGGCTGATGCAGTCAGGGCACACACAGTGCCTTCTCCAGGCATTCCAAGCCCATGGCCCCGACAGCCTGGGTTTTAATTAGAAAGCGCTACGGGCAGCTCTGGACACAGAGTGGGCATGGCTCCGTCACACACATGCACACCTGTAGATGCTGCAGCAGTCCGTGATCCCTCTTACAACTCGGTCAGATAGTGCAGTTGGGTCCTTCTAACATGTTTTCATTCAGTAAGAAACGTAAATCACAGGGAAAGGGACAAATGGCTATTTGATAAAATGCTGCTCTTCCTATAGTTTATTACATTCCTGCCAGCTGTAGTGGATTCAAGTCAAAATAAAACAAGCAGGGTGCTATGACAAGCACTTCCACTTGCACCCATAAGAATTTCTAATCTACTACTCACCCCAGTATACTTTTTTAGGCTACTTTTTCAGGAAGTTATTGTCACTTTTGCCTCTTTGCGCTGGTGAATTGTGTGCCGGCAGTTAGCACTGCTCACTGTCTGGGCTTAGGAGTCCCAGGACTTGCCAAGAATCCCAGCAGAACTAGGAGGCCTGCTGAGATGGACATGGTGCTTCTTACCTGGGGGGGCAGGCAGCGAGCTGGCAAGCCACCGCCCCCGTGGTGGGCCGGGTCCTGGGGTTGCAGAAGGAAGTGTCCACTTGAAACCTCAGGTCTCTGTAGCAGCCTTCCCTTGTGGTCATCTGCCCTGCAGGGAAGGGGAAAATGGATAATGGAGACTCACCAACATGACCTGTTGTAAAGGGCAGATGGACAGACCTTTTTAAAAATGGTGCCCATATCTCATGTCCTTGGCCAATGCCCTGCCACTGACGTTCCACTTTCTGGCCTGTTGTCATAATTTATATTCAGGAATTTCCTCATTTCTAAGAAGCACATATTTTCCTCTACATTTTTACATCTTTTAAATCAGGATGTATATGGAAATCAATGCTATCATATATCTGATGACATATATGATTTCTCTTCCACTGTTTTCATAGTTGGGAACACTAGCCATTTCTCAAAAGAAACACCCATACTAAATAAATATAGTGGGCCCACATTTTCATTTGAGAGATGACAAGCTTACTAGCTAGAAATGCAGAAGGAGATTAGGAATACACCAGAAAGAAACACAAAAACACAATGATAATAGCTCATGACCAAAGAATTCAGTGCACTAAATATTACCCCATTTTCATCACAAGCCTGTAAGCTAACTTTCTGCAATAATGACTCATGTATCATCGAATGAGGTCAAAGGAAATGAAAGTTGGTTTGATTTTCTTCCTCTATCTAAATCCCTAGTAAGGTTTAAGACTTTGTGATACATCCCTAAATTTGCTCATTATGTCAATTAATTTTACCCAAAAAGAACTATCACCAGGTATCCATTTTGAAGGATGTTACTGAAGAGTTCATTCAGTAGAGAGGAAAACATAAAGAACCAAACTAGTGTTGTTTTAATATGTACACAATTAAAATCTAGAGACGGATTATCAGAGGTTTGCACATTAAGGGGACAGATGAATGGGATGGCTCCAGATGAGAAACGCAGCAGGATGGAGACACCAGGCACAAAAATCTCCAGTGCCAGGTTCTATGAGAAGTTAAAGCCTTCTTTACTTAAAGAAAATTAATTTAGAAGTCTCTAAAGTACATACTGGAAACAAGTTTGACATTCTGGCTTTGCTTTGTCAAAAGGGATAAGGAAATTCAGTGGGGAAAGGCACATTCTACAAGAGAACTGGTTCTCTACAGTGGCAAGACGACGAGAGCTCTCTCCAGGTTGAAAGCAGGAAACCATGGTGGAGGCTGATGGGTCTCAGCCTGAACCAACCATGTGCTGCGCTTTAGCAGCTTGGCCATTGGTAAAGGGGAAGAGGATTTACAGAGAAGCCTTGCAGGTTTGTACAATTGTTCAGCTGTCTGCTAACCTCTAGAAATCATATTTTTGACCAAGTTACGTGGTTTTCATTTATCACTCCCCTACAGGGAACTTTTGCAATTATTTCTTCCCATTTTTTAACAATCTCTGGTCAGGAGTGGCTTATTAAAAATGACTTTGATAAAGGTCATGAAATATGTCTGTAGAAATGTAAGGGGGTTTATTTAAGCCTCTTGAGCCTCTTGAAGGATGCTGTGCCCATGTAAGTGTAAGATCTGAACCCCACATCTTACAGAGCCCCTAAACAGATGCTGTGCCTGCGTAAGTATAAGATGTGAACCTCATATATTATAAAGCCCCTAAAGACTAAAGTTAGGGAAGTCAAGTTGGCATGCACTGAGGATGAATCCTAGGAGGCAACGGAATGGTAATAAAAACAGGTGTTTCAATCACTCTGGCAAGTTTATTCTAACATAAAAGTAGGAAAATCAAGGATAGGGTTGCTGACTGGCCTTGGAGGCCTGACTTCCCACCCTGCAGGCATGGTGGAAGTGGGGAGAAGACCGCTCTGCTGGGAGGGGCTGTCCAGCAGGTGACCCTAAACATCCCGGGCAGAGGATTACACTCAGACGCCCTGAGCTTTGAACCAAGGGACGTGGCTGTCCCCACTGTGGGCAACATGCAGAAGGTGAATGTGCAGACCCCAGTGGTCCCAGGATTGCCTCCAGTGTGTTCGGAATGAGGCTCAGAGGGCAGGGGCATGTGCAAGCCTGGTGGGACCTAGAGATACACATGCAAGTCTGGTGGGACCGACAGGTGTGGTGCACGACAACCCAGAGGCCCCACGGCTGACTTCACCAAGGCAGGGAGCACAGGCCCAGAAGTCGGTCACCTTCAGTGTCCCAGAGAGCACCACGGACCAGACACGCAGCACAGAGAAGCGGCCCAAACACCTCACGCCCAGGCATCAGCCACGGCTCGTGTCCTTAGCGAGGGAAAAGCCAGGCTCAGCTCTCTCCTGTCCCAGAGTCCCCTCTGAGATCCCCCTAGAATCTGCATGCTGCCTCCAGCACACACAGACCTGGCTGTCTGACAGGTCCCCACACCAGGCTTCCTCCACTCTGCCCTGCTCCGAGGTCAATGTCAGCTGTGATCAAGCGCACTGGATTTCGATTCCTTAACTGGTTCCAAGGACATTTCCTCTTAAAGCACACACAGACACGCACATTCACACCACTCCCAGATTCAAAGCCTATTTCCTTTCTTCAAACGCTGAACTCCACACCTTGCCCTTCCAGCCACACCTCCTGCCTCCCCGACTCCACGACTTGTCGCCTTGACCTTCTCCCTGACCTTGGACGCCCCAGGCTGGCCTCGCACTGCTCCCTCTGCCTGGGATGCTGCCCTCCATGGTCAACCCCCGGTTTTCCCAGCAAATTCCTTCTCATTCCTGGAAAATCAGACCCAAATATCCCCTTTCCTGAATTATTTTGGTCAATGTTCTCAAACTTGAGAGAGCATTAGAATCGGCAGGAAGGCTTGTTAAACACAGACTGCTGGCCCATCCCAGAAGTTTCTGCTTCAGCAGGTCGGGGATGGGGCCTGGGGTGGGCCCCACATTTCCAATAAATGCCCAGCTGCTGCTGCTGGCCCATGGACCTCACTTACTTTAAGAACAGCTGCTCCTGGCAAAATTAAAGACTACGCCCTTTCTGTCTCAGTTTGGCTAAGACAGCTCCAGTTTATGCTTGTTGTCCTGACAAATTCATCCAGGGTGACTGCTTTCACTCTGAGAAGCATGCCAGCTCGGGCCATACTGCACGCAGTGACTCTAATGAAGAGGTTCTAGAGGGTGGCGAGCATGCTATTCCTTTTCTGTAATCTCAGGACCTTGCGTGGATGGTTTGTTCTCTTACTAAGTGTTTTTTGAACAATTAGTCAATTTTGTACATTAAGCAACTTCTAAGCTCAGGCAAGCTATTAGTGGGTTATCTAATTTTTAGTTGAAAAATCATCAAAGCAGTGCCATATTCTTTTCTTTAGTTAATATTTAGAATGAACTGGGGCCTGCTTTTGAAACTTCACCTGAGTATCAATGATGATATGAAATTTGAAATAATGTTTTATGGACCCACTTTCCCACTTGCTAACAAGGAATAAGAGACTATTAAATTAGTAAAGGAAACCCATGTTTGCTTAAAACTGTTCTTCAGAGAATCTTATGGAATCCCTAAATTGAGCCTAATACTCATAATGATCTAATTTAGATGAGAAACATATTCAATAAACAGTAAAATTTTCTAAAACTGTTAAGAGATTTCCCTAATGAAGAGAAGAAAAAATATTTTCCTCTACTTACACTTCACTTTAAAAGTCCATTAAATAAAGGTAAATAGAGGATTCTGAAAGTAGCGAGAAAAGCAAAGCACTACATACAATGGAAACTTGATAAGATTAAGTGCTGACCTCTCATAAGAAACCATGGAGGAGAGAAGAAAGTGGTATGATGTATTTAAGGTACTGAAAGAGAAAAACTGCCAGCCAAGAATTCTGTATCCAGCAAAGCTGTCCTTCAAAAATGAATGTGAGTTCAAAGTCTTCACAGACAAACAAAACTGAGAGAATATGTTATCAAAAGACCAGACTTACAAGAGATTCTAAAGGGGGTGCTGCAGCCTGAAAGAAAAAAAAAAAAAAAAAAAAAAAAGGTGAGAGACTTAGAGAAGAGTTTAGAAATGAAGAATTATTAGGAAAGGTAAACTACAGGATAAGAAGACAGACAATAGAATGGTATGACAACAGAGAACCGAAGGACAAAATGGATGAAGTAAGTAATGCCTTCACTATAGTAACACTGAATATTAATGGATTAAACTCCCCAATCAAAAGACACAGACTGATAGAAGGGATAAAAAATATGAGCCGTCGATATGTTGTCTACAAGAGATCCACCTCAGACATAAAGACACAACCAGATTAAAAATGAAAGGTTGGAAAAAGGTATTCCATACAAATAATAACCAAAAAAGAACCAGAGTAGACCAGATAAATGTAAAATAACAATATTATAGTATATGAACAATAATTATTCAGTGCAACTGGCAAATTGTTCCTGTGATCAGTATTCTGTAATTTTCTTCATACAAAATAAACACTTGCTTTTAATTGAGGAGGGCTGGAGAAGAGACATATTTTTGAATACTCCATTTTTCTTTAACCATTTCTTATTCATACTCCCTAATTATAATAATCTATCTGTATCAATAATGATTTAGCATGACTACTGTTGAACAAGATGTTGAGTTTTTCTCCCTCAAAAAATTATGAGTTGGCAAATTGGTATTTGCTGTAATTCATTCCAATAAGATGTGAAGAATTCCCAAATAGGAATTTGATTATTAGAAAGAATTATGGCCTAAATGAAAATTAAATAACTAAACCAATAATTTATTTGATTCTTAGAGATTATGATGTCAAATAATTAGAGCTGTAATATAAAAATTAGAATTATATTATAATTAACTACTATTATATTAGAATTATTACTGACATTTATAAATATTTGCTGCTATGCTATTTTTAATAATTGATTATATTAAATCTAACTTGGCCTTGCAAAAAAAAAAAAAAAGTCCATTAAGGAAAAAAAAATCCTTAATCAAACTTTTCTGGCTTTTTAGGGGGTGTTACTCTCTGTATAATGGCTTCAGTTTGTTTTTCTATTTTGAAATTAAAGACATGACTGTCAAACCTTCTGCTGAAGTCTTTACAAAGAATTATGCATTAATAATCACTGATGATTCTGAACAAGGCACAGTCTCTCAATTAAGCAAATAAATCCTTTTTGCTTTGATGGAGAAAAAGAATTACTAACATGCTTATTTTTCTTTTGCAGTGAAGATATTTATGTAGCTTTACTCCTGAGCTGCCTCAGGGTCAATCAAGTCCCACATACAAGTCCCCAAATTTTCACCTGCTAATTGCCTCAGAGGGAAGTCCAAATTTTGTGACTCATTTCATAAATTAATAAAAATGTGGTTAAAACACAGACAAACGTGGGACTGTCCAATGATTGTGCAAATTCTGACTCTGCCAACTATTTTTATTGACCATGTGACTTTGGAGAGCTGTCATCTTTTTTAGTGGGTACACTTGATATTTAAATCAACAATCTTATTTGTTGTATAGCACAGTCCACATATTGCAGGATTTTGGCATCCCTGGATCCTACCCACTAAATGTCAATAGCATCCCTCACCCCCAATCATTACAACTGAAGTGCCTCCACACATTCCCAAATGCTTCTTAGGGGGGACAGGACAATATTTGGTTGAGAAACACTTATAGACCATCAGCAGAAAAGGGAAAATGTATGTGATGAGTAAAATAAAGGGGGAATATAAAGTGTTGCCATGAGTTCTTTTTTATTTTAGTAATTAATGGAAATAGAGCAAAAAGGAGGGGACTTAGCAGGTTCAAAACAAAATTCACTTAAGAAAATAACAATTATGAAAAACACCAGAATCCGTGAGATATAGTTAAAGCAATATCTAGAGGACAATTCATGTCCTAAATACTTATATTGATAAATATGTAAGAATGAAAATAAGTGAACCAAATATCTAATCAGGACATCAGAAAATAGGATAGTACAAGGAAGCAGAAGGAAAGAATCGATAAAGACTTGAAACAGAAATCAATATTTTAGAAAATGAAACAGAAGTCAAAACATTAGGAAAGAGACAACAGTTTGAAGCAGAAATCAATACGTTAGAAAAGAGACAATGGTAGAACAGAAATAAATCTAAGAGCTGACTTTTCTTTGGGGAGTCTTCAAGCAGTAAAATGCAACCCAGCATACCCTTTCTTGCTCTCCCCTGTATCACAGGGACTAGAAGTCTGGGCACTGCATTTCCTAAACCTCATCTGAGGTTTTCAGTTACATCCTATCAATGAAAGGCATCAGCACAAGATTTGGAAGGCAGATGAGAGTTAGCAGCCATACAACCATGTGTCTGGCAGCAGTGGATATAAGCTTGGGTTTGACAATCTCCAAGCATTTTCCTGGAAATCAACTGCCCCATCGCAGCCTTGGTTCTAAACAGCACTGATACTTTTGGCATTTGCCACAATTTCTTGGTTCTTTAAAAGCCAGAGTGACTCTGAGAGCTACACATGTCATTCTATGACCTCCACAACTCTGCCTTCTGACCATTTTTTTTAAGTGAACAATTTCTTGCATTAAATACATTCCTGCTTGAAATAACCAGAGTGGTATCTTCTTTCCTGAGCAAAGTGCGACTGACTTAATGACTAAAACAAGAGAAAAACACAAATATACAATGAGAACAAGAAAACATCCACATACAGAAGAAACTAAAATAATCTAAAGGGAGTACTTTGTTCAAATATATAAAAATAAAATTTAAAATCCTATAGAAAAGACGATTTTCTTAATTAGCAAAACTAATATAGCTGGGATAAACAATCTTAGTTATCTAATTGCCTTTATAGAATAGAAAAATATACCAAATACTCAACTCCTAAAAAAGTAACAGTTTCAGGTGCATCACATAAATTTTACCAACTGTTAAGGAACAGGTTACAATGATGCTATTTACATTATTCCAGAGCATAAAAAAATAAGATACAATTCCAACTTTTAACAATGAATGTAGTATATTGCAGCACACAAAAGAAAACTACAGCTTGATGATGCTTAGGAATATTAATGCAAAAATACTAAACAAATTAAGAGAAAACAGAATCAAGTAACACATTGAAAAAATATGTTACAAGATATTGATTCATACCAGGATCATAAAGATGGTTCAATACTATGAAAATCTGTTAATTCTAATGGATCAAACAACCCTATAAATGTAATATGGCTCAGCATGTGATAAATTCAGCTTCCATTTTAATAAATAGTGGATGACTATTCACCCACATCAATATATTTGGATATTTGTGTGAGTTTATGTGGGTATGTGTTGTTTGTGTGTATACCATTATCTATGTGTCTAGCTATATAGAAAGGTATTTGCATATTTATTTAAACTCAGATGGAGCATGATAGAAACATTTCATTAAGGCCAGGAATAAAGAAAGGATTTTAATTATTACCACTTGTATCAGTCAGCCAAAGGGGTGCTAATGCGAAATACCAAAAATGGGTTGGTCTTTATAAAGGGTATTTATTTGGGGTAGAAGTCCACAGATACCAGGCCATAAAGCGTTAAGTTTCTTCTCTCACCAAAGTCCATTGCCACGTGTTGGAGCAAGACAGCTGCAGGCGTTTGCTCTCTTGGGTTCCTCTCTTCCTGGGGCTGCGTTTCTCTCCAGGCTTAGTGTCTCTGGTTCCTCCACAAGGTCAGCTGTAGACTATCAGGCGAACGGCTCGCGTCTCTTCTCCTGGGGCCTTCTCTCCAACATCAAAACTCCAACATCAAAACTGCTTCTCAAAAATTGCTTCAACTCTGTTCTTGCCATGCCTTTTATATTTGATTCCCCACCGACCACGGGGTGGGGCTCAACGCCCTACTGAAGTGGCCCAGTCAACGCCCCAATCATAACTTAATCATGCCCAGATTAACAGATCAGTTTACAAGCATGATCCAATCATATTTTTGGAATTCATAATTACATCAAATTGCCAAACGGCTACACCACTATTAGTTAAAATTATTTTGGAGATACAAGAGGATATAAATAGATAAGATAAACAATAAGGGATATGAAAATTACAAGAGGGGGAATTTCACATAGTATGATTAATATCTGAAAACTCAAGTGAATAGACATTAAGATGGGTCTGTGGACTGACTGTTGGGAATGGGTGGGAAGATGACAGGGCTAGAGACACACACAGAGGAGATCATTACAGATCTTGGGTAACTAGAAAAAAATGCATGGGTCTCACCCTGAATTGAGAAAGACCAGAGAGGCCTTAGAGGCAAATGGAAAGCAGAGCTGGCTCTGGGGAAACCACTGCCTGTTGCTGAAGTGGCCTGGATTTGCTATGACGAGAGCAAGCCACGTGAATGTGTCCAGCAGGCTCTTACAGGTGTGGGACTGACAGAAGGACAGTGACAGGGGCAGAGACTGTATCCAAAGATGTGGGGTCACAGGGCTCATAGGTAGTGATGATGGTGAAAGACAGGTGAAATAGTGCCCAAGGGAGCATATGGGGAAAGAAGGGCCCCCAGGTTTTGTCCTTCACCTGCATTTAAGTAAGCAAAGAGGCAGGACCAGTGAAAACAATGTGCTTATAGAGAAAGGAGGCAAAACGGACAATATAACCTTGGAAATCAAAGGAAGAAAATATTTTTAAACATGGGCGATCACACATGGAGTGCTGCAGGAAGCCAAGGAGAACGGGGTCAGAGAAAGGGCCTTTGAATTTGGTGACTGGGAGATGGTCTTGAGTGGAAGAGTTTTCAAAGATGAGAAAGCTAGAAATTAAGTTGAATAGGTTGGTTGTGGCTGGGAATGAAACAGGAAGTGGATATGACGCTAAGGAAAAATTTCACAATGAAAAGCAAGAAAGAAGAGAGGGAGAGTGAAGGATGAGCTCACTTCAAGATTGTGGAGGCTGGAGGACATCGGTGATCATTAGGGCCAAAAAAAAAGGGGTGGCAAGAAAATGCCACTGACAGACAGAAAGGGTGTATTTGGTGGTAAGAAATTGGGGTAATAGGATCAAGAACACTCATGGAGTGTTCAACTCAGAAAGGAAGAGAATCATCTAAGAGGCAGGGAGACCCAGGAGAGGACGAGGGAGCAGAGGATGTTGCCACAGGCTGCTAGTTGGTTTGCGATGTTTCCCTTCAGCATAAGCCACTCTGCCTCGAGTGAGGCGAGCTGCCTAGATGGACATGCAGAAACTCTGGTGTAGAGATAAACATGTGGGTGCAATTGTAGCCATACTTCATAGTGGACCTGGCTTCCAATTTGCTTCCCAGTGCAGTAAAAGCACTGACTTTAATCTATAGTTGTGATGGTTAGGTTAATGTGTCAGCTTGGCCAGGTAAGGGTGCCCAGTTGTCTGGTCAAGCAAGCACTGGGCTATTTGTAATACAATGATATTCCATGGACTTTAGTCATCAGTGAGCTGATTGCATAGATGACTGGTTACATCTACAATCAACCAAGGAGATTGCCATTCACAATGAGTGACGTCTTATCCAATCAGTTGAAGGCTTTAAAAGGGGGAAGTGATTTTAGCATTCAGAGAGAGAATTCCCAGCTCCACTTCAGACAGTTAGCGTCTCCTGGGAACTCATCAAGGACCTTTATCAGAACCCCTGGTTTGCAGCCTGCCCTGTGGAATTTGGACTTGCCCATCCCCACAGTCATGTGAGAGAATTTTATAAAATCTCATATGATTTACAGATATCTCCTGCTGATTCTGTTTCCCTAGAGAACCCTTACTAAGACAATAGTCCATAAAGATCAGTAGGATTTGTGATTCTGCTTACGGGAATTGCTTTCTTCCTTTTACAAACTTATGATTAAAATCATAAGCATGGGGGGTCGGATGTGGCTCAACTGGTTAGGCATCCATCTCCCATATGGAGGGACCCAGGTTCGTTCCCCGGGACCTCCCGGTAAAAACAAACAAACAAACAACAACAAAAAAATCATAAGCATGGGTATAACCATAGTCCGAGTTGCCTCCTGGGTGTTTCTCAGGGGAGATCTTGTGTTCAATTCTTGCACCCATCCACCATTGCAACTCAGGTAAGACCCTTGCCTTCTCGTATCACAATCCCTGGTGGGCAGTCTTCTCATTATAATTTTAAAATCATCTGCTGTGTTCAGTGAACTTACTGTTATTCTGTTTAAACCAGTTTTTCCCAGGGCAGTAGTTTTCGTATCACAATTCTTGAACAGCAGAGATTCCAGATATCTCTCTGGGGGATGCTGGGGCACAGGGAAGGGGCCTAGCAGTCCCCCAGTTACTTGATACTTGTAGCAAGCGACTCTGCCTGACAACACACTGAAGAGAAGTCCTTATGGCAAAGCACATTTGAAAGTGACTCCCTAGACCAGTGGTTCTTAAGCTTTAACCAAGAGGGCTCCTTAGAACACAGGCTGCCAGATCTGTCCTCAGGGTTTCTGATTCAGCAAGTTTGGGGTGGGGCCCAAGAATCAGCATTCCCCAAGAACTCCCAGGTGAAGCTGAGTGGCTGGTCCCTGCAGTCGGACGTCAATGGTATCTCAAATACAATAAGTAGTTTGCATCAAGTGCTCTTTAACTCAGAGGGACTGAGGTTTAGGGAAGTGAAATCAGAGTCCAAAAGATATAACTCTGTATCTCAGGCCTCGTACATGAGAGTGTGCCTGTGTGCATGTGTGTGTGAGTATGTCGACACATGGTTGTAGGCAGGGTTTTCCCAAGAGAAAGGGACTGAGAATCTAAGGAATAACCCCTTTGGAAGCTGTAGCTGTAGGGCAATTTGATGTAATTATGAATTCCAAAAATATATATTGGATTATTCTTGTAAACTGATCTGTTCATCTGGGCATGGCTAAGTTATGATTAGGGCGTTGACTGGGCCACGTCAGTAGGGTGTTGAGCCCCACCCCTTGGTGGGTGGGGAATAAAATATAAAAGGCATCACAAAGAACAGAGTTGCAGAAGTTTTGATGTTGGAGTTTTGATGTTGGACAGAAGGCCCCGGGATAGAGAAGAGCCATTCACCTGATAGTCTACAGCTGGCCTTGTGGAGAGAGGCAAAGCCTAGAGAGCCTCAGTCTACAGCTGACCTTGTGGAGGAACCAGAGGGGCTGAGCCCGGAGAGAAAGCAGCCCTGGGAAGAGAGGAACCCAAGAAGCCTGAACCCTGGCAAACGCCGGCAGCTGTCTTGCTCCAACACGTGCCAATGGACTTTGGTGAGGGAAGAAACTTATGCTTTATGGCCTGGGAACTGTGGACTTCTACCCCAAATAAAGACCAACCCATTTTTGGCATTTCACATTAGCACCCCTTTGGCTGACTAATACAGAAACCCACTAAGCACACAGAGAGCCTAAATCTGTAATTTTGAAGGAAAATGTGCAGAAGAAGGCGTTGTTTACAGTTCCATGATAGTGTGAATAATGCTCCAATATAACTGCTCAGGAACACAAATGGCCACATAAAAACGGGCTATTCACACAGTACACAAGGTGGGACTGCTCGCAAATGAACATTAGAAATTATGTCTTGACATGAAAAAGCTGATCACTAAGGATAATTCTAAAGCACCCCCCCCACACACAAAACTCTACGTGGAGAAGAGGTGGGATGGAACGTGCTAAAGTGTTTACAGTGCCATTGTGTGGGGCAGGGAGCTTTGGAGGTGTATTTCCTATTTTCTATTTGATCTCTACATTTGTAATGGAAAGCAAACCCAGCTTTTATAAATGTGGTCTTCATGGGAGTGGACATCCCGCCTCGCTGGCCGCCTGGGCAGGCATGGCCCGCAGAGCTCTGGTGGGCAGCGGCCTCTGCAGTGGGGGGCGGGGGCAGAGGAACTGCGGCTTCCCAGGCGCCCTCACCCCACCATCCTGCTTGCCAGTGGGCTATTCCATCCAGCTCTGGCCCCTCCTTTTCCTTCCTGCTCCTGCATCCCCCTGCATGAATGCTGGGCATCCAAACCCTAAAGGGGCAAAAGAAGGGGGGGGGGCAGAGGGCAGTGCGAGAGCGGACGTTCTGGTTCCCCTTTTCCTCTCTTTGTACTGTTGAGGGCCACAGACCCACAGAATACTGAATTGGAAAGACCCTCAGGGCGGCCCTCTTAAGACACACACATGCGTGCCTATGCATGTGTGCACACTCACACACACACTCATGCACGCCGAAGAACCAGAAAGGCTATGGGCCTGTTTAAACTCCTAGGTCAGCAGAAGGAGCAGAAGGCAGACGGAGACGATGTCAAATTCCCAAATGGTACCCTCCCTGCCACCTCGCGGTCCCGCTATGGGGGTCTGTTACGTGCTTGTGCCCCGACCATCATACCTGAACATTCTGGAAACATCCAGGAGTCACCTGGTCAGGCTGCTAGGCAGCTGTGCTTTAGGAAACCCTTTCTAAAGGGGAGTCCAGGCTATGGAGAATCATTTGCGATCAGAAGGTCTGGCCTTCGCTCAAGGACCTGGGAATCCAAGCTCGCAGGCTGGGGCAAGTGCATCCACGTAGCTTCCTCCACATCCCTAGATGTGGCCTGTAATTCCTGTGCAGCTCTTATCAGATTTCCCTCCAAACCCTCTCTCAAATGCCAGCTTTTCTGTTTTCTACTCATAATATTGCACTTACCCATATTTCAACCACCATTAACCTCACCTTTAGAAGAAAGAGCAAGAATAAAATTCAAGCAAGAGAAACCACACTCATGTTCTTGCACAAGGTCCATGCCCTTTTTAATGGTCTTTCTTGGATTCTCATCAGAGGCCTCGGCTCACAATACATATGCAACTTGCATACCCAAGTCATGCCTGCACCTACCTAACCCTGAAGTGTCAAGTTATTGGGTAACAACAGGTGTTAAAAGCAGGCATATCAACAAGGACAGATGCCAAGGTGTCAGCCTATGAAAAGAAAGGAATACATATATATATTCCAAATGCCAAATAGAATGATAGTCTAAGGCCATTAAGCAAGGAGACAAATAGCTCTGCAATGTCAACAGGGTTGGATGGCCAGTGTCATCAGGATTATGAGCTACCATATTGGAATTCCTTATGATGACCTTGAGTCAGTAGGAGAAAGGCAAGCTCCATGGAAGTTGAGAAAGTCAAGATATTCTAGAGGGTGGCTTCTATCCATCATCTTAACATGCAGCATCCGATAAACAGTTTGCTCCTAACTGTAGCTCCCAGGTCGTCGCTCCTGCCCTCCCTCCAGCACCAGTGCTCCTAGGCTGCCTGGAGTCCTGCCCATCGTCCCTGGCCACATTCCAGTAGCAACATGGTGAGCCCTGCTTGCTCTGAACACTCAGCCACACACACACACAAATATCTCTTTCATCCCTGCCTTTGGGCCAGACAAATCATCAGACTGATCTGCACTTCCACTTGCTTCAAGAGCTTAGCAAATCCAAACCATCCATATTTCTTAGGGAAAGCTACAACATTAACCCAGAACAGAAGAATTTGACATTTATTTGGCTAGACAAAGTGCTAAGAGCTTCAGAATTATTCTCCAATTTAGCATTTAAAGACACCCTATACAGCTGAGACCGCCATTGTCCTCATTCTCCAGATGGACATTTTAAGGCATAAAAGGCTTGAGTGACTCATCAAGGTCACAAGCGTGTCAGAGGCAGGGCCATTAGTGACAGAGAGATTTATGCCATTTTCTATTTCAGAACTCCTCATATGCTGGAGAACAATTTCTTCAACTGCATTTCATTGGGACTGAGTCTATGAGTAGAAGAAAGGGTACTCATTCCAAGGGGCCATTCCTACAGGAGTGGAGAGGCAAGGGGCACAGAATCCTCAGGGAAGGGCCACTCTGGAGGTGGACCCTGTGTCACCATTGTCAAGCATCGCCATTTCCATGTTTACAAATAAAAAGGTGGCTGAAGTCTTGCAATAGTTGATTTCACCAAGGCAGGCTTAGTGCCTGGCACGTGCCGAGCACTATGCTAGACCCCTGGTACTGCCAGCCCAGCCCAAACAGCCGTCAGCAACCCACCACCACCCACAAGACCGAGAGGCTGCTGGCACAGAGCACGAGAGTGCAAGCAAACAACAATCACACTCACTGCGCACAGCAGGTGCCTTAAGTGCTGTGAAGACAAGGATGTGGGGCAAAGAAGTCGAGAGTGGCACTGTTTAAGGGTGGTGAGGGGCAAGGCACAGCCTGTGGGATGAGGGCTTCCTAGAGTCCAGAACTGGTGAGTGGAGCAGAAAGTCCCTTTTGTAAGCTTTCCTCAGACACAGGAAAGCATTAAAAACAATAGGAAAGCTTACAAATATGAAACCAATTCAGAGAAGAATCAAAGTAAAAGAAAAATAAAATCAAGGCAGATGCTAAGTACAATAGGCTGGTGGAATGATAAGATGTGATGATGGAAAATACAAATTCTTTTATTCAGGGGCTCCTGCTTCATTTTTATGTGATTAAAGTTCCCAGATCCTGGGCATTCTGTGTGGTTTCATTTGGGAATGTAGATAAAAATACCTTTCCAATGATACAATAGCCATTTACCTCTGTCTCTTTATTTTCAAAACAGTCACTGTACTCCAGTATTGCAATCTGATGGAGATTACATTAGATTATGAATTAAAAGAGCAGAGCAAAGCCAGGGTAACAGGAGGGCAGGGCTCAGCATACTAACCAGCTAAATGCTGTGAGCCCATAGACCAGTTTTCCTCAGGCCACACAAGGCTAACTCCCCTCACACAGATGAATAATTTATTATATGCCAGGTACTCTCTGGATGTACCAGTGATGCTCAAATCCAAGACTAGTAAAACTGAAATGGCACCCTTCTTACCTGCAGGAGCCTTTGCACCCACTCAGCAATTCTGGAAAGCACAGGGCAGCTGCTGCCACGCCAGTGCCCGCCACCTCGGGGTGGGCTCCTCAGGCATTAAAGAGGTGCAGGTGTTCCAGTGCTGTATCTTGCCCTGAACGGGCTGTGAGGACACTGGGAAACACCCTGCCTTTGCATCTCCAATTGAATCACAGTCTTTTCCAAAACACAAGAAACCATGTCAGGAATTTAGCTGGGGAACATCACGCACTGTGCTTTCCCTGGCATTAAAACAGTTAGGAGATTGACTCCAGGAAGATGGCACTGGTGTAGGTTGGCAAGGATCAACCATCTTACAAAAACGATGGAGAGAGAGACAGAGGTGCGAAGAGGCTGAAACAAAATCTGTGAGTTACTCGCTCCCATGGCTGGGAACAGTGCCCACCTCCCACCCTCGAGGCGAACAGCCTTAGTAAAACCCTGGGCTGATGGCAGCCAAGTGAGGGGAACAGAAGGCTTCCTCCCTGGGAAGAGGGAGGATGGGGCGGAGGGCTGAGTGTGGTTTCTTCTCAGGGAGCTTGGTCGACAGAGACCCACTCTGTATCCCAGCTCTAACAGGCCCAGAAACACAAGCCAGTAGAGGTTGAAAGGGCCACTGCCAAGAAAGGTTTGCAGAAGAGCACCATATGCTGGCAGGCCAGGAAACAGAAAAAAAATGCTTTTTGTAGTCTTTTTGTAGTCCTTATCCCCAGATGCCATTAATGGGTCCCTGACCCTGTTTTGATAACGTTAAGTTGGGCAATTTTAAAGATTTAGAATAAGCTGAACCAAAAATCAAAGAAGAGACGTAAAACAAAACCACTATGCCAGAGAGAAATTGACCAATAGAGTAAATCTGCCAATATAACCAGATGCCTATACATTAGCAAAAAATTACAAACCTTACCAAAAAACAGGATGATATGGCCCAGTTAAAGGAACAAATTAAAAATCCTGATGAGACACAGGATTCAAGACAACTAATCACTGATGTTCACACAAATCTCCTAAATCAATTCAGGAGTTGAAGGAAAATATGGCTAAAGAGATAAAGGAAATTAAGAAGACATTGAGTGACCATGAAGAATTTGAAAGCTTGCAAAGAGAAGTTACTACATAATTAGTAACCAAAAAAAGTGCTGGAGTAGCAACACTAATAATTGACAAGAGACTTATATGCAAAATTGTTATAAGAGATGAAAAAGATCATTCTATATTAATAAAAGGCACAATTCACCAAGAAGAAATAACAATGATAAATATCTATGCATTTGACCTGGTGCACCAAAATATATGAGACAAACTCTCACAAAACTGAAGGCAGATACAGACATCTCTACCACAATAGTTGGACACTTTAATATACCCCACCACTACCGTCATTAAATAGAGTGACTAGATAGGATAGACTATATGTTGGGTCATAAAAAAGATCTCAATACATTTTAAAAGACCAAAATTATTCAAACCACCTTCTCTGATAATAATGAAGCTGGAAATCAATAATAGGCAGAGAAGAAGAAAATTCACAAATATATGGAGATTAAATGACACACTCTTAAACAATCAGTGGGTCAAAGAAGAAATTGCAAGAGAAATCAGTTATTATCTTGGGATGAATGAAAACAAGAACACAATATATCAAAACCTGTAAAGGCAGTGCTGGGAGGGAAATTTATAGCCCTTAATGCTTACATTAAAAGTGAAGAAAGGGCTAAAATCAGAGACCTAACTGCACACCTAGAGGATCTAGAAAAAGAACAGTAAACTAATGTCATACCAAGCCAAAGTAAAGAAATAACAAAGATCAGAGCAGAAATACATGAATTTGAGAACAAAAACAGAGAAAAACAACAAAACGAAATTTGGTTCTTCAAGATGATCAACAAAATAGACAAGTTCTTAGCTAGACTGATAAAGAAAAAAGAGAGAAGATGAAAATAAATAAAATCCGGAACAAGAGGGGGGATATTATTTTTGACCCCGTGGAGATGAAAGAGATCACAAGAGGGTCCTATGAACAACCGTATGCCACAAGCCTGGACACCATAGACAGGGGCTCTTATCAAGGGGTCCATGAGCTTGAATTGAAATTCAAAAAAATGTTACTCTTGTGGGGACGTGTTGGTGCAGGTGTGATATATTTATTAAATAATGCACAGTGTGGTGTGGACTTCGTCAGGCGTCTGTGGTTTTCACCTGACTGGCAAAGGGGTCCATGGAACAAACAAGGTTAAGAACCCCTGCCACAGCTGAAATGGACAAATTCCTAGAAACACACCAACCACCTACCCTGACCCTGGAAGAACTGGAAGACCTCAACAAATCAATGACAAGTGAAGAGACTGAAACAGTCATCAAAAACCTCCCCAAAATGAAAAGCCCAGGACCAGAGAGATTCACGGGTGAATTCTACCAGTCATTCAAAGAAGATCTAATACCCATATTGCTCAAACTTTTCCAAAAAAATTGAACAGGAAGGAACACTACCAAACTCATATTATGAAGCCAACATCACCTTAATACCAAAGCCAGAAAAAGATACAGTGAAAAAATAAAATTACAGACCAATTTCTCTAATGAATATAGATGCAAAATCCTTAACAAAATACTTGCCAATCAAATCCAAAAGCACATTAAAAATAATTATACATCACAATTAAATGGGTCGTATCCTAGGTATGCAAGTATGGATCAACACAAGAAATCAAGCTGTGTAATATAATAATTAATAAATCAAAGAAGAAAAAAAATCACAGGATCATTTTGATTGAGGCAGAAAAGGCTTTTGACAAAATATAGCATCCTTTCTTGATTAAAAACAATCCAAAAGATAGGAATCGAAGGAAGCTTTCTGAATATGGTAAAATGCACGTACGACAAACCTACAGCTAGCATTGAACTCAATGGTGAAAGACCGAAAGCTTTCCTGCTGAGATCAGGAACAAGACAAGGATGCCCACTGTCACCACTGTTATTCAATATTTTGCTAGAAGTTCTAGCTAGAGCAATTTTAGGCCAGAAAAAGACATAAAAGACATCCAAATTGCAAAGGAAGATGTAAAATCTTCAGTATTTGCTGTTGATGTGATCCTAAACCTAGAAAATCCCCCAAAATCCCTAACAAAGTTACTAGAGCTAATAAATGAGTTCAACAAAGTGGTGGGATACAAGATTAATATGCAAAAATCAATAGCATTTCTGTATACTACTGATGAGTAACCTGAGGAGGAAGATAGAAAAAAATTCCATCTCCAATAACAACTATAAGAATCAAATATTTAGGAAAAAACTTAACCATGGACATAAAGGACCTGTATCACGAAAACCACAAAACAATGCTAAAAGAAACCAAAAAGACCTAAAAAATGGAAGGACATTCCGTGTTCTTGGATTGATTGGAAGACTAAATATCATTAAGATGTCAATTCTACCCAAATTGATTTACAGTTTGAACATAATACCAATAAAACTTCCTTTTTTTTTTTTTTTTCTGTTGCAGAAATACAAAAGTGAATTTTCAAATTTATTTGGAAGGGTAAGAGGCCCCAATAGCAAAAAATATCTTTAAAAAGAAGAATGAATTTGGAGGGCTCTCAATTTCTGACTTTAAAGCATATTACTTACCTACAGTGGTAAAAATACCATGGCACTGGCATAAAGACTGACAAAAGAAATCCAACTGAGAGTTCAGAAACAGACCCTCACATCTATGGTCAAGTGATTTTTGACAAGGCTTTCAAACCCAACCAGCTGGGTTACAACAGTCTAGACAGCATTTTTTTCTCCGAGAACTGGATATCCATAGCCAAAAGAAAGAAAAAGGATCCCTACCTCACACCTTATACAAAATTAACTCAAAATGACTCAAAGACCTTAATGTAAATGCTAGAACCATAAAACCTCCAGAAGAAAATGTAGGGAAAGAGCTTCAAGATTTCATGGTAGGTGGTGGTTTCTTAAACCTTCCACCTAAAGCACAAGCAAGATCTAGAGATTTTAGCCAATTAAATGAGGAAGATGAGCCAGAAAATTGTTGCCATGAACAAGCTATTGAGAAGTACAGCTCTAAGTCAGCTAGATATTCAAGGCTCAGCGCACTTTTCCTCTTTCTGGGCCACAGTCCCAGGGTCTTTGCTGTGTCTGTGCGTGCCAGAAAGCCTCTTCTAGATCGCATGTTTCTGAGGACAGGGCCGGTAGATAGCATTCATCTCTGTAGACTCAGAACTCAGAGTAATGACTCACACATTTAAAAAAGAATAGCTGGATTGAGTTTCTCTGTTACCTGGTGGAGATGTACTCATGCACAATGCCTCAATTAGCTTTCATGTTAAAACATCACCAAATTCTTTTCATGTAGCAGCAACATTGGTATTTCATCATTCAACTCAGAGACAGGACAGATGTAAGCACAGCTCCCTTGCATGTTCCCCACGTACTTGTAGGAAGTTTGAAATTCAGATCCACACACACACCATTTGCTCACTGAGCAAGTGAATCAGCGAATGAAGGAATGGTCTGGTATCAACAAAATAATGGAAAGTCTGCTAATGATTTTATTTCTTTTCCCAAACTTAGTCACTAAACTAATTAAAGGTTAAGCCCTAAAAATAGTTGGGGATGGTGAAGAGAATATTATTGGAAAAGCCTAAGAGAGATTGGTTTACAAGCTAGTTTTAAGATTTGTGTGAGGAACTTTGTGGATTAGATGAATATTTTCATGTGAAAGAAAAGCATTATTGCTAGATATTGCACACTGCACAGTGGAGAGTTTAAAACATTACAATAAGTTAAATCTTAATAAACATTTTCAGGTTTAAGATTAGTTATCTGAAACTCACTGAACCAATAGAGCCAAAGATTTTTAAAAATTACAGTACATGTATTTTGATAAATGGGTGGTGCTTTACATCATAATAAAAAGTCCCCATATCTTACCATAGGGACAGACATCATCGGCCAAGTCGGTTCTAATAAGAGACCTGATTTTGTGTTTCTTTCTAAGTCCTTTCCCCATTACCAACAACCTAGATCCTGACTGAGGGGCCAGTAAAGAAATAATTAAACAGAGATATTGAAATAAAAAATGTAGTTTTATCATAAAAGAGTAAGAAGAAAAAGGAATGGAAGAAGTGTGTCAGTAAAGAAGACAACCTGAGTCCATCTGAAATCCTATTTTCCAAAGAGAGATGAGGCTATTATAACAAATAAAACAATGAGAGGTCTTTAAAGAATTATCCCTGCACTACTAATGTCAAATAATGTTTGTCAAAGGAAGCAAGGAATGGGGGAGAATTTTCCCAAGTATCTTCTCCTAGTTCATTGATTCTCTAGCACTTTCCTTTAAAAGTCCCCTTGTAGATGTTATTTGCAAGAATACCTAAAAAAAGGATATTTGAAAATTCCCAAATCCATTCTATGTAAATATGAAGGTAACATAAAATTTGTGTCTATGCTTTCCTTTTTTGAGAATCAGGTCAAGAATAGTTAGTTGACACACTGACCTAAGTCACTAAAAAATGAGAACAGTCCTCGTGTTATTTCTAGTAGATTCACTGGCGAAGTTAGATACATTGTCATAAATGTGAGAAAATGAAATATTTATCTAAGTTTAATTTTCATCTACAATATTTTGAAATAAATTGAAATTTTGGAATTTCAATTGATTTTCACACTCTAATGTTAAATAATTCAGGCAGTCAAATGCACTATTTTTAAGGTAAAGAATTTAAGTAATCTGACATAACTTTTAGAATTTGGAAGGTTCCAATACCAAAGAACTAATGGAGTATTTTATAAATGTAAAGTAACTAAGGATTTTAGTTTCTAAAGATATGTGTCATCAGATATCAGCAAATCCTGAAACTCCAAAGTTCAGAAAGGTATAGACAATGGGTCCTGATAATCCATATAATCAAAAGAACCACTTATAATGGGGTTCAAGTCAGGGGAAAGGGAAATGCTTGCCGCACACTAAGTCACAGGGTTAATACACAGCAAGTAATACATAATTTAAGATTCCTGGGAGATTTCACAAGTCCACCAAACATAGAACCAAGAACGATCAAACTTTAAAACTGAATAAGATCAGCCTGCACATTTATATGGTCATGAACTTAAGCACTGCCTGCTCTGTGAAGTTGCTGACATTCCAGTCTTAGATTCAAGGAAGAACAGTTCCCATTAATCATGCAAGGAAGACAGCACGTTAAAGTACACATTGTGTTTCCCAGTAGAATGATCTCTGTTAATGGCTGTGAACAGACACCAGCCCATGTGTTCAGCTGGAGTTTTGCAGTGGTGGGAAGAAAATCACATGGCAGTCAGTGGATGTGTTTGAATCCAGGTTCCCTGCTGGGTTATCCTGGGCAGTTACCCAAACTTTTGAGCCTCTGGTTTCTACGGAAGGGGGATGATAATACTGAGACTGCCTAGACTTCAATGCTGATCACTTCCAGGCAATGATGTTCGTAGACTCTTTAAAATTCACAGCCATGAAAGGCTGTTTCAAAAATTTTGTGGAATGTGCCCTATGGAAGCCAAAATGTGAACCTAACCTGGCTGGCTCCATCTTTCCACTGCTATCCGTTGAGGGTTTAAGCAAATAGTATATGTGAAACAAAAGTAGGTGCTCAGTAAATAGCAATTATGTGTTTATTACTTTCATCTTTTTTTGTAGACAAAACAAGATGATCCTGGGGGATAGTGAGTGAAAAGAAAGCACAGGAGAGTGAGGTTGCACTTTTTTTGTCTAAGAATACAGAAGATGGGCCTACTTTCCTCCAAGTCCTGTGAGATTCCCACTTTAAACAGTGTCCCTTCCTGATCATGGCCCTTTCGTGGCCCTTGTGTAAACCCAGACACTGCTGTCTTTTCCACCCCCAACAATCTCTTTGAAGTTGATATTGATTCCATGTGACCTGGTGCTTTGATGAGGAGCTGACTCTTTGGACCTAGAAAGCAGGTCATATTTCCATGGGGAAAATGCGACAGAGTAGCTGCAATATACAGAGCTGAAAAATGCAGGTATCCAGTACTCCATCTAGTTGCTGAATTTTGAAACCTTGATTTTCCATCCAAACTGAAAACAAACAACACGTTCACTGACTTCATAATGCAATTCTTGAGGCAAGTGATTACATGGGAACTCCGTATTTTATGCATGAATTTTCTTCAAACCTACAAATTCTCTAATAATCAGGATTTAGAGAGCCTGGGGTGGGGTCTGAAATGCTGCATTTTTTAAAAGTTCCCAGGTGATACTGATGCTACCTGAGACCCAGGCTGCAGAGGAACGAGCATTGGACTGTGAGAGCCAGTCCGGGTTTTAGCCTCGGCCGTGTTACTAACTGGCCCTATAACTCTGTCAGGTAGGAATGCATTCAGCTGCAGTCAACAAAACTTCCAATTGACAGTAGCGTAAACAGCTTACTTTTCTCACTTGATACCTCCAGAGGCAGGCGAGATTCAAGTCTAGGGCTGGGGCATTCTTGGGAAGTCGTCAAGGACAGAGGTCTTTTCTTTCTGTCTCACCATCATGAATGTGTGGCTTTTGTGTTCATGGGCATAAGATGGTTGCTGAACCAAGTTCCCAGCAGGAGGAGCCTGACTACTGCTTACATCTCACTGACTGAACGGTGGCAATCGCAGAACCATTATTGGGAGGTGACAAAGGGGAACATTGACACAAATTCTTAATACGATTTTAAGACAATAGAAGATCTAAAAGTAAGTACGCATCTCAGCTCTCTGGACCTGAGTCTCCTAACTTGTAAAACGATTAAGATGTAATACCGGCATTTTGGGAAGGGCAAGTTATCACTGTGTGGGACTATTCTGTGCATTGAAGGACATTTAGCATCTTTGACCACTAGATCTCAAATCCCAGTATCACCTACGCCCATTACTGGAAAAACAAACAAAAGTACAGGCATCCAGCACTCCATCTAGTTGTTGAATTTAGAAACCCTGATTTTCAATCTTAATTGAAAACAAACAACAAATTCACTGGCTTCATAATGAAATTCTTTAGGCGAAAGATTAAGGTTTAGGCAAATGGAATGACTTCCTACATGAAATTCTCAATGTGAGAATTACTCCATAGGTATAATTAGGCAATTTGTAAGTACAACAATCATGCAGTAGGTGCTATTCTTTTTTATTCTGAGACAAGTAATTTATTAATGGCTGAGAAACTTAAAATCTCTCTAAATACTTGACACTTGAAGACAGGAGTGAAATTATTATAATGAAATAGAATCATTTACTGGCCATCTCTTACAGATGTTTCTGTGTAATTCATTATACTTTTTTTCACCAAATGAAGACATGAGAAAATGAGTTTGGAAAATCATAATGGCCTTAGAAACATATAAGGCTTTATGATTCAATTATTATTTGAATTAAACGCTACTGATCAGATTACCCCAAATAAGGATGGGTAAAATCAGTTACATCCATTATAATCCATAGACACATGAAAGATGGTTATAAGAACAGCTTGAGTGGGAGAAGGGACAGGAAAATAAAATAAGTATGAGCAGAAATTATTGTTTTCCCATTTCATGCAGTGATGCCCACACATGTAGTTCCAGTCCACTGCTTTCTGAAATGACCCAAATGGCAGCTCAGCTCAGCTGGGCCACATCACCACTGGGGCATTCCTCACGTATTTCACTCTTGTTGCCATTTGAGCCATTTGCTTGCCATCTCCTAGGTGGAGAAGAGTCACATTTTTCCTTAGAAAGCATTTAGCACCCATGATTTAACTGTTTTATCCTTTTTTGTAGTTTATAATGAGGAAGAATGAAAATATGTCATGCATGTAGTATGACTTTCAGACTCCTATGTCCTTCTCTTGATCTTTGAGTTTTCCTTTATTTTCTTCATTTATGTGGAACAACTATTAAGAATGTAAGCCTTCACTTTTATGTTTTCTGTATTCAATCATTAAAATCTTTTTTTTTTTTTTGCATGAAAATTTTTTCTTTTATTAGCTGTCAATACCATTTTTCTTTGTTAGAGAAGCTATGTGTTTACAGAAAAATCATGCATGAAATACAGAATTCCCATATTCTACCATATGGTTAACAGCTTGCATTGGTGTGGAGTATTTTTTACAACTGATGAAGCACATTTTTATAAGTACACTATTAACTAAGTCCACGGTTTAAGGTTAGGTTCAGTGTTTATGTAGTGCAGTTCCAAGGGTTTATAAAAACAATTTTTTTCATCCTGTTACCATATATACAACCTAACAATTCCCCTTTTAGCCACATTCTGGTATATATTTCAGTGCTGTTAATTATGTTCACATCACCACCATCCATTAACAAAACATTTCCATCATTCTGAATGCGAATCCTGTACATTTTAAGCCTTAACTTCTCATTGTCTATCCCTGCCCCACCCCCTGGTAACTGATATTCTAGATTCTGACTCTATAAGCTTGCTTATTTTAATTATATCATAATAGTGAAATCATACAATATTTATCCTTTTGTGTCTGGCTTATTTCACTCAACGTAATGTCTCCAAGGTACCCATGCTGTTGCCTGGGTCAGAACTTCCTACCTTTTTACAACTGAATAATATTCCATTGTATGCATATACCACATTTTATTTATCTACTCTTTTTTTTTGCTTACATAAATGTTATTTTTTTAATATATATTTTAAAAGATGCTTAGATTACATAAATGTTACACAAAAATTTCAGGGATTCCCATGTTCTTCACCTCCCACACCTCCCATAACAACCCACATAAACATCTTTCGTTAGTATGGCACATCACCTGCAATGGATATACACATCCTGGGGCTTTGCCACTAAGCATGGACTATAGTTCATACAAAGGGGGGAAAAGGTAAAGACAAATGAGTTCTTCTGGCTAAGAGACTTCAAAGTGAGTCGGGAGGTCATCCCAGAGGTAACTCTTATGCACACCTCAGTAGGATCTCATAGAACACAAAAGTGGATATCACCCCACACAGAGGGGCTCCTGAGGGCTCTGGAGACACCCAGGTCCTATATAAGGGGGATAGCCCCAGATATTGATGCCTTATCAGTGGGCTCTACTTTGGAATCTGTGCTCCTGAGAGTGACAGAGTTGGACTCAAATAAGTCCTCCCTGCACATGGTCCATCTGTCCCTTCTATTCAAACCTATATGTGATGCTGGAGTTTGTAGGTGTACTTCCAGAGACTGGAGCCTCCCGCCTACCTATGTGCCAGCTGTGCCTGGAATCTCAGTGGAGCTGCAACTCCTACTCTACAGCTCAATGGACTCACCCAAGTCACCTGGTGAGGAGACGATGATGGACAACGGCCATCCCAGGGAATGGAGAGAGCCTGCAGCTGCAGGCAGGATCATCCCATCCACCATATCCATGGGATATAAGCCCACTCTCACTTGGAGGTAGAGGGGACATCACCATCCCAAACTCCTCAGGATTGGGGGAAGAACTATGGACTAGAGTGGACTTAATGGTATTCTGTTGTAGCCATATTGTGATTCAAGTAATGAAAGAAATTACAACAGTGAGGTAGAGCCAGTGGCCACTGGACGTTTTTGGAGCAGGGAAGGGAAAAGCAGTTGTAATACAGGGGCTTTCTCAGGACTTGGGAATTATCCTGAGTGACATTACAATGACAGATATAGGCCGTTTTACATCAGCATATACCATGCAGAACTGTGTGGGAGAGAGTGTGGTCTACAATAGAATCTTATTATATAAGTTTTCATTTGTGTATCATTTTCTCTTCTTGATGCCCAATGTCTAAACTAATTTCTCAATTATTAAAACCTCAAAAGCACAGAGCTCTATTAATTTAATAAATGACTTTAAATGTTTGCAGTATTAAGATGACAGTCATCTATTGTCATGTGAAATCCTTCCTTTTGATGTGTTCTTTCTTGGCATTTTCACTGCAATTTCCCTAAAGTTATTTTATTTTTGTTGAATATGAGAATATTACTTTATGAAAATTTATTTCCTGTAAAGTTTTTGAATAAGACCAGTCAGAAAAAAATGCCTCTGTCACTGTCTCACCACCAACATATATAATAAAGTGGTTTTCATTTGAATAATTTCAAATAAAAAATTATTCTGAAAATAATCTTGAGTTAGATGGAAAGCAGAAACCAACTTTCCTAAAGCCACACAGTGATGTGGAGAAATATGAGAACGTGGCTCCGGCTTTCAAGTGAGATTCAAGGCCACTGCTCCCTTCCCTGCCCCTGGGAAGACCACTGCCACCATAGGGAGAGGCCGTGGGCTACTTGCTAGGACCCCAAGGGTGCCCCAAGCATGATATGGCTGTCCACCTCCCAGAGAGATGCGAGGCATGACCTACCCCCTCCGCAGGAGGCAGAGCAGGTGGAGCGGATGACGGCCCATGTGTAGCTGGGCTGGGGCCTGGGCCTCTTCTCAGCCCGAGGCACCGAGTACTGCCAGGCAATGCCCGGGTTCCTTCCCTGAAACAGAAGCTACAAAATGAGGAAGAGGAAAAGGAAAACGATTAAAGTGAAATCACTAAATATGCATTAATTTGTTTTAAACTACTTAAACAACAACAAAAATTTGGTTATTAGGATAAAATAAATACTTACCTAATTTTATCCTAAAATTAAAATTTTAATTTGCATGAACTTTCTAAACAGGAATAACACTCTCAACTAGACTTAACTACATCTAGAAAAATGTATAGCCATTCTCCCTGTTGCCTTAAATTTACTTTCTTCCTCCAAATAAAACTTAACGGGTCTGTGCAATGTAACAAAAGCATTTGGGTACCTCCTTCTGTGTTTCTCTGGGATCTCCTGCAAACCCCCTGTACCTGAGTGAATCAGAAAGCCATATCTAAAAAGCACCGAGACTTGTAGTGAGTTGCAGGTGACCCAGAACTCATAAATAGGTATCACCTGCACCCTGGTTGAGGTTGAGTCAGAGCACTTCTGCTGAGATGGGCAGCTGGGATGTGCTTCCTGGCGTGTGCCCTTTAATGCCAGGGGAAAAGATAGCTCCTTAAGGAACCTGACCACTCCCTCACACTGAGCATACCTGAGAGCCATGCTTAGTGCCTGGCAGTGAACCTGGACCCTACACTTCCCAGCTGGGAACCACTCTCATGGAGAAGTTACCCTCTCCCTTGTATATGGATCAAACATTCACGATCTCAATGAGGAGGCTTTTGTGGAAATCTTCCCATTAACTTATTGATAGAAATCCTAGTTCCACGTCTTGGAGCCTTTGCTGGTGGCAGGTCTGATTTTCACGTGTCTCAAGACGGTTACCCTACCTTCCTTGACCAACGCAGCTCCCTGCTGTCCTTCCTGATAACACAATTTGAACCTTCATAGGTGAAGAAGCTGTGGGACAGGGATAGCACTGGACAGGGGCTGGACTGCAGCCCTGACACCCTGAGCCTTTGCTGTTCTTCCATCACGAGCATTTTCCTAGTAAGCCCCATTCATTTCCTACCCTGACGGATCTTTCTCTGTGGTTATTAAAGCCCCAAGCCTTACACGGCAGGACAGAATCCACCAAGGAAAGGATTCAGGACTCACTCTGGGTCCTCCTCTGGCTTCTGTCTCCACAGCCCCTGGGAACAGTGGCCTCTCACAGACACTGGGGTTGCGGGAAAAAAGGGGGTGTCTGTGAAAACTGACTGATACCGACCCCAAAGCATGGAACTGTGTGATAAGTAGGTACATAAACAAAAACCTAGTCTTGTACCAAAAAAACGAAAGATGATGCAAATAAAGAGTTTATTGCCCCATTCAGGATGGATGGGTTACTGCTTGACTTTCTGCGTGTTTGTTTTTTCAACTTTTGTGGAAACATATCTACAGTACTCAATTTCCCATTTTCACCACTTTCAAGTACACCATCCCGTGGTATCAATCACATTCACAATTTTGTGCTACCATCTCCACCAACCATCATCAAACTTTTTCATCAGCCCAGACAGAAACTGTTTCTATTAGGCAATAATTCTGCATTCTGTCTCTTATGAATGTACATATTTTAGGTATTTCACATAATTGCATTCACATAATATTGATCCTTTTATGTCTGGTTTATTTCACTCGATATGATGTCTTTGAGGTTCATCCATGTTGTTGCATGTGTCAGAACTTCGTTTCTTCATGCGGCTGAATAATTCTCCCCTGTACGGCTAGACCATGTTTGGTTTACCCATTCATCTGTGGAAGGACCCTTGGGTTGCTTCTGAATTAGGCTGCTGTGACTAATGCTGCCATGAACACTGATGTGCAAATATCTGTTTGAGGTTCAGTGCTTTGATACATGATCTAATTATAAACCTTCTTATATGGACTTAAAATTATTGCCAATATTCATGAATCTACAATAATGCCTGAAGACTCCCCAAATCCAAGCCCTGAAACCAAGAAGTTGGACTCTACCTCCACAATCAGAGTCTCATTGGTGGGTCCCATGGAGGCCAGACTCTCCGGCTGGCTGTAGGATCGCTTGTAGTCAAAGGCAGTGCCGGAAAACGTGTATCGGCCTGGCCAGTCCACAGTCCAGTGCCCGTTCAGGTAGTATCTTTTGAGGGAGTTGCGCACAGAGATGTAGGAGGCAGATATGTTCATTTCGTAGATACGAATACTTCGTGCTCCGGGAGGAATGGTGACCATCTGATAATACTCTAGATTGAAGGAGACAGGAAAAAAGCCCATCAATGCCAAGGCCGAAGCCCAAAGCAACTTGAGTCCTCCACAATTAAAACTTGAGGGTCAACATTTGGAACAGGGAGAAGATCTGCTCTGGCAATCAATTACGTTAGTCCTGTAAATCATATTATATATTTTAAATTGGATCAGATCTATTGTAATTCTCACTATATCTAAGAGCCACCTTAACTCAAATAACTTAGAAGCCACTTCCAATCTAGCAAAAAGCTTCAGTGGCAAAGCGCTACCTATAGGAAATGAAATGGCTTAAGACCATTGGGCCCTCTGAACACCTGCTCCTCTGTTCAGTCTCTTCAGTTACTCCCACGAGGAAGGTTCCCCAGGTCACCTCTTCTTGGCTGCAATCTTGTGGTCAGCTATGCTGTACTCACGGTTTGTGGGGTGCTGCTTGATGTAGAGCCCCCTGTGGATTGTACAGTCTGAATTATTTCCTCTGCACACACCACACGAGTCTTCAACAGCATCTGATCCAAGGATGTTGTCACATCCAACCCTCTACCGGATACGGCGAGGTCACGCGTCATTCATAAAAAAATGGACAACACAAGCAGTAAGGTCACGAACTTCAAGCAAGAAACCTCCTTCCCACTCTAAGTGAAAGTTTCACCTACTAGTTAACAAATATTTATTGGATACCCAGTATGTGCACAGCAAGACTGTACTACTCTTCAGATCCAAAGTAGGAAACCTCTGAATGTGCCTGTCCTCTTTAGCATGGCTTCACAGCAGCAGTGTCTTGAGCCCTAGATTAAATCTCTCAGGTTGGCATGTTGGAGACATGGGTAAATGTTGGAGAGAAATAAAGCGCTTAGTCCAATGACAAGCAGTGTGTCCACATGAGGGTCCATGAGAAATATGCCACTGTGCCTTTGAACAGAGAAGAAAAAGATGGCACACGGAAAGTATTCCTAGTAGGAAATTGGGTAATGGGCATATTTGTTGAATGTCTTAGAATTTTAGGAGCTCTTTGCAATTTCTAGGATGCTTGCATCTTGTACATTTCCTAACAAAGAGTATTGTCTATAAAATGTAAAAAATCCATTCAATGATAAAATAACTTCAAGTCACAGTCCCTTGTTTGAAATTCTTAGGGCCAGATGCCTTGCAGAGTATCTTTGGATTTTAGAAAGGGAATACACATTGTGCATACAAAGCATATAAGGTGAGGGTCCCAGCAGGGCCTGGGGCCCTGCCCTGTAATAAAACAGGTTAATGTTTCCACAGCAAATGTATGCATATTCAAACAAATATGATAAACAGAACAGTCTCCCATCAGTTCAAGGCAGGCTTTTTGCCAGATAAATTTGGGTCAGCTTGTATTTTGTGGCCAAATGAGTTCCCAGAACACTGTTTCAGAGCTTCCAGATTTGAGAGTTACAAATAAGGGATTGTGACACTATATCATTAAGAATGCATATCAAATAATGAAATACTTAACAAATCAACTAATAATTAGACAAAAGGTTAGAGATTTGAGCATTTTAATGCTGAAAGATATTTTAATAGACTCATCTGGCCTAAATTCATGTGTTAAAGATTCTTACCCTCAGGACCTTAGGGGATGATTCAACTTGACCTACAGCTTGCTAGAGGAAAGTAGAGCTAGAACAGAGGCTTCTGGGCTCCCTGGGATGCACATGTTGAGTGACCTCCGCATCACAATCCCCTGTGTGCATGTGATGTCTTTAATATGGTGAAGCCTGAGGTGAGCTCCTAATAGAATTCTCTGGACCCCTGCCCTCGGCACATGACGGCAGCCTCACTTTTGCTCGCTGAACCTCCATGTCTTGCCCAGCCTGTCTCCTACGTCCCTCCCTGCCCACCTGTCCCCACAGAGGTTTAGGCCACCAGGTCTCCTGGACAGCATTGCAAGAGCTGCCAGCCAGCCTCTGGGTTCTCAGCTCTCCTGCCTTCATCCGCTCTCCATGCTGCTGCCCAGCCACTGCACTCTGATCCTGCATCTCCACCATCCCCAACCCCAGTGCCTTTTCTAAATGGGCGATAGGACAGAAAGCCCAACTCCTCCTCCTGGCGTGAATGGCCCTTAGGGAGCAAGGCCCTGCCTGCCTCTCCCCTCTCCTGAGCCTCCCCCTGGCCCTGGCCGGTCTTCTGGGTCCTCTGGCGACAGAAGCAGCTCCTCCCAACCTAGGCTTTCTAGCCCCACCGTGGTCCCTCCCTCCACGCTCCCCCACAACCCTCTACCTGCTCACCCTTCAGACTAACTGGGAGGCTTCCTTCTCCCTGCAGCCCACAGAAGACCACCAGCTGTCCCCTTCTCCTCAGCCTCTGTAAAGACGCCCAATGAAACCGACCACTGTGAGTCATCAGTGTGCGTTCCTGCGGCTTTCTCCCCACTGCGCTGTATGACCTGGAGGGGTGCCCTGCCCAAAGCAGACTGTCTGGAAGGGTTTGTCGAATGAATGAGCAATCATTATTACCTCACATATCCCATCTATACAAACATTACGGCTATCCTCCGAGCATGGAGTCCCATCTTTGACTTTATTTGACAAAGAAAAGAAGAAATCAAATCCTTCTGCGATACAGTAGAGTTTGCATAAGTCCTGATCTTAAAAAGAAATACACACACAAACACAAATAAGAAAAATACTTAAGCTCTGATCATTTTTGCTCTGAATTTTAGATAGACTTAATTTCTTTTCTCTTTTTTTTTTTTGCCCAGAAAATAAGTCCCACACAATACTTGCATTGCAAAGACATTTTTATGGTCACCTCATTAGGTGTCCTGTTTTTCCCTTTAATCTTTCTTATTTTCTATTTTTTAAAGTTTCATTATTAATTTTCACTCAAATCCGTCCTTTACTATACCTTGTTCATTAAACATGGTTGGCACATAGTAGGCATTCAATAAATATTTGTTGACTTGCACTATAACATTGATGGCTTACTCTTTTACTACTATAACTACTCTCTTGTGGAGATGCAAAAAATGTCACTACCATTTTGTAACACTATACAAGATTTTTACAAGTAATAAAAGAAGGAAAATAATCACTGAATTTCTTAGTAGCTAATGCATTTGATAAAATACATAATATTTTTAAACTGATAAAGGGAATAACATTTTAGACAATATCCCAGGGAATGTTGTTTTCTATAAATATAAGGGTCTGTTTAAAAATACTGATACACAGATCATAATATTTTCAAGATTGAAGGCCAACTTCACTTCCTCCTTGATAATCCATCCCAAAGATTTCTGATATATATATATAGTTAATGTGAACTTTTGCATAAACCCTTTTCCTGCTTTGGTAAAGAAGGGAACAGCTGGTGATGAAAACTCTGTGCTGCCTTAGAGCGCAGAATCATAGAGCCAAGATGCATCTATAGATGTTTTCCATAATGTACAAATAAAAGACCCAAATAAATAATTCCAAGAGTCAAATTTAGCATATTCTTCTATGACTGATGAATTTATTTACTGAAGATTAGCAAATTCGGGAGTAGCACACACATTTTCTTACCACAAATTCAAGTCCCTTTTTACTTTTTTCTCATGCCTAATGGTCTATTTTTCACAGGCTTAACTTTCACTGTGTGTAGGAGTAAAAGCACAACTAAAAACATTTTGCGTGGGTCTACTCACAATTCCCTTCCAAACTTTTCTATTTTCAGAAACCTCCTAGAAAACATTATACACATTAGGATGGTGTAAATTTCAGATAGGAAGGTCTGACTTAGGTATTTCCCAAGTGTCTTTGCCATCTGCTTGGTGAATATTCCCAGCTTCAGGAAATGAGATGATTAGGTGTTCTTTGAATTTATCCTTAAATTATGCCACTTTAGCAACCAATTTCGAGTTATTTTAATCATCATAATAATACATATTTCTCTTTCATTGGGGAGTGAAATCTTACATATGCTACAAAATAATTCTTGATTTATAGCTGTCAATCAACAATTTCCAACTGTGGTATCTTTGAGAACTTTCCAATTTTCCAAAATTTACTAAAATTTTTCTTTTCTTCTTTGAAAATTTTAAGTGTTCAAGAGGTGACATATTTAGAGCAACATCATCATCAACTACTGTTACTCTTATTTATAAAAACCTGATCCTTTATCAATACACCATCCTCTTTGAATTGCTTATAATTTCCCTGGTGAATTTGCATTGTATCATGCACATACTCTCCACTTTCTCACCCTAGAAATGGCCAAGTGTAGATAAGAAGCCAAAGAGTGGGGCAGATAGAATCAAACTAACCCCAGAGCAGAATCTATGACTTTGACCTTCTGTAAAGATACTTAGTATATCTGAAAATCACACAATCGACTCCGCAATTCCTTGAAGAGTAAAACTAAGGAATACATGGTTTTTAGTGGAAAATGGGATCTGAGATTTACCTTCTACTTGCGTGTAAGGCTTCCACTTGTAGTGCCACCCTCTGAACCGCTTACTGTTGTACTCCGCACACTGGAGGGAGCGGAAGTCAACACTATTTTGAGGACACTTCTGACTGTTGCAGAGCTTCAAAGTGCGAGTAGGGCCCTCACAAAACTTCCCTCCGTGGGATGGTCTGGAATGTACATTTAGCAGTTAGGACCTTTACATTTCAGGATTACTAGAGTGATGGAGCTAGTAACATGAGATCACTTAGAGCGGCCAAATTAAAGTGCATTTCTAGGAAATCGCTGACACTTCCTCACACACTGTTAGGGCAGTATCTTCTTCTTCTATTGAGTGTATGCTTTACAACACTTGTAGAGCACATCAGGGTGTGGAAGGTGGGTTGGCAGGCCATTGTCCCTGACTGCCTCCCGGGACTCCTCATGCAAGCCGTGGGAGCACTGCTCTCCACAGTTCACAGGCGGCGTTCACTGAGGAGGAAAGCACAGCTGAGCCTCAAGTCAACCTCTTCCAGCCTCCTTGCCCACAAAGCCAGGGCATCAGGAGCGAGTCCAAGAACCAGTGCCCTTTCCCTGGCTGGCGCTAACATCAGATCCCATTTCATCGCCTCCCAGGGAATTTACATGACACCCCTGGACCAGGGGGTCCCTGAAATGAGGTGTGGAGCAGGGGTGACCCGCTGGGAACGCCCTTGCATTTTAGAAAGAGGTTTAAAATAACAAGTGATATAAACTCTAGGTGGAAAAGGATGACTGGAAGACCTCTTCACTCTACCCTACTGGTGACTGCTTTGAACATGTTTGTATTTTGACACAAGGCCTCAATTAAACATGTTGCAAAGGTAAATAAATTTGATGGATATAAAAATTTTGCCTTTTCTTTTGCATGAAGTAATTGTTCTTACTGATTCTTATTTATTCGAGTTCTATTTCTTCCTTCTCATGATTTATTATTATTACACTAGGACAGGGGTTCTTAAACTTTTTTGCTCCAGGGACCCCTTTGCCAGTCAGGTGAAAACCAGGGACCCCTTTTCAGAATGTAGCCGCAGATAGTTTTATGACACACCCACACCAACAGGTCCCCACAAGAATGATGTTTTTTTGAATTTTCAATTCAAGCTTTCCATGGACCCCCTGGGGATCTGTGGCCCCCCCCTGCTTAAGAACCCTGCTTTAGGCAGACCCTTAGCAGACAGGTCAGGTCAAAATCCAGTTCCTGAGTATAACCATTAGGCTATTTACTTAGTTATTTGCTGTGGCCAGGTAGCTATAAACATCTTAAATTATAACAGAGAGCTGCAATTTAATCAATGCTGGAGTAAAATACCTTTCTCCTACTTGGAGTTTCTTGCAGTAGCACATCAAGTAGAGAATGCATATTACCAAGTTTAGGACGGGCCTGCTGGTGGTAGGCTCACAGCTCAGAAATGGCTCATCCATGAGGACAGGGGTCAGGACGTACTTGGGATTTGTGCAGAGATGGTCTCTGTGAGAGATTCCTCCTCCACAGGTCCTGGAGCAAGGGGACCAGGGCGACCAGGCAGACCAATGGCCGTGAGTAGGCTGGGGGCCTTTGTCCCCATATTTCACACACTGTCCTCCGCGGCACCACTAAAAAAAAATAGTTGACATGACTCGTGGGGTTTTGTGAAATGTGCTACCCTCAAGTAGCATATCATAAAAGTAAACTTAGGGGGCGGATGTGGCTCAAATGGTTGGGCGTCCATCTCCCTTATGGAAGGACCTGGGTTTGATCCCTGGGACCTCCTGGTAAAATAAAGAAAAATCTAGAAGGCGCGTGGGCCACCAGGCCCCGCAAGCGGGCGAACCCCCAGGCCTGGGTGCGCTGCCAGGCCCCGCCAAGCAATGCAGCAAGATGATGATGTAACATCTGACACAAGGGACACACAGGGAGAGCCAAGACAAGATGCACCCCAAAACCAGGAACTAAGGTGGTGCAGGTGGCAGAATGCCTCTCCCACATCAGGTTCCTGGGATTGAATCCTGGTGAAGACACGAGGAGAAGGATGAGAAGAGAGGGCAGCAAATAGACACAGAGAATTGTCCAGCAAATGGACACAAAAACAGCAAAAACAGGGGGGCAGGAGGGTGTTTAGAAATGGATAAAAAGTAAATAAATAAATCTTAAAAAAAATTAAAAAAGTAAACTTAATGCTGCTGCTGCTTCTCCCCAAACTTGGCATCATCCTATAAATCTTGATTCAAAACAAAGCTAAGATAAACAGGAAAACCAGTTTCCAATGTCTGAACTACTGGAGTTTGACACGTCTCAAGTAGTGGTCCATAAACACTGGTCTGATTACTCGGCTCTCTCTCAACCGTAGGCTCTAACTGCTCCTGGAAATAAGGTGCTTTTCAGACTTTGTTTTCAGAAAGGACTGAGGCTTTGGTAGGAAATTCCACTGGCAGGTTCCCTGTGGTTCAACACCTTCTTGTTTCTGGTCAGTGCCCTACACTATCATCCCAAAGCACCTGGGCATGCTGTTTCGAAGGTGCTAACTGATGGCACAGCTTTTTGAGTAGATAAAACAATCAATCTGGAATTCCATCTGCTCCCAAAAGGGCTGGAGATGTCATCAGCAGCCCTTTCTCTCAGGAGAAATGCTTATCAATTTTGGTTAATGGTAAAATCCACGAGGCTGCTTTCCTCCGTCACACATGAATGAGACCTTGGCTCTGACTCCACGTCATGCCCTGCAGCGCTGCACTTTCTGCCTGCGGTCTGCTGCAGACTTGGAGGAGCTTAAAGATCCAGTCCTTGGCTTAGAGGAGGGAAGCAGGGGGCTCACCCCTTGTCACTGACCTGCATGGAGCCAGCAGAACCTGGAGTATGTACTAGGCTGTGTGGGGGCGAGTGGGTCAAGCTTTCTAGTTCCAAGATTAGAGCCACCAGATTTCTCTCAGAGAGAAATAAAAATACTTCAAGTATCGACTAATGCATTAGGTTAAAACATTTAAAACATATTCGAACAGTCTGGAGCCACAGAAATGGCAATTTCAAATGATTCACTTTAGCATCATTTAACAAAGAGAAATTGAATTTAAAAATGTAAATAATTCTGAGGAGTAAAGCCTCATTCATTTATTTCTTTAATTTTTCCCTAGAGGCAAAAAATATCTCTCTCTTCCATTACTACCTGTCCACATGCCAAATGACAAAGCAAAGTCCCACATTCTCCCCCTCGGCCCGCAAGGGACTGGCATCTGGGGATGGGGGCCTGAGCCCTGAAGGCCTGGCGGGCTGAAGAGGAGACGTGGCTCAGCGAGGGGGCCAGGCCGGGTCTCTGCGAGTGCAGGTGGGTGCAGGGATGGGAGAGGGGAAGCAGAGCCTGCATCACTGCTGCAGCTGCAGCCGTTTGCTTTGTTCAGTTTTTAGAATCAGCTGGCGAGAACATATTCTAATACAGGAGAGAACAGACAGAAAAGCATGCACAACAAGTTGGACAGCCCAGAAAATATTTTTCCCCCAAGTCTGTCTTGGTGTGAAAATGAAGAGAAGTTGGAGCTCCAGAATGAAGGCAGATGAGAAGCTGAGGCCAGGGGACCAGTTTTGAAAGCAAGGATGCAGAATTTATACATGAATCAATTGTCTTACCCAGAACCAGTTAATAAACTTAAAGTTAATCATGATATTTCCATAGAGTCACAGATTCAGAAATGGTAGTGATGGTTTCATAGCTTTCACTCTTCCTTTTTATTTTGATGGAAATTTTTAAAAATTATAAAAGTAGAGTAAATAGTCAAGAAACTCTTGAAATCAGTATCCAGGTTCACCAGGTATCAACTCATGTCCAATTTTCTTTTACCTGTACACCAACCATTTCTCTCCCCAACACTGAGCTCCAAGCATTATATCATTTCTTCTAAAAATATTTCACTTACATGTCCCTAAAATTAAGGACTTTAAAGACTATAATTACGATATCATTATGACGCTTAAAACCTTACGATAATTCCTTCATATCATCAAATATCCAGTCAGTGTTCAAAATTTCAGGTTGCCTCAATTTTTTTTGCAGTGGATTTCTTAGAATCACAGTCCAAATAAGGCCCACCTACGGCATTTGCATCGGCTGATGTGCCTCTTCAGTCTCTCTCAACGTGTAAGCTCTCTCGCTCTCTACTCTTTTCCCATTCGACTCACTTGTTTATTGAAGGAAGGCGTTTATTTGTCAGGAAGAGTTCCCACATTCTGGATTTTGCTGGCTGCATCTCCATGCCCCTTTGTTCCCTGTGTTTTGCTGCCATCAGTTAGTTACCAAGAGGCTCGGCAGATTCCGATCTGAATGTCTGGCCAGGCTGCACCATGGAGGACTTTGTATATATGCACACACAGTGTCTCATATATCTGGCATTTTTTGTGACGTTAAGATTTATTAGTGGTTCAGGAGTCGTTGGCCAGACTCACTGATTGTAAAGTTCCCCATCAGCTTCTTACCTAATGATTTAGCAGCCACTGACAATCATTTCCTGGATGCTTTATGTCTTCGGGTATTGCAAATATGACGATACTCTCGCTTGCCTTTTTTGTTGCTTTGTTTTCATTACTAGCTAGAGCACTTTTTTTAAGAGAAAATGTTCAAATGTTTGGGTACCTTGAGTTTGATTTCATATGGAAAAATCAGGACACATGCTTGATATTTCATATGTTAAAGAAATACATGCAATATGCTGTATGTTTCTCCTGGAAAAGTTAGCCTCAAGGTACTTTTGACAGGACCCAGGAATCTTTGATAGGCTTCTACCTTTCTGACTCAACAAGGTGTTCCAGGCTCATCTCCTATCTTTCTTGTTCCAGACCTGGAACATCCTTTTAGACAAGCAAATCTGGCTTCTTATATTGGGCACATTGTATTGTATTGTTCAAAGGGTGCTCATTTCTTGCTGGGTTGGCCAATGAACAACATTAGGGAACACTTTATTTTGTGTTTGCATTTGTTTTGTTTTGATTCAAAAATCGCCTCATTAGTTCATACTAATTTATCCAATTCAAATTCAGGATTACAAATACGACTTAGCTTCTTTCATTTTATATTTGTATCACTATTCTCTTATGCTCTTAGCATAAGAGCATATGCTCTTGGCTCTTAGCAACATAAACATAATAACTTTTTCCTTTATCCTAATATATATATATATATATAATAGTTTTAGAAGAGGAAAACCAACATATCTATAAAAATATGATTGCTGAATATAGTTTATGTTCCCGTCAAGTAGAAAATTGCACAGAAGCAGGACAGTTATTGTGAGTCATCTATCACTCAACTTCCACCAATACTGTGGAATATTTCAAAGCATATGGGATATTCGTGCAGTTCCATGACCTTGCACCACCCTGCTATGAAGAAAATAAATTTTGGCTCAGTATTGTTACTTGAGTTTAAACACAGACCGCCATTTGGTCCCAGTTAGAGGACTTCTATTTTCACTGTTTTATTTTAGGTGTTCAAAGTGAGAAAGACAGAGCCAAAGCATTCTGAAGCATTCTGGCACTATCTTTGACATGCTATGCCCATCACCTTCTCTGGCACGCTCATCAGCCTTTCTGGTCCAGCTCCCTCCCTCACTTTCCTGGCTCTCTCCTTCAGATGTAGAGGATGGCTGCCAGTCTAAGTCAGCCCTGACTCCCCGCTGCCAAGCTGCAGACCATGAGGAAATGGTCTACTCCGCAGCCTTTGGATTGATGTTCTGAAGCTTCAAGTCATATTTAATGCTAGCACCTTCAACGGTCAATGGTTTAATATTTTCCCTTGTTGAAAAGATTCCGAGTCATCAACTGCTACCTGACATCCTTGTCTAGTAATTTCAGCTAGCTTAGCAATTATATCATCAGATAAGTGCGAAACCAAGAATCTTCTTCAGAGTATCAATGTAAAATGAATACAATGGTTTGGCATGGATATGGGTATGCAAAAATACACGAGAAAGGCAGGTTTATGAAAGTACCAATGCAGGATGAGGAAAAGTACATGGGTGGAAAGACTCAAATATCTGAATATGATTTAGATGCCCAAGATCAGCTTCTTACCATGTCATGCCCACAAACAGTGCCCTCTGCAGCTGGCATAAATTTAGTCTCACATTTCCTTCCAATTCGATGGCACCACAGTGCTTTACAGATGTCCTAAAGGACAAAAGAGTCATTAGTATCACAAATGGCCCGTATGTCCATGATAAAATATCATTGAACATTTTAAGGGAAAAAGAACTGGTGCGTATTTAAAGGCTGTTGTCTGCTGTATAGGAGGAAGTCAGAGAACCATGTTCTAGATTTGGTTCAACATAATTCCATCCCTGAAACTTTATTTGTATTTATTCCTCATGATTCTAGCAAAATTAGATTTTTCTAAATTAGAAAGTAAAATATGCTTAATTTAGACTGCAGAAAAGCACACAGAATTTTAAAAAATGAAAACCCTGACATTTCAGAATTTATTCTTCTTGACTCCACCTTTCACTACCAATTTCAAATCTAATTCCTCATTTTTAAACATGAAACTTGCCTGGTTTATCCATCTATTCATTCATCCATCCATCCTACCATCCATCCACCAACCATCCAATTATGTCATCATATTTCACTTTTCTCAGCGAGTCTCAGGGTCATGAAGCAGTATTAGGGTAATGTCACGCATACGGGTCAGCATGGAACAAGCACGATGCTTCTGCTTCTCCTCCTGGGTTTGCCCTCCTTCAGAAAGGCCCTCCCTACGTTAAAGGGCAGGTTGCACTGGGGGGCCAGGATGGCATTTAGGCATCAGACCCAGGAATGTGGGCTTCAGGGAGAAGACTTAAGAACAGGGGTCTGAGTGAATGCACTCTAAGGACATAGCTGCAAAGCTCCCGTGGCTTCGAGGGATGGCCACTTGACGGAATACCGATGTATAAAGAAGTCCGCTGTGGACACAGGCTCAGGGTCCTAGAGGAGAGACCCCGAGGTATGGTCTGGAAGGTAAACCAATGAGCACATGGATGACGAAGCAGCTGCCTGTGTGGCTGGGTATGTTGGGACCACGACCGCTGCTCGGGTGGAGAGTGCGAGTGTCCGAGGGAGGCTTCCAGGGCCTGGCATCTTACAGCACCTAACCCACGTGAGTGTGCCATCTCCTCAAGGGCCCTGAGGAGGCTCCAGTGTGGTTTCAGATCACAGTCCAGGCTCGGTCCATGGTCACCGTGGAGTTAGGGAGCTAGGGGGACTCAGTAACAGGGCTAATTCGAAGATTACACAAAATGATGCGAGGTCAGTGATGTTTTAAAATGTGAGATTATTTTCATGTACCCTGTAATTGGGGACCTAATGGATTGCAACAAATGCTTTCTGAGTGGGTAGGGCATCAGATAGGGTGTCTCCGCGGAAACTAGTGATAAGAACAAGAATATTTTTGGTGTAAGATGAAAGTGAATTGTGATCATAAAAATTCTAAGATGACCAAAGAGGGCCCCCTATGAAATGGGAATGCAAGATTCAGGCTCTACCATTCAGAGTATTTCCAGAATATTCTTACTGTTTAGCTTTTGGAACCTTTTGGAGAATAAAGAAATATGGATAGAAGATACCACTGAAGGAGTAGTTTTCAACTGCTTATAAGGTCTTCAGATACAGATGCCAGCAATGGTCAGCTCACCGCGAAAACACGCGGCTCCCTAACCCAGCCTTCCCTGTGTTAGGAATCTCAATCCTTCTTCCAGGCAGGAATAAACCACTGAGTTAGAAGAACCCAGAAATAGCATATGATCCATTCACTGGTGTAACTATCTTCCATGTAATAAAAATGTGACACTGTTCTCTGGACAAACAAATAAAAATCCTAGTATCTCTAGAGAGTTAGATAATAAAATTAAATATAATGAAGGCTCTCACTTGTTAAGAGTCAATTAAAATTCCCCATCCTAACCCATAATTTCAGACCTATTTCAGTAATACTGACTTGGTTAAGCTTGACATCACAACATAAAATAAAACCTCCAATAAAAATAAACACTTTCAAATGACTGGGTTGGAAATGCATTAATAGCATTCCAGCATTGTGAATTATTTACAACAAGGTTCATTTTCCTCAAACCTTCTGCATCCAAAAACACAAACTAAGAATGACATTTAAATTAAGTTATAACAGGAATATAATATAATGTAATTATTTCTTTCCAAGCAGTGAGCTGACCTTTTACTAATTCCTATTGTCATTATATAAATCATCAGGAGGCTCAGAAATCCATTGTCATATATGTGTGGGAATGCAAACGAAGTATGTGAACATAGATACGTACACAGCAAATGCACATCCATCTACCCAAGACAGTGATGACATGCATTTGCATTATCTACTAACTTTTCAAACCAAGTAACATAAGGGATTTTAAAGAGGTTCATTCTTTTATAAAATATTATCCATCCATCTCTCTGCTTGGCAAATTTTTACTGAGTGACTCTTAAATACCAATTGATGGTTGAGGTGCTGGCTAACGTGCTTATTATTTATTCTTTCATATTATCACATCAAAAAGTTCCTGACCCTTACATTTCATCCTAACAAAATAGACCCTTTTTCATAAAATTTCAGTAAGAGTTCATTACAAAATTAATTTTTAAAGTTGAAAATAACCTCAGATGCTTTAATCTACATGGAGAATTACTATATCATATCTAATTTTGAGATTCAGTATATTAGAGATTCCAGCCACACAGATAGAATTTAACTTATAAGAAGAAAATAGCTCCAGACTGCCCAGGGCCCACATGAGAGTACAGACCATGCCCTAGGATAGGACGAACTGAGGTAGGTGAGCACAAATAAAGAGGAACAGAGCCTGAGAATCAAAAGGACACCCCAGTATTTTAATTGCTTGTGAAGACAAATCTTAGCAACTCTTAAAGAGGACAGCATAACGCAGACTACCTATAACATATTGTTCAAAATACACGTCAAAGATTAAAAAATCATTACAAATGCAAATAAGCAGGAACGTGTGACTCATAAAATAAACTCTATAAGTAGGTCTCACAGTGACCTAGATATTAGAAACAGCAGATATTCTAAACACCATTATCAATATATCCAAGGACATAAAAGTCAAAGTGGACACAAGAGTACACATAGAAAAATTTCAGAAGATAATATAAACTTTAAAAGACTGAAAAATACAGTAACAAAATTATTTCTAAATAGAATATTAGAAAGGGTGGAAGGGGCTGGTGAACTTGAAGATCAATAGAAATATCCAATCTAAAGAAAAGAGTGATAAAAACCTAAGTGAGCATTCATGGCCTGATGATAGAACATCAAGTACTATAACAATTATGTTAATTGGAAATAGGAAAGGAGAGAGAAAGATGAACACATATAAATTATACTGAAGAAATAACGGCTACAATAGCTCAAATTTGTTAAAAGAAATACACTGACTTACTGATTGACAAAGTTCAGTGAGCCCAAAGCAGGTCAATTAAAAAGAAGCTCACACCTAGGTTTACCAGAATCATACTGCTGAAAACCAAAAATAAAGGGGAAATATTAAAAGGAAACAAAGAAAAACATATTTCATACAAGGGGACAATGATACAAATAATAACTCGTTTTTATATCAGAAACAAATGAGTCTAGAAAAGAATGAAATTACATATTTAAAGTGTCTAAAGGAAAAAACAAAATAAAATAAAAATTCTCTGACTCTAGAATCTGATATCCAGCAAAAATACTCTTCAAAAATGAAGAAGGATTAATGACATTTTCAGATAAACAGAACCTGAGCTACTTTGTGGGAAGACCTGTGCTACAAGAAATGCTAAAAGAAGTTCATTGGGCTCTGGGGAAATGATATCATTTTGAAATGCAGATCTATAGGAAAGAGTGAAAAGAACTGTAAATGATAATATGGGGGTAAATAAAAAAGGCATTCTTATTTCTTGCCTCTTTTATTTAAAAGCAAACAACTAAAACAAAAAAATATAATGTATCATGTGGCTTACAACACATATATAAGTAAAATACATTGCATCCAAACAAAAGATGGGAGAAGGATACATGGACTTACTTGTTAGAATCTTTGATTTTACATAAAGTGGCACAATATTATTTTGAGTGGACTATTAGTAAAGAATGCATATTGTAATCTCTAAAGCAATCACTAAAAATAAATGTAGGAATATATCTAAATAAGCAAAGAGAAGAAAAATAGGATATTAAAAATGGTTTAATTCAAAAGAAGACAGAAAAATAAGAAACAATAAAACAAAAGAGATGAGACTAACAGAAAATAGTAAAATGGTAGACTTAAGTCTACTGTATGAATAATTAAACTAAACATAAATGGATTAAACATTCTAATGAAAAGTCAGAGATTTTTCAACTGGATAGAAAAGCAATAACAAATTATACGATGTTTACAACACAAGCATTATATATATAAAGATGCAAATAAATTGAAAGTAAAAAGATGGAAAAAGATATACAAAGTGTATTCCTAAGTAAAATGATATTGCTATATTAATATCAGACAAAGAATTCAAGAAAAATAAGATAACAAAAAATAAAGAAGGATATTTTATAATGATTAAAAATCCAGAAAGACATAACAATCTAAATTTTTATGCATCTAACAACAGAGCATCAAAATCCATACAACAAAAAATAATAAACCTAAAGAGAGAAATCACTAAATCTACCATCACTGTTGGAGATTTTAATACTCATCTCTCTGAAATTCATAGAGTAAGATGCATATAGCAGTGAGGGAATATAAGATATAAACAGCATTATAAAACAAATGAACAAAATTGATATTTCTAGAATACTACATCCAGCAACTGCAGAATTCACATTCATTTCATGTGCTCATGGAAAGTTCACTGAGACAGACCATATGCTAGGCTATATAATAAGTTTCAATGAATTTCAAAACACTGAAATTATTTATTTTTTCTGAACAAAACTGAACTAAATTAGAAATCAAAATCAATAAGCTATATAGAATTCCCCAATAATTTGGAAATTAAATAACACTTCTAAATAGCCCATAGGTTAGAGAGGAAATCACTAAGGAAAACAGAAAATATTTCATAATGAATATTACAAACACATTGAAATTTGTAGGATTCAGCTAATATAGTATGTAGAATGAAATTAATAGCTTTGAAAATCTTTAAATGGTTATATTAGAAAAAGAAGAAAGGTTTAAAACCAATGATGTAAGTTTCTACCTTATGAAAGCTAGAAAAAGAAAGGCATATTAAGCCCCAGGAAATAATAAAGCAGAATATAATGAAATAGAAAAGAATACAACAAACAATATGGAAAACTAACAAAGCAAAATGTTGATTTTTTGGAAAAGGTTAATTATAATTTAGCTAGACTGAAGAAGGCAAACACATACACACACACAAATTACAATGATCAGAAATGAAACAAGAAATACCACAATAGATCTTACAATCATTAAAAGGATAAAAAGGAATATTATAAACAACTTTTTTGTAATAAATTCAACAACATAGCCAAAATGGACAATTCATTGGAAAAAGTAAAGAACTTATCCAAAGATAAACAAGAAAAAGTAGAAATTCTCAATATCCCAAATCTGTTAATGCAATTTAATTTTTAATTAACAAAACCCTTCTCACAGACAAAATCCAGGCTCAGATGGCTTCCCTGGTGAATTATGACAAACATTTAAGGAAAATACAATAACAATCTCAAACAAACCCTTCAAGAAAAGAAAGGAGTAGGGATTACTTCTCAACTTATTTTATGCAATAATTCTGATATCAATTCTTGAGAGGAAATTTGAAATATTTAAATAAAATTGCTCAAATATGTAGAGGTAAAGATCCTGAACAGAACATTTACAAATAATCACTCAAATATAAGAAATAATATTAGCACATGATATCACAAGTGGGATTATCCCAGGAATGTAGGTTGGGTTAAAATTCAAAATCAATGTAAAAAACAAAAACCAATCAATATAACTCAACACATCAATATAATAAAGGAGAAAATCCATATAACTCTATCAATAGATGCAGAAAAAATTTGAAAAATTCTACACACTTTTGGATTAAAAATTTCTCAATAAATTAGGAGTAAAAAGGAACTTCCTCACTCTGATATAGGACATCTATGTAAAAACTAACAGCTAAAATCATACTTAATGTTGACATGTTAAACATTTGACTCATATTATATGGAACTAGGTAGTTATGAAGTTCAAGAACAGGCAATTCAGATCTCTGGAGACAGAACAATGGTTGCCTAGTGGAGTGCAGAAGAGACTGAATAGAAGAACAGGGAACTTTCTGGCTTTATGGAAATAATCCATATCTTGATAGGGATGCAGATAACATGGTTGAATACATGTGTTAAAATTCAAGTTGTTGCTTAAGACAAATGCATTTTACTGCATATAAATATTTCCCCAGTAAATAATAAAACAAGCTGCACTATCGTTTATTAGTACCTGCCATTTTTCAAACGGTGCTGGTGTACCAAAAATGATATAGCGCATGGTCACAAAGCAAAATAATGTGGAAACCAAAAGTAGTATCCAGAAAATCTCATATTTGGATAAAAAGATAAAACATTAGTTTTCTGCTCCTTTCCCTTTACAAACAGAAAAGTAGCACTCAACAAAATCTTTGGGAATTCATACAGTCTGCCACAGAACAGGCAACGTGGGGAATATATGCTGATGCTGATGGATTTATTATTCGTGACTCATGCTGAGATTACCCAGCTGAGAAAATAAGAATCCAGTTCTGGCACATGGCTGTGATTGATCTTTGAGGGAACTTGACTTGAGTTTAGAAGAAATAAGATTATCACGTTAAATTTAAATCGAGAGTATTCCCAGTGCATTCTGAAATATCGTGTGGTTTCTAGAGGACTATATTTTTTTCCTGTTTTTCTCTTGATTCATTATAAATTAGTATAAATGAAACTTCAAAAATAGTTACTTTCATTTAATTTATGGATGGCTTTCCTCTGTGGTTCAGTAGAGCAAGTTCCTAATTCGCAATATTCTCTATCTGGCAAGAGCACACGTCTCTGGGTTATACGAGGAATTTATATTAGGAAATCATTCTGATGACATCCCAGGGGTCGATGGAGTGGATCCTGCCTTCTGTGAGAAACTACTCTATAAAGACTTTAATTGGTAATTTAATAATTAGAAGACACCTACATAGGCTGCTGCCTTATAGTAAATTATACTTATATTAGAAGCAAAAAAGGGGAATACATTGTTTTCTTAATACCTTTAGAAAAAGTGCAGAGCATTAATTTGCCAACTCACACCAAGCAAAAGTTATTGCATAATAAATCAGAAAGAAATGATCTGACCTAACAGGCCAAGTGAGTTCTCAAAAGAAAACTGATACCCATAGCGGTATCTATGGGCGTCTTTGCCAGTAAAACATGTGTTTCCTATTATACAGGACCAGCCCTAACACACAGGATTTGACATTTGGTAGGTACCCAATAAATGAAGATCCATCAATGTCAGGTCCAGGGAATAAAAGTTTTATGAATCATATTGTATCGAGTGCTCGCCAACAATCACTTGCCTTTTTTAAATCCAGCATGCAGAGCTTGGCTTTCTCTCCAAATTGCCACTTGCACTGCGTATTAGCATCGTATAACTCTCCCGGCAACTTCTCAGGGTACTTGTATTCCCTCGCTGGCTTTGGCTGGTCGGCAAGGCATATTGCTTGAGCAGTGCTGAAACAAAAGGGGGATGGACTTCTAGTGACTGTCAAGACCTAGCGAAGGATGGCCATTTGAGTGTGCTTTTTCATTCTCACTCAATTTTACAACATATCCGGTATAGAGTAGAGGGAAAAATTTTCTCCTGGGGTCCAATATAACATTTATCTTAATTATATTGAGATATAGAGGCCACATTTTCTGAAATCATTCATAATACAGTTCACCTTTCCCAGGAAAGCGATTTGTTCTTCATTAGAGTTCTCAATCTTATCAAGAAGAAAAGTGAAATTGAATAATTACAACCAGATGTTTGATGAGAGCAGTTCCAATTACAGATGCCTTTTATGCACCCTCCTTGCCAGGGACAATCAAAAGATGGAAATCAGTATTTAAAAAGTCAAAACACAACCAGACTATTTCAAAGAATAGAATTTTCTTTATTTTTTTTCCCTCTGGGCTGGAAGACACCTGCACAACAGCTTACAACTTCTAGAAGTTCTTCACAGAAGATGGCAACCATTTCTACCAGCAATACTCAATACTCAGGCTAATTTCTGATTAGACCCAGAAGGGAAGAGGTAGAATAACCCTGCTGAAGTTCACTGGTAGATGGTTAAAGAGCAAATAATGGTCCCTTCCCCCAAAAATAGAGGGTTCCCTTTCCTAACAGGGATTTTATCAGGATTTTTTTTACATTTTTTTGGGGGGGAAGTATTTTATAATTTTTATATTTGCAGCTAGCAAATAAAACTATCCTAGAAATTCTAGTAAGCCAGAAAGATTGTAATCATAGAAAAGTGATCAATGATAAATCTGCTCATGCAGATCCTTGGCACCCAGCAGTCTGAACTTTAAAAAGCAACAAACAACAAGGAGTGAAAATCCTGCCACAGATAATTCTGATGTAGGCCCCCAATTAAGGACCACGTACGCAAAACAGGAGGCTGGCATCAGTCACTGTGGGTGACAGAAACACAGATGAGACATTGATCCTGCATGCAAGGAAGTCAGACGCCCTTTAAGAAGCATAGATGAAATCAAATTATTTGGTAAGGGCTAAGTGCAGTGCCTGACTCGTGGTGGTGGGTGTTCCACAAATGATTTGTCTATCTACAGCTACTACGATCATTATTCAAGGCTAAATTTATAAGTAAAGACATACAAATAAAGACATCACTGACACTTGAAGACAAGAACGTTTGCTTTCACCCAGGATGATGTGGCAACTTTGGAATTCCACAGTACCTCTGTTTAATGGATTGCAAATGATTTCTATACCCCAGATCAATGTTCTCCATTATATCTCTAAGATTAAGTCAGAGCTGGCTATGTTATGACCATTCCGTGAGCAGAAAACTAGAAAAAGTCAGTCAAATTGATTGGCCTAAGCAAGAGATTAAAAGTAAAAGAAGGTTGGGAGGCTCAGGATTTTCTCCAGATTTTGTAAATTAACCTATTTATTACACGGCCTTAGAACTCGATGCAGAGGGGACTTTCAGTTCTGACGATGGTGGGCCGGCTTGCATCAGCGACCAGCTCAAGTAGACAGGGCACAAGGGACTAAAACTTCCAGAGAGAAGGGAAGCATAGAAGCGAGCCCAACATTCGGAGCTAGTTTTATTCTCAAGGAATTTGACAAATCACAGCAGGTGACAAGAAGCTGAATGGTAGAGTCGAAAGCTGTAGTACTTAAGAGTCTGAGAAGCTTAGCAAATGTTTGACAATCTTGTGTGGGTTTGGAGATAGAAATTAGAATTTAGGTCCTGTCCTAAATGAAGGTTCCTGGTAAACATCACGGGATATGGACTGAAGCACACATGAGATATTGTGAAAAGTTCTAATGTAATGTAATTACAGAACTGGCATCCAAGAATGAGAGAATAGAGAAAATGGAGCAGAATCAATATTTATCAATAAAATGGCTTGAGTATTTTCCAAAACTGATGAAGGACAACAAGCCACAGATTTAAGCAACTCTAAAACCTCAAGCAGGAAAAAAATATGCAGAAAATACACCATGGTATGTCAGGGTAAGTCTGTAGAAACCCCAAATAAAAGAAAAATATCAAAAACAATCTTATATCAAAAACATATCTGATAAAGGTTTAATATCCAGGATATATAAAGAGATGTTACAACTCAACAAAAAGACAAATGACCCAATTAAAAAATGGGCAAAAGACTTGAATAGACATTTCTCCAAAGAAATACAAATGGCAAAAAAACACATGAAGAAATGCTTAACATCACTCATGATTAGGGAAATGCAAATCAAAACTACAATGAGATATCATTTCACACCTATCAGAATGGCCACTACTAAAAAGACAGAGAACTACAAATGTTGGAGAGGATGTGGAGAGACAGGAACACTTATTCACTGTTAGTGGGAATGTAGAATGGTACAGCCACTATGGAGGACTGTTTGGCAGTTCCTAAAGAAGTTGAATATAGACTTGCCACGTGACCCGGCAGTACCACTACTGGGTATATACCCAGAGGAACTGAGAGCAGTGAAACGAACAGACATCTGCACACCGATGTTCATAGCCACATTATTCACCATTGCCCAAAGTTGGAAACAACCCAGGTGTCCATCAACAGACGAATGGTAAACAAACTGTGGTCTAGTCACACGGTGGAATATTATGCAGCTGTAAGAAGAAATGATGTCGTCAAGCATATGACAACATGGATGAACCTGGAGGACATTATGTTGAGCAAAGCAAGCCAGACACAAAAGGACAAATACTGTAAGAATGTGTTACTACGAACCAAATATATTGTGTAACATATTGTTTGATTCAAAAAAATTTATATGTATCCAGTACATTTAATTGAGAAATGTATATTTATTCATCTGTTTTCACTTTTTAGTTTTTAATTGTTTTTATATTTTCAATTATTAAATGTATAAAATAAAGTAAAAAAAAAAAACAACACAACAATCTGAGAAAAGAGATATGCAACTTTTAAAAGAGTAACAATAGGATGGACAACTGCTTGCCACAAAATGACAGAAGCCAGAAGGCAAGGAACTGAGAAGGGAGAATTCCCAGTAGTAGAATTCCACACCAAATGGAAACACCCTTCACCAAGAAGGTAAAATAACGACGTTTTAGACAGACAAAAATAGAACTTGTAAGTAGGAGGCCCCACTAAAACAAAAGCACAGAACAGCACACCAAAATCTTAAAGTAGCTTAGACATAAGGAAGATGATGATTCCAGATGGAAAAGCAGAAATACAAAAAGGAGCAAAGAGCAATGTAAAGGGCAAACATGTGGGTAAACCTACATGAATATTCCACCATATAAAACTACAACAATGATGTCTTCTGGCATTTAAAAAATATATAGACTTAGAGGACATCACAGCCCACAAATGGTAGGAAGAGTTTAATGGTTAAAGGACTTAATATTGTCAAGTTCTGACATTGTGACATCTTTGCACAGTGTCACCTTGACTTGGCTGAACTACTGGCTCCAGGATTCTCTTTCCAGGGTGCTTTGGGATAAAGTAGGCTACCAGGACTGTCTCTTGTGAGGGCAATTCTGTAGCAAACGCACACCAGTTTGTCAGTCAAATGCTATTCTTCAAACTGCTGTAAAGGGATTTTGCAGATGCAACTGAAGTCCCTAATAAGTTGACTTGAAGGTAATCAAAAGGAATATTATCCTAGGTGGGCCTGACTTAATCAGCTGAGAGTTTTCAAAGAAGGCAGCAACTGGGTCTGCAATTGTCTCCCTTCCACCTTGATCTTGACTGTCTACCTGTGGACAGTAAGCTTTAGCCCACACCCACTGGGATCCAGCCCTCTGGGAGCTTCTTTGTCTTCGGACTTGGCTAGCCAGCCCCTATAATTGCATAAGCCAATTCCTTGCAGTAAACTCATATATAAAAATATATAAATCTTGACTGATACAGACAGTTTAAAGGAAGATGGACTCACTGATTTATTTTAAACTTTAATAAATAAATGAGGCAAGTTAGCTACCTTTTGTAGGATAATCAAAAAATCATTAAAGAATGTCTAACAAGTTAATAAAAGGAAAGTAGAATAATAAAGATATTTGTCAGTTCAAAATTTGATAGAAATGAGGTAAAGGAACATGGAACTGGTAGGACAAATATAAAACAATTAAGAAAATGTTAGATCTAAATCAAAATATATTAATAGTAAACAGACTAAGTATCCTAACTAAAGGGAGAAAAGTGTAAAAATGAATAAAAAGCAAAATAAAAGACAAAAATAAATATAAACAGAAGCTGTGTATAAAAGACCCTTGTTAAATATAAGGATATATAATTTGGAAAAAAAAGGTATGCATGAATACCTTAAACAAAATAAATCTGGCAGCACCATGGTGATACCAAAGTTTGTTTGAAGCCAAGAAGTGTAACTATAGACCAAGCATATTGAATGATGTTTAAAGGGGAAAATCAAAGACGGTTATATTACAAGAGTATGCAAAGAGTGACTTAGCTTCAAAGTACGTAAAGCAAGATTAACGGAACACAAAGGAGAAATGCAAAGAATCCACTTGCCATCTCATTTTATCTGGTCAGCATAGCCTTAAAAACTAAAACTTCATGAGGACATTTCAAGAAATGAAAATTACAGGACAATCCCATAAACACAGAATGCAAATGTTCTAAACTAAATATTACCAGATGAGCTGAGCTGTATCATGGCATCGCAGACCTTAACAGTGACCCAGCGAGGGAGGATTCTGAAACCCAGCTCCAAAGTGGAGTAGATGAGAATTTAATTTGGGGGGGCAGGCCCAGTCCACGGTCCTCTGGAGCTCGGGCACCACGCCCAGCCTTCTTTCCCATGGAGCAGTCGACAGCTGGAAGGAGCAGGCCGGCCGGCTCACGTTCTCTGCCACATGCTCCTGAAATGTCCTCCCCATGTCATGGCCTTGGGTGCGCAGGTGCCAGCGCCAGGGAGTTTCTACGGCAACCTTAATGATTATTGAGGAACACTGCTCAAGCTAAGAACTTTTAGAAGGAAAGGACTGGAACAGCATGTAGCAAGGCTGCTAATTAATAGAGAGACCTTATTTGAACGGAAATCACACATCTGTTAGAAGGAATACCTCAATTCTACATTGTTTTTTGGAGAGAAATAACAGTTTTAAGGCTTTGTGTTTTTTTGTTGTTGTTTTTGTTGTTGTTGTTATTTGTTTCTTAGTTACTGAAAGCAAATACCAAAGGCTGATGTCTATATATGGGGCAAAGGTTCAGTACAATATGTTTTTCAATGTTTTTTTTTTCCCTTTTTACCAGCAAGTTTGCATTTAAAGTGAAAAGTGTAAATGTTTGAAATAATTTCTAAAAATAAAAAAATTAGCAAATAAAATTCAGTAACATATAAGAATAATAATATATCTTGACTAAATTGTATTTATTAGAGAAACAAATTAATTCCCTATATTAGCAGAATAAATGATAAAAGTTACAAAATCACTTTAATAGATACACAAAAACAAATTTGATAAAGATTACTACTTATTCAGAATGAAATCATTTAGCAAACTAGAACTAAAAGAGAAGTTCTTAATCTGTTAAAGTATCTATATACCTACAGCAAATATACCAGCTACTGAGGACGTTTTGAGTGCTTTCATGTGGAGATGGGAGGCAAGGCACAGGTGCCTCCTCTCCCCACTTCTCTTCAACATAGTACTGGAAGTCTGGTCCATTAAAGAAAAAGAAAGAAAAGCTATGAGGATTTGAAGGAAGAAACAGAACTGTCATTATTTGCATGCAAACTTTTGTGCATTAAACACAGAATAAGTTAAAGCTATAAAATATTAAAATTAATTAATAAATTTAACAAGGTTGTTGGATACGAGTTCAACATATAAAAACAATTCCATATACCAGCATCAAACAAATAGAAAACGAAATTTTTAAAAATACCAGTTGAATAGCATCAAAAACATCAAATACCCAAGAATAAATTTAAGAGGTTCAGTGCTTCTTTCTATATTAAAATCTATGAAAATTTATTGAGAGAAGCTAGTACAGAAGTAAATAAATAGAGGAATGGGTATACCACACACATAGATTAGCAGAGTAAACACTTAAGTGTCAGTTCTATAGTTTCAAGGTAATCTCAAAAAAAATCCCACAAGTGGTTTTGTTTCCTGGCTTTTTTTAAAATCAAGGTGGGGAATGGATGGAGGAAATACAGAGATTAACTCTAAAATGTATATGGAAATGCAAAGGGGCAAGAATAGCCACAGAAATCTTGAAGGAGGAGGAGGTAGGTGGACTAGACCACCCCCTACCAAACATTATTATAAAGATTACAATAATAAATACAGAAAGGTTTGACACCAGCTTACGTAATGAAACCAATAGGAGAAATCAGAGCGCCCAGAAACAGCTCCCCTCATGTAGGGTTGCTTGACTGATCACAACCAACTTGGTTTACAGCAAAGGTAGGACTTCAGAGCTTGAGGAAAAGGCATCTTTTTTCAGTAAATGGTGTTGGCTTTACTGTTTTCAGTTTTGCAGCATAACAAACTCCCAACAATTTAGTAGTTTCAAACAAGAAGAAACTGTTTTCACGATTGTGTGTGTCGGCCTGTGGTGTTTCAGGTGTGGGCTGGCGTGGCAGGGGCTGCATGCGCTAGGATGACCTCACGCACACGTCTGGAGCCCGGCAGGCCGTCTAGTGTAGGGGACCCTCAGCTGGGGCTGCTCAGCTGTGCTCCCCATGGTCTCAAATTCTCCATCAGGAAAGCCCAGGCTTCCTCCCATGGCAGCCTTGGGATTCCAGAGGACAGCAGGAAAAGGCAATCCGCAAAGCTTATGTGCATTTGAGCCTCGGCTTGGGCACGTCTGCTACTGTCATATTGACCAGGGCGGGTGGCGTGGCCATGCCCAGCATTAGTAAGGCTGCTGTGGGCATGCCCAGGGGTGTGGGTGCAAGAAGGAAATGCCTCGTGGTCATTCTGCAAACAATCTACAAAATATCCATACAGACAAAACCAATCTTGACCTATTGCACACCATACACAAAAATCAGTGGTCTGCATGTAACAGATAAAAATTGAGCTTGTAGGGGATCACGTGGGAGAATATAGTTATAATTCTGGGGCAGGCAGAAATTTTTTTTCAACAGGGCACAAAAAAGTGCCAGTCCTAAAGGAAAAATATATGTAATTTGGACTCCATTAACAATGAAAACATGTTTATCAGAAGACACCATTAAATGAGTAAATAGCCAGTCACAGCATGAGAGAAGATATATGTGCTACTGATTTGCCATAATGGACAAAGTGCTTATTCCAAGAATCCTTAAAGTACTCCCATGGACGATGCATCTTCAAAATTCTAATAGTTTATTTCTTACCGAATCAACGTTTTATTAGTCATGCGGGGATTTCATCCAGTTCCAACCAGGGTGCCAGACCCGTCTTCCCTCAGGCTCAGCAGAATAGCCAGAGAAGTTTACGCCCTGCCAGTCAGGGCCGACCACCCTAATCCGCAGGAAGTAACCACAGAAGAGTGACCATCGCCCCTCAGCACCCCCTTAAGAATAAGGGTGTGAACTCTCTGAGGGGGGAGTTGAGGCAGGTTAGTACAGGGAAATGAGGAGAGGAGAGCCACAGCATGGCCGACTGACCTCATGGCCACGAGACCCTGCCGAGACCTTGACCTTGACCTTGAGGTCCCAGTGGGGCTCTTTCTGGGGTCAAGGGAAGGTCCCAGATATTCCAAACAGGTCTCACCATTGGCTCCCACCAATAACAGTTGGGGCCTTTCCCCTTAGCATGAGCAAGGGGAAGGAATAATTAATTGTTTAAAAAGTGACCACACAAGCCAAAACTCGCTTTTTCTGCCTAGAGGAGCCCGCATCAAATCTTGGTGCATATTTCCTTCTTTCTCTCCCATTTCTCAGCAAGTTCTGTTCTTTTCCCCCATTTCCTAATGAATTCTTCTTACTGGCCTAACTGAAAAAAAAAAAAAGCACTCCCATGAAGAATTTACAAAAAGACATTAAACCGAATTTTAAAAGATGCACACGAATAAAGGGGTTATTCAAACGGCTATTAAACATATAAAAAGGTATTCTATCCCTTGTTAGTCACCAAAATGAGATCCCACTACACACCCTTCAAATGGCTAAAATGAAAAAGAGAGACAAGACCAAGTGTGGGCAGGACCTGGAGCCATCTGAATATCCACATCTGCTCAGTGGGGGAGTGGAGGGGGACTTGCACAAGCTCTTTGCAAAGCTGTTGGGCAGTGTCTGCTGATGCTGTCCATAGACACTTATGACCGAGATTCTACTCCTAGGTATACTTAGAGATATATGAATGATATACACAAAAAGAATATTCAAAGAAACATTCCTCACAAGAGCCCAAAGTTGGAAACACAAATGTCTATCACCAACAGAATGGATACACTATAAATTATAGTGTATTCATGCAATATAATACTATACAGCAGTGAAATAAGTAAAGTCTGCTGTATTTACTCGCAGCAACAAGAATCAATCTCATCATCACAACAGTTAGCCACAGACACCAGGCAGAGATGAGTATGTAACACAAGATTCCAGTCACAGGCAGTTCCAAAGCAGGGAACACTTAGCGACGGCATTCAAGGTCAGGAGAGTGGCTGCCTTTGGGAAAGAGGGAGGAAGTGACTGGGATAGGGATACGGTGCGTTTCTGGGGTGCTTACTGCGCAGACATCTCGATCTTGGTGGAAGATGCACGACTACATCCACCATGAGAACATTCACCGAGGGGTACTCTATTTTACACTTCTTGGCACAAATGGTAGACCACACTCATTTCAAAGTCCCTCTTCCACTCTAAAGGGCTATAACATGTTAAGGCACTTGAGGTGTTTTTTTATGTGTACTCTCCATTTTCCCAGTAAGAAATTGGGGTCCCTGGAGGATACTGCACTTGCCAAGATCCAGGTGTCCCTTGACATGAGTGATGCGGATACACCAGCCCAGCAGCTCGAAGCCCGCCCGGCTCCTTCCCGCCACACAGCAGGGCCCGCCCTAAGCCTTACAGCTGCACACAAAGACCCAGGCCACCGCAGAGCCTGCACCAGCCGGGGCTCGCTTGTTTCTTAAGATGATCATCATGCAGCAGAGCAAGGTCTGAATGGAGAAGCATTATTTCCTTTATGCACGCAATGATGCTTAATGGACTCTCAGGTCCAATCAGATTTTTTTCATGGATAATAAGAGGTGGTGTGGGCTATGGCAGGCATCTGGGCAGCTCACAAACATCCGTTTCCCAGCGATAATCCCATTGCTCATGCATCGATGTGGATGCGCGTGGTCTGAAGGTCCATGAAGCAAATAGTGAAAATTTAAATGGAAGATGAGCCCATGTTGTCATTAAATTTAAAGTCATGAGCTGAAACTTGCCCAAATCATAGGCCTCCCAGATGCAGACATGAGTAATTATGATGAGGTCTGTGTCCATTAACAGGAAACGACATATTACTTCATTGACGAGGTTGAGGAATTCACTCTCCACAAATGTGGCTATTTACGACTCTAGGAAGAATGGAGAAAAGTTGTGCTGACAGCTGAGGCCAGTTGAGTTTGCTTGTTAAACTTTTTTTTTCCATGTATCAAATGCCGGCTTGCTAATTAAGGAGGGCAGATTCATCTGTAAGTTGGCCATTTATCCTTACTCATTGTTGGGATCATTCCCAAATAGCCACCTAATTGGTGGAGAATATAACAGTATTTTGATCACTTAGAAATCAGGGAAATCCAGCAAACACATCAAAGAACGCAGACGGGTTCATTAAGCCATGGAAAAATAAGTATTAACACACTATTTGTAGAAGTGTCTACTCTGCAACTGGTCACCTCAAGTAAAATAAATCTTGATAGGGAATTTGACAATGAAAGGCTTTAGTGGGAAATTTATTCTTTCAGAAAACCAACTTGTGACTATGTAAAACCTTATTTATTATCATGTGGTCTCAAACATGAGAAAAATTTTTGAAGAAGTTTTATCACAGAATTGCTACAGAAGGGTTTAGTGATTTGTAGAAAAACCTAAAGGCTTAAATGTACAAAGTTCCTATTTGGAACGATGGGAATATTTTGATGAAGGATGGCGGTGACGGCAGCACGACACTGTGAATGCAATTAGCAGCATTGAATTATACGTCTGAATGTGGATAAAAAGGAAATGTTAGGTTGTATATAAAATTAAAAAAACTTTAAAAAGTGCATGAAGGTGACTATACAAACAGCAAATCCTAAGTTTATGGACTATAGTTAACATTATAAAAATGTGCTTTCAACAACTGTAACAAATGTACCGCTAATGTAAGGTGCTAATAATAGGGGTTATATGGGACTCTTGTGGTTTATGCATGACTGTTCTGTAAACCCACAATTTCTCTAATAAAAATGAGCATAACTCAGTATAGTTTGGCTGTTCAATTTCATAGAAGAAAAATGAGTTTTAATTGCATAATCTTAATCCTTTTAAGACCATATTTTGATTTGAAGATTACAGCCCATATTCAATGTCTTCAAAATAGATTCTTCTCTAGATATTTCTTTCCATGAATTTTCCTATATGTCTTGGCAGTTTCAAAACTTTTTTCTGTACTCTTTCTTGATTCTCACTCCACACTCAACCGTGCACCCTCCTGTTTTCCAAGATGCCAGAGCATATTTCAAAGAATTAATATGTTTATTATATAAATCAGAACCAGTAAGAAGGAAGAGATAAAAATTGAAAAAGTCTAGAAAATTATAAAAAAAGATTTGAGATATAGAAAACTCCAAATTTTCCCTGTTAACACAAATAAGAGTACCGTGAACCTAAAGAGAATGCTTTTCTTTAATACAGAAAACAGAATTCCTCTACACACAAGAATAATTTCAATAGCTGCAAGAAATAGCTAAAAACAGTGCTAACAACCCCCTCCTTGTGACTCTGTAAGAATCCCACATGGGGCATAACATGGTATATGTACCTCAGTGTGTCACAGGGAGGTATAAAATGGTATTAGCATTGCCTTTTTAGGTAACAGCAATAGAAATTAATACATAATCAAATGTATGTTCCTAGAATACAGGATACAGACATTGTCCACAAAATTGGAGTGGCCTAGATGATGCAAACAGCCGCACTCCTCCAGGTGGTGAAATAACCTGAGTTATCATATCCCAGCATAAGAGTAGGAGGAACGACCCTCAAGGCTGGTGGTGAAGATGCCGGCTCCACAGACCTGCTACAAGATGTTCTGGGGAGCTCAAGGGTAGGGCAGCAAGGAATGTAAACCAGCCACAGGTAATCATGGGAGGAGGAGTCCAAGTAATAAACGGAGGCAACCCAACAAAAACAGGAGCATGATCCCACTCAAAGAGTGTTCTAGAAACTAGACAACTTCATGTGTGCAAAGGGGTGGAGGGGAAGATCCCTACTGAAAAAAAAAAAAAAAAAAAAAAAAAAGGCAGAGCCCAGGGGACAGTCCAGAGAGGTCAGCTGAGCACCGAGGGGCATCTCAGGACAAAACAGGGACCACTGGAATACCTCATCCTTATTTCTTCATCGGGAAAAACCCAACTCTTAGTTTTGACCAGTTGATCATTATAGAACAGGGGTTCTTAACCAGGGGTCCATGGAAAGATTTCAGGGGGTCTGGGAGATTGAATTGAAAAAAAAAATCAACTTATTATCTTTATTTTCTCTGACCTCGAACTGCAATCTAGCATTTCCTTCACTTATGAATGTATGCAATAAATAAATTACAGTATTATTTATTTCACCTGACTGGCAAAGGGGTCCGTGGAACAAAAAGGGTTAAGAACCTCTGTTATAACACCTACTCTCCAGTTCATTGGACTCACCCAGGACAACTAACAAGGAGGTGAGGATTGACAACCACCATACCAAGGAAATGAGAGAGCCGACAACTGCAAGCAAGGGAGTCCCATCCATCAGCTGTATGGGATCGAAGCCCCCTCTCAATTAGAGGTGGAGTGGACATCACCATCCCAGAACCCTCAGGGCTGGGGGATGCACTATGGACTAGAGTGGACTTACTGGTAGTTTACTATGGACTCGCTGTGATTCTAGCAATGGAAGAAATTACAGCATTGATGTGGAGCCAGTGGCCACTGGAGGCTCTGGGGGCAGGGAGAGGGAAAAACAGGTGAAATGCAGGGGCTTTTTTGGGACTTGGGAATCTTCCTGAATGACATTAAAATGACAGATATAGCCCATTTTATATCTTCCCACAACCTGCAGAATTGTGTGGGGGAGAGTGTAGACTACAATGTGAACTGTGGTCCATGCTCAGTGGCAAAGCCCCAGGATGCGTTTATCAATTGCAATGAATGTGCCTCACTGATGAAGGATGTTATTTATGTAGGAGGGTGTGGGAGGTGGGGGGAGCGGGGCATATGGGAATCCCTACATTTTTTGTGTAACATTTATGTAATCTAAGTAGCTTTAAAAAATATTTTAAAAAAAGACAAACTCAAAAAAAAAAAAAGAGTCCCTGTTATAGAATATGAACTGCCAAGACGTGGAAGGCAGCTCTTAGGCCTGCTAAGCTGTGAGTGTGCTGGGTGCCTCCATTATTACACAGCTGCGTCTCCACGTGGTCCTGCTGCCATCACACAGCAGCAGAAGTGCCTGCCTGACTGGCCCAGGATGTATTGGGTCCAAGGAGAGGCAGGTGCAGGGACAGAAGTGGGAGGGCACGTGCATGTTATCATCTACCCACGTGTACACACTGCAGTGCTATCACCATTTCCTGTTTTTATATTGTGTATTAAAATTTATAAACCTTCCCTACATGACATAACATGCAGAGTTCATTTGTCAAACAGTAAGAAAAAGAAGATCCAGTATGTAAATATGTATTTATATGGCAAATATAACACATGGTATTGTGTCAAAGTAAAGAAATGCATAAAATATATAAATATAAATATTTTCATAAAAATAAATTTAATTATATATTTCTATTCCTATATATACACAAATACATTTTTTTTGCTTCTAAAGAATTCTGTACTACTAAAAGCTTTTCTTTCCTTGACATATTAGTTTTTGTCCTATGTTTGGTTAATATGAACAGATTTTATCGCCTTTCTTGCTTTGATATTTAGAAAATTCCTAGCCAAATTTCAAGCTTCAATAACATGACAAGTAGTCACTATGAGCTATAAATCTTTGTCCTTTCTCTGGTCTTCATTTTTTCAAATTAATTTGCTTTTCATTTTGAGCAAACTTTCTATTTCTACTAATTGTTTTGTTTTTTCTGTGACAAACTGCTCTAAACTCTGCCTGTTAATGTTTTCTAATAATATATAATTAAAGTAGAATTTATTATTCCTTGCTTCCTTTGATGAATGTGATAATCTTACAAATGGGGACTTTTGAAAAAACGTTGATTGAATTGAGAACTAATCAGAGCAGCTCAGTCCCCTTTCTCTCCTGCTAGCATTCATGTATTTTGTAAGTGAGGAAGCACCTTCCCGGCACCTCCATGAATCCATCAGCTACGGGAAGACGTTTGTTAGAGAGCAAGCACGATCCTCCCGCGTGCCTGGAGAACCGCACTGCGGTCCAATGAATGAATGTGGTCCTCACCTCAAGGGAACAGACCCCCCACCCGGGCCGGAGAAACAACGTTCCCTGAATGGCAGCGGTGGACACTGGCGCATCTTCTAGGAGCGCAGTTTGCCAGGTGCTGCCATTTGTTCTCAGACGATTGTGTTCTCAGCAGAAGAGTCCAAGTGGGTCCAGGACACGGTGCCCGTCCTCGTACCCACGCACGTGGGTGTGTTTGTGTGCCATGTCTGTGCCGATTCTCCAAACAAGTGAGCACTGTCTTTCCAGCGTTTGAACTAAGGATTTTTGTTAACTATCTGCAGATAAAAGTAAAAATGGTGGCTACGCTTGCCAAAGGTTTGCTTTCCCTCTGCCGGTTTCCATCATCCTCCAGGTCGGGGGCAGTGCCTGGCTTTGACTCTGCATCCTGTCCCAGTGGGGCTGGCCCTTCCAGGTTTCAGTTACTTCTGTTGTGATATGATTTGAGGTTGCTAATGAAGGCCCTCTTTACCAATCTTGGGGGGCTTTTCTTCCAGAGCAAAGACACAGAGAACATTTCTCAGCCCCACTGCACGTTAGGGAGCCACTGACTGGGTTCTCACTTCTGGAAATACCACCCCTGCCCTGCACACCTCCGGTGATGTCTTGTTCCACATCCATCAGCTGGCCACTGAGGAGAACTCAATCCTAGCTGAGGGAAGAGCCAGGGGATGGAAGGAACCTGGGTCTCCGAATGACTGCATGGAGCAGAGTTTCCCACATCCCACACTTGAGTGTGATGTGTGACAAAAATGAAGTTTTGGTTTAGCTTGAACCAAACGTTAAACTCTAAGCCATCGCGATTTGGGCGATAATCTAACTGATCAGCACATATGAGGGGGTTTGGCCAAATCCCTTGTTTCTCAAACATTTAAAAATCTACTATCCCTTCCTGAGGGGTCAAATGTCACCTCCCCAATGTTCTAGACACTAAACAAATTATTCTTATAATAAATTGTTCCAAAAATAATCCTTAAAATTACAGGATATTACACTCGCATTAAAATTTATACTCAAGTTTTTCCAGCTAATAAAAATGCATTCTGTAAAAAATTGAAAAAAACAGTCATGCTTTACCTTTGCATACACAGATGCATAGATCTTTCTATTCACTGAAGTCTAGTTATAGAAGTGAAAGTTTCAAAAACATCCAATGTTAGTGCCAAATATTTCAATATGGTAGATGTCCTCATCAGCTTCTTTAGAGTCTAAGGGTCAATAATGTCAGATTAGGCCAGCAGGCCTTGACGCTCTTAAGACCGTGTTTGGAAGACACCATCAAATGGGAATCATCTTTGGGAAGCCACACTGGGCTTGTGACTGCTTGGACTGTCAGGCTGACCAGGTAGTGAGATTGCAAAGGCACACAGAGAGCACAGGACTGGTCGAGGAGGTCATACCTTAGAAATCTGTGCAGGTACTGGCGACTGCAGGGTGACCAGGAGAAGACCCCATTGCGTCCTGCCAGCGTAGGAGACATTATGTTGCCCTCAGACTTCTTGCACACGTTTCCTTCTCCATCGTGGACCATGCCAAAACTACAAGAGAGAGAAACGCTTCTTTCAAAATGAAGGACAGCTTAAATGATCTCATACTCTCTGACAAACATATGTCAAGATTGTTAGTTGGGTAAAAATAAAAAATGTGGACGAGCTCTAGATGTGCACCATTCATTGAGTTGCTCGACAGTGCAGTCCTATCAAAGAAGAGACAATATCCAGCTGTCCGCTAAGGGTAGATGTTTTAGTCATAGAAAAGCATTTCCAGTAGGTGGAGAGGAGCAGTTCACTTGTGATCTTCTTGATAAAGCTTATACTACTTTAAATTGCTTCCTTCTTACCATATTCATTTTTGCTCACCAGGGATTGTTAGAATTTCTAGGGGTGTTTATTAGAAATACAGATGTCAGGCTCCAAGCCAGGGATTGCTGACTCGGAAAAGAGAGACAGGTACTTGAGTCTTTAAGAGGCCCCCAGGTGAGGCTGATGCCCAACACAGTGTGAGAGTGGCTGATCACTGCTGCTTGGGCAGAAGCTCATGGGGTGCTGACATTCGGTGCCCGCTCGCCCTGCTATGGCTCGTCTCGCTCAGCCTGCACTGCTGGAGGCAGAGACCCAGTGCTTGACGCGATGCCCCAAGTCCCATTTGGAGGGGTGTAGCTCCAGAGAGCCCCCAGTGGGTGGCTATGGGTGTGTGTACCTGTGGGCATTGAAGCTGCACCTGCTAGTCTTGAGTGAAAACTAGACCACTTCAGGGCTCCAGCCCTGGCTTAGAATATTGGGACATCTCAAACTACAGTGACCACAGCAACTCAGCGCTGGATCTTTTATGGGGGTTCCAATCTCCCAATGTCCATCAGCTCCCCCTACCGACACTTGGGGACTTTAGCCCTGTACCTGCTACGAGGTTCACACCAATCTGAGTTGTGAATCACGGTGACCTCACCTGCCCGCACTAAGTCCATTTCTTCCCCTAAACTTCCTAAAGCTTTGGCCATTAGGAGAACTGTGCAAGGCCATCTTCCACTGTCCCAGAAAAGCAGAACACACTTCCTCAGGAGGAAAGCCTGGGTACGCTGGGAGCCTTGTGGGACCCTGAAGACCTCCCTTAAAATGTGTTCCCACAAAGCCAAGCTTCTATTAGCCATTCACACCTGACATTCACTGACTGCATGGCTTCCCTGGGGGCAGGGTGTCCAGTAGATGGGACATAGGACAGAGAGAGCAAGCAAAGTGGGGCACGGTGGCTACTGCAGGTGCCAGGCTGCAGTGGACAATCCCATGAGGAGTGGGTGGAAGGAGGGGTGTGGGCACAGGGTGACACCAGCAGGGCAGGAGTGGGCTGCAAAAGGGGCCTGGGGACGCAGTACTTGCTGCTGAGGCTGAAGGCACCTTTTCCCACTGATTTTTTTTAGAGCTGTTTAATAATATCACTAAAATAAGAACATTTATGTGCACTGGCTACTTTACAGACATGCCGTTAAGCAAGTTACCCATATTTTCTAACTTAATCTTCACTACAACCCTCTTAGGGATTGAATTGTGTTCCCCACAAAAAAACATGCTCAAGCCCTCACTGCCAGTGCAGTGAATGCGAGCGTTTGTAAAGATGCTTTTTGTAGATGTGATTTTTTTTAGGATGCGGCTAAACTGGATTAGGTGGGTCCTGGACCAAATATGAACGGAGTCATATAAGCAGAGGGAATCTGTACACAGGGAGTGGGGGAGGAGCACGGCCATGTGATGGAGGCAGAGTCTGCACTGTGCCACAAGCCAAGGAAACGTCTGGATTGCCGGCCCCCCACCAGAAGCTGGGGAGAAGCAGGGAAGGTTTTCTCTTGCTTAAGGGGAAGCATGGCCCTGCCCACATCTTGATTTTAGACTTCCAGCCTCCACAGCTCGGAGGCAATACCTTCCTTTCTTTTAAGCCAGCTCGTCTGTGGTACGTTGCTACAGCAGCCCTGGCAAACCAAGGCAAACCCTATGAACTGGGTCTAATAACAGGGAAGAAGAGGCTGAGGATTAGAGAGGAAACTGGTCCAGGGCCACACAGCCAGCATGGAACCCGACAGGGACACCAGAGTCCAGGATGAACCCAGGAAAAGCCTGGAGGGTGTATTCAAGGAAATCTGGCATGCAAACATTGACTGATTTCTGCAAAATTCCTGATCAGTACCAAGGGTGACGTGGAGTTAGTCATTTTTGCCTCCACCCATTCTCTGCAGTTCTATTAAAAGCAATTCATCAAGGCTGGACTACCAGATGGCAGGGGCAGTGCGTCATGCTGTGGAAGGTTTCAGGTGACATCATGGATGGGAGGCTGCCCTGGGGAGAGCGGTCAAAAGGAAATCCCCAAGGACCCTCCCCTGGCTGGCCCTCACCCTGGACATGAAGAAGACATATTGTGCTCCCGCCTTTGGCCCTAAATTTGCTACCACTGGTGCCTACATCTCTAAGGAATTCAAAGTCAGCGACCGTGTCCGTGAACTGGTAAGTCAGTGTATCTTGAAACTTCTTCATCCAAGTTATTTTCAGTTTTTCTTTCCAGCACTGATTCGGAAACTGCTGTGGGGAGGACATGGTGCCATGTGATAACCCAGAGCCCACCCTGGCAGGTTCTGAGTGAGCAGGCTGGACGCCAGGACCCGGCACCCACGTGGGGTTTCATGTGTCCCCCAGGTGAGTGTGATGCCCATGAAAATCCCCCCGGGCTGTGCCTGCATATTATAGAGCAGTAGATGCCGCAACATCAGTGCAAAGTGCTGTGCAGGGACCGTGTTTGCGATCAGCGTCACAGTAGAATATGTTTTTAAGATAAGGCTGGCATTTGGCAACCAAGAAATATGACTTTATAATTACTACTCAAGGTATATATACTGCATCCATATTTGTTCTGTTTCTAAGCACCATGGCACTTTATTCAAAGTGGTTATCACTCCAAATGATGAGAAAGTTAACACATTTTCTCTCTGGCTTCCCCATTAGCCGCTAAGCTTCTAAAGGACAGACTGTTCTTAAGCCTCCTTGGAGCCCAGGAGTGAGTGGCCTCAGTGGCCCGTAAGAGTTCTCCATCCATGTTTATAAGCTATGACACTGATTCAAATACCTACACATAAATATAACTGTAGAGTAAATTGGATTTGAAAATTATATTCAATGCCTGATGCTTTGGCTTCACAGTACTTTCTTAAGTGATTCATGAGCATCAGCAGGAATTTATTCATTATTAATTACATATTCAGAATGATGAACAGCCAAGTACTTTTGGAGGCTGTTATCAATTTCAGGCTGTACAGGAGCAGCAGTCAAGGAATGAAGCTCCCTCAGATGAGCCGTGGCCAGTGTTGACCGAAGGGAAATCACACCCTTGGTGTGGTAATGGTGACCCCAGGAGAGACCCAGATGTCCAAAGCCCTGATGGAAGCTTCTGGAGAAGCACGGACTGTCTTCGGGCTGGGGCTCTGGTGGGGACAGCACTCGCATGTAATCAGGGGACCTGAGGTCAGATGACCCGAGTGCTGTGGGGGCGGGTTGGCCAGGTCTTCACTCTGTCACTCAGGAGGGCTGATATTGGGCAAATTACTTATCCCCTCAAGCCTCAGTTTCCTCACCTATAAAAAAGGGAAATAAAACCTTCATCAGCTGTGCAGATTTCCTGACATAGTGCATGTCAGAAAGGATAATGTCAAAACTTGTATTCCTTTCCCTAAGATGTGATCTTGGCCAAATCCCTCAAGATATCATTTGTATGTGCATGTGTGTACTTCATGTGCATATGCATGTACACAGGGGCTCAGACAGAGGTCAATGAATTTCAAATACACAGAAACAAAATCTCACAAGGAATAAATAAAACTGATATGAACAGACATTCTGAACTACTGAGGCCCCCAGAGGCAGTTTGGCCATTACCAGATGAGATGATTTCCAAGGGGCTGGCTTGCTCCAAAATCACCCAGTGCCTCTCTGGCCCAGCTGGAGGTGTCTGGGTGGACCACAGAACACTGTCACCAATTGGACGGTGCACAGGTCACCATCAAATACCCAGATGGGCAGCTGATGATGCCAGTGGAGGAGGGCTGAGTCAAATGGAGCTAGCAAGCTAAGTGGCAGTGAAGACAGTTCTGCTTCTTTCCTGATCCCCCCAAACATGGTCCCATGTATGGCATGGTCATTTTCTCTTTCCCAGTCTGAGGATCTTTTTATTGGATCCTACACAGTGCCTTGCTGGGAGAATGCAAATTGTGCCCTTTGAATGTGTGCATCAATGCAGGAAAAGGCAGGAGGGAATGATGGCTCACGAACACTTCTGAGCACAGTAAATATATTTTAATGGTATATTAGTGGTCTGAAACGACATCGCAGCTTGCTATTTAAGCATATTTTATATAATAGGAATTTGGGGTTCAAATAATACAATTTAGGGAACATCTGCACAGGAATGCCCATGAGCTCATCTGGCTCCACGGGTTTTGCAGATGGGAGTAGTAGGTAGGAGACCAGGTGGAGCTCCTGGGCACTGTCAGGCTGTGGAGGGCCACAGAACTCCTGGAGTCCTAGTGCCAGGCACCTGACAATCAAACCATGACTTCCCCTAGGCAAGCGGGAATTTCTCAAATGGATTCATGCCCAGATTTACGTATTCTCCAAAATGTGCACTTAAGTCCTCAGTGTGGCTGTGCCAATTCTTCAGCACCTGCATCGAGCCAACCACACGTGTGTGTCGAGTGATGTAACAGAGCCAGGAGATACTCCTGACACCACCTGCTTAGTAGCGTGATCCCAACTTGCCCCCCTACTCAAGGAGAAGGCATAGTCTCGCTTCTGGTCCCGTCTCTCTTCCTCCCTTTTCCAACACAAATCCAAATGCCTGTTCCTAGCAATTTCTATTTTTAGATTACATTCACAGCCTAAACTACACGAGGTTTTGAGATTGAAATAATTGAACTTAATAGGAGATACTGGGTTGACACTAACTGAGTCTCTCTTTGAGTTAAAAGTTAGAAAACCCATGGCTGAAGGACATGGAGAAACACTCCTTCACCCCAAATAATGTCCTCTGAAGGTTAACAAAGCTGACTAATTAAAGTTCACCTTGGAAACAGAAGAATGCTTTACATGTCTCTTAAGAAAAGGCCCAATAAACCTAAGGTTCCTTTTGAACCCCTGGGTGCAGAATTCTAAATCTTGATTCTGCTTGGAACTCGCTGACAAAGATAAAATGAAGGCCTGATGTTTACAGACACTTAGTTTGATCTATGCATAAAGCTTATAACTCTTCCTTCAGTAAATAACATTTATTAAATACGTGAACTGAATAAATGCATGTTGTCTTCAATTCGCTGAATATTCACAGACTTTCATTACTGAGTCTTACATGCCACAGTCCTCACGTGAAGGAGTTGTCACCGCTAACATCTGGACTGAAGTGTTCGTTCTTTCATTCCTTCACTTGCCCTCTCACTGCCTCGCCCACTCCACCTATTCTATTCGTATACATTACTGAGTCCTCCTCGGCTAGTAGAGGCAATAACAGAAGTGACTGTCTCAAGTGGTTTCTCTTACCTGCTTTGAGAGGCACGCGTGATTGCCCTGCATCTTTTATCATAACTGCTGTCCAGGTAGACTGACGTTGCCACTGCCCCACGCTGCTGGCAGTTAGCACATGCTCCTTAGCTGCACAGCTCCTACATACATTTCCTATTTCCTCAACATGATCAGAAGCTCTTTTGTTGGAGACATCAACTTTTCATAGCTCTCAGGTCGTCAGTTCCTCTGTCTCCTGCACCATTAGGTGCTCAAGGAGGATTTGAGAACTTTACAGAAGTTAATTCTGTTAGGAATGGGAACTCGCCTCCAGCTACCCCTCAGGCTCCTTTCTTCACTCCCATCTAGATTCCCACTTGGATATAAAAGCACCTTTTTCTTGTTTGGAAGAAATTCTTTTTCTATCTAGGCCCAGCCCAAGGCAAGGAAGGAAATATTTCTAAGAAAAAATAAAAGCAAACACGGATATTTATTAACATTGAAAATTAACTGTGAGCCTGATTTTGAATGCATCAGGTTTAACTTTAGTTAAATTTACCACCTGCAGCGGCTAGTGCTTGCCAATGCCCATATCTCAAATGCTTATCTAACACTGATTTTCTCAGCTTCAGTGATTTAAATATTTTTTTACCTTGATTCTTTAATTAAATTCAGGTATGGTTCATAGGACAGCAAGAGCCCAATGCAGTTAAAACAATGAGACTTTTTGAAGTTTTAACTCTAGCAGACTATTAAAAATACAATTATGATGTAACTGAAAGCCTCATAAAGTGTGGGTGCAATTTTCTAGACACTGACATAGTCAGTCAATCATTACCTGTAATGGGATATAAAGCTTTCATTTTCAGGTCACCGGTTCACACACAAACAAAGCCTGCAGGGGCTCTGATGGATTCCAGTACACACACGCATGTGCTCACACACATACACACATGGGCACACACACATGGGCACACACTCATGCACGCACACATAGGCACATTGATAAACACACACAAGCTCATGCACATTCACACACATACACCCATGAACACAAACAGGCACACACAGAGGCACAAACACACTCATACACACACAAGCACACATATGCACAGGCACACACATAAGCACACACACTTTGAACAGGCCTGAGTGGCATGAGTCTGTGACTGCAGTCCATTTTCTAGTACGGGTGGAGAAGCCCAACTCTGCCAAAAAGCACAAATTACTGATGGTTTCTTTCATGTCCTTTGCCAGTGTAAACAGGACTGGAAGTTAAAAATAATAGAAACATTATACTTCCTGGTTGTGCATTTTCTAGGAGAAATTTCAGGCACAGTTGCAGTTAGCTGGAAAACCCCTGGGTAGCCGTGCTGTCCCTCATTCCAATCAGGGCAGTTACAAAGTCAGCAGCCGCCTTGTCAGCAAGCAGGCCCTTCTTTTTTTAATAGAAGATGCCTCAAAGTAACGCAGCTTACAGAATGCTTGGACTAAGAAACCTTATCTAAGAATAACAGCTCCTCTAGACAATTGCTAGAAAGGTTTCGTCCTACAGGAATAAGCGTAAGCTGTCCATGTACAAAGATGCCAAGGGCTCGTCATCCAAGCTGAGAGCTGTCTGTGCAGTAACGAGACCAATTTGTGCTGAGCCCTAGGCCCACTTGCCCTGGGCTGGTGCCTCCATTTCAAAACCAGCAACCCTGGAGCTGAGACAGGCATGGGAAGCTGGGAAGCAAACAGGCTCCTACCTCTCATAGTGCCCACGCTCTCCACTCTGCTCAGTGTGTTCATCCAAAAACACCATCTCTAAACATTACCAAAACACACTTAAGAACACAACCTCGCGTGGCAACACTGTACACGAGGGAGGGCTTGTAGTGTCCAGCCTCAGCCACCTGGAGCCCACTAACGCGCTAACCAGGGAACGGGTCAGTGCATGGGACCATGTGGGAAACACTGGACAGAGGGACAGACATGGAAAGCTCTCCTCATCTGCTGCACATGTGTGAGCAGGACTGTGAGCAAGGGAAGCCCAGCACGTGCATCGCTGCTGCTTTAACACATGCATGAACAGGCATGAAAACAGAGAACAAAGACTGCAGTACTGAAGTGATCATATACTTAAAGCTGCTAATTCAATTTTTAAAAACAAATGTGAATCCCTCTTATAGACTTGACTGAGTCAATATCTCGTGCAGTCCTGCAGTGAGGGAAAGCTTCCCCCGCCCCCCGCCAATGGAGATGCACTTACTTATGGCCAGACTCATGGGCGATGGTGAAGGCCAGCCCGAGACCCGTGTCTTCATTGATGGTGCAGCTGCGGTATTTACTGCACATCCCGCTGATGGGTGCAAACCCTGAGGGGCATCAAGAGCAAGAGGATGGAAGCAGTGTTGTGGGAATGAAATGGAGAGTGTGTGGCAGGCTCATTCTCCCTGCCCCTTAGAGAACCTGGGCTCCCATACTCCTTTGGGGAAAGAGGACACAGGAAGCCTTGAGCAATGACAAAGGACCCGTAGTAATTTGGGAGAAGGGGGTCTATTCCCAGGAGCCCACAGGACTCTCAAAGGCGATAACTGGGGCAAAACAGAACAGGGGATTTCCTGCAGGGAGAGTGGGAGTTTCTATAACTATCTGTGTTCTCAGAAGCCAGGTAAAAAACACTCAGAGAACAGGAGTAACTGCTGTTAAACTGGGCCCCACCTGAAAGTTTATGTACAAAGTCTCTCTCTCCTAAGATCCTGGGCATCGATGGAGAGGTAGAAAGAATGTGCAGTAGCACACTGCTCTTTCAGAAAAAATATCAGAGTTCTGCCTCCAAGATATACCTGGCCCCATAAACATCTAAAATGCTGCTAAGATCGAGGTATATGTAGGGAAATGGAAAATGGGTATAACACTGCCATAAAAGCTCTGCAAATATCATCAGTGTACCGTGTCCACCACATGACAACACGTCCTTGAATCTAAAGACTCCATTCTCCAAACGGAGGAAGAAATGGAAGGAATTTTCTCAAGTTAGAAGAGATGGGAACTCGTGAACCGATGAGGGTTTTTCCTTGTCAAATGAGCACTGCAATGAATAAATGCACTTTTATGTTTGGCAAGTATTTATACATGGAAATGAGTCCATTCTTTATAACTGAGTTCAGCAGTGGCTACCACTTATGAATATGGAATGAGGGTAAAAATACTCTAGACCAGAGGTTCTTGACACAGGGTCCGTGAGCTTGAATTGATTAAAAAAAAACACATTCTTGTGGGGACGTGTTGGTGCGGGTGTGATATAGTTGTTAAATAACACACAGTAGAGTGTGGACTTTGTACGGGGTCTGTGGTTTTCACCTGACTGGCAAAGGGGTCCGTGGAACAAAAAAGGTTAAGAGCCCCTGCTCTAGACCCTACTCCAGTGAAGGGCACAGCACCCACCACTCCTCCGACCCCTGGGAGGTCTTACCCAAGGTGTCACAGGGCTCATTCTTCCAGGAGCAAATATCCAGACCGGTGAGTAAGATCGCGTGGTCGTGGCGAGTGCCTTCCTTGCCCATCAGTCCAGACTGCCACTGGCAGAAGCTACTTAAGGTGTGGTCTGCGTGGTGACTGATCACGAGCCCCGGCTATGCGAGAGAGCCCCAAAGACAACATGTTTTAATGCAAATGGCATTCACATCATCATCCTAGCAAGCCATCACGAGCCTGAATTCCAAATACATCCATGGCTCTGAATGGCACATAAGCCAACATATCAATTTATATATTAAACTCCAAAGGGGAGTGTATTATAAAACCTACAGATTCCATATAGACATTTAATTTTAAGGTCATGTCTATACTTCTATACAAGAACAATTGAGATTTATCTGGCTGAAACACAGCCAGATAAATTTGCATCCCTGAAAACATAGCAAATATTGGAATGCATTTTTAATGACCCAAGAAAGATGACATCTGTGCACTTATTTTGCATTCAAAATCTCTGAAAAGTATTTTCCAAAATTACATTAGACAACAGAATCACTTATGCCTACACATAAATATACCTAGACCCTGATGTGTTCATTTCATAAAAGTTTGGTGAGTTAGAATTATGAATTTATAACGATTTTAATATTTATTAAAATTAAGTAATTTTCCTACAGAGGCAACATGCTTATTAGAAGAGACAGGTCAATTAGCAAAACATCAGGTGTTAAAAATAGACTGGGGACAACCAGCAAGCTGGCGGCAGAGTAAGGAGCTCCTAGAGTCAGCTCTTCCTACAGGGCAGTTAGTAATCACCCAGAGCTATCTAAAGCACCTGTTTGGGGGAAGGAGGATACCGCTCATCTGCAGAGAAGATTCATCAGTAGAGCACTCCATGCCACAGAGGCTGGTGCCCATCCTCCACTGGCAGCACAAGCCACCTCGGGAGCTATTCCATGGCTGGAATTGGAAGCTCCACTTTCCAAAAATGGGGGAGGAAGAGATGGTTGGGCACTAACTTCAGGTACGGATCAGTCAATTCGGCGGGCTAAAGTATAATCCGAAGAACAGGTGAAGTGTGAACCTGTCCAAGTCAGAAAGAGGCCAGTGGCTGCCATTTTGACTCCACCCCCAGCATGAGGGGAAGCCAGGCTGACTGAAAATCACAGTGACAGTAGAGCCTGGTTTCTTTCACCCAGATTGGCCTGCAGCCCTAGCCTAGGCTTCAGCCCTAGGGAGAAAGCTGATGGGCCCTGCACCAGCCTCTCCAAGTAACTGCAGGTACACTCAGCTGGCACAGACTGAATAGTTGCAAGTCTCCCAGGGCAACTGCTGTCATTCTGGACCCACAGGGCATAGATTGCTGCCCACACTTGCAGCTCCATCCCTGCCCCAGGCAGGGGAGAAAGGGGCATGAAGTTTCATCAGTCTCTCTGGGCAACTACAGTCTAGGCCTGCATGACTTGGATTATTCCACACAGCTGTGGCTCTGTCCCTACCCCTGGCAAAGGAGAAAGGTGGGAGAAGCTTCATTGGTCCCTGGGGCAATGAGGGCAGCTTGAGCCTCCACAGCTTACAGCACCAACTACATCCTTGGCTCCTACTACACAAACAGCAAGGGAGAAAGGGCAAGAAAGTCGTAAACTAAAGAGAGAAACTGCACCCAGAATAAATATTCTAGTAAGCCAGATGCCAAGACACCAACAAAAAATTACAATCCACACCAAGAAACAGGAAGATGTGGCCCAGTTAAAGGAATAAGATAAGCCTCCAGATGACAAAAAACATTTGAGACAATCACAGATGTTAAAACAAATCTCCTTAATAAATTCAATAAAATGGCTAAAGAGATTAAGCATATCAAGATGACACTGGATGAGCACAAAGAATTCGGAAGCATACATAGAAAAATAGCAGACCTTACGGGAATGAAAAGCATAATAAATGAAATTAAAAATACACTGGAATCATATAATAGCAGATTTGAGGAGGCAGAAGAAAGGATTGGTAAACTTGAAGAAATGGTCTCTGAAAGCAAACATACAAAAGAACAGATAAAGAATAGAAAAAATTGAACAGGGTCTCAGGGAACTAAACGACAGCAAGAGACATGCAAACATACATGCCATGGGTATTCCAGAAGGAGAAGAGAAGGGAAAAGAGACAGACGGAATAGTTGAAGAAATAATGGTAGAAAATGTCCCAACCCTATTAAGGACATAGATATCCATGTCCAAGAATCACGACGTACTCCCATCTGAAAAAATCCGAATAGACCAACTCCAAGACACATACTAATCAGAATGTCAAATGCCAAAGACAAGGAGAGAATTGTGAGGGCAGCATGAGAAAAGCAATGCATAACATATAAGGGATACTGAATAAGATTAAGTGATGATTTATCATCAGAAACCATGGAGGACAGTGGTATGATATGTTTAAAATACTGCAAGAAAGAAACTTCCAGCCAAGAATCTTATATCCAGCAAGACTGTCTTTCAAAAATGAGGGTGAGTTTAGAATATTCACAGATAAACAGAAACTGAGAGAGTTTGTAACTAAAAGACCGGCTTTGCAGGAAATTATACTAAAGGCTGTGCTACAGACTGAAAAGAAAAGACAGGAGAGAGAGGCCTGGAAGAGAGTCTAAAAATGAAGATTATATCAATAAAAGTAACTAAAAGTGTCAAAAGAGTGGTGAAAATAAAATATGACAGATAAAACCCAAATATTCAGGAATAAACTTAACCAATGATGTAATGCACTTGTATTCAGAAAACTACAACTCATTGTTAAAAGAAATAAAAAAAAGGTAACGCTTACACACACCTCAGTAGGCTCTCATAGAACACTAAAGTGGATATCACCCCACACAGAGGGGCTCCTGAGGGCTCTGGAGACACCCAGGTCCTATATAAGGGGGGATAGCCCCAGAGATTGACGCCTTATCAGTGGGCTCTACTTTGGAATCTGTGCTCCTGAGAGTGACAGAGTTGGACTCAAATAAGTCCTCCCTGCACATGGTCCATCTGTCCCTTCTATTCAAACCTATATGTGGTGCTGGAGTTTGTAGGTGTACTTCCAGAGACTGGAGCCTCTGGCCTACCTATGTGCCAGCTGTGCCTGGAATCTTGGTGGAGCTGCAACTCCTACTCTACAGCTCAATGGACTCACCCAAGTCACCTGGTGAGGAGACAATGATGGACAATGGCCATCCCAGGGAATGGAGAGAGCCTGCAGCTGCAGGCAGGATCATCCCATCCACCATATCCATGGGATATAAGCCCCTCTCACTTGGAGTTTGGAATGGACATCACCATCCCAAACTCCTCAGGATTGGGGGAAGAGCTATGGACTAGAGTGGACTTAATGGTATTCTGTTGTAGACATGATGTGATTCAAGCAATGGAAGAAATTATAACAGTGAGGTGGAGCGAGTGGCCACTGGACGCTTTCGGGGCAGGGAGGGGAAGGGCAGTTGAAATACAGGGGCTTTTTCAGGACTTGGGGGTTGTCCTGAGTGGCATTGCGGTGACAGATGTAGGCCATTTTACATCAGCATATACCATGCAGAACTGTGTGGGAAAGAGTGTGGTCTACGATGTGAACTGTGGTCTATGCTTGGTGGCAAAGCCCCAGGATGTGTATATCTATTGCGGGTGATGTGCCATCCTAATGAAGGATGTTTGTGTGGAATGTTGTGGGAGGTGTGGGAGGTGGGGAACATGGGAATCCCTGTAATTTCTGTGCAATATTTAGGTAATCTAAGCACCTTTATATATATATATATAACATTTATGTAAGCAAATGTACATATATGCATATATATTTATATATCATTTTACAAATATTGGTATGTATTGTGAAAAATTTGATTTTCACCCACAACTAAAAAAAAAAAAAAAGAAATTAAAAAAAGACCTAAATAATTGGATGAACATTCCATGCTCACGGACTGGAAGAAGACTAAATATTAAGATTATATTGATATATCAATTCTACTCATGTTGATATATAGATTCAATGCAATCCTGATAAAAATTCACCAGCATCTTTTAAATAAATAGAAAAAACGATTATCAAACTTATTTGGAAGGGTAAGGGGTCCTCAATAGCCAGAAACATCTTAAAAAGGAAAAGCAAAGTTGGAGGACTCTCATTTCCAGACTTTAAATCATATTACCTAGCTATAGTGGTAAACACGGCATAGGACTGGCAGATAGACAGACATATGACCAATGGAACCAAACTGATGGTTCAGAAACAGACCCTCACATCTATGGTCAAGTGATTTTTTTTTTTTTACTGGGAGGTTCCAGGGATCAAACCCAGGTCCCTCCATATGGGAGACGGACACCCAACCATTTGAGCCACATCCGTGCCCCTATGGTCAAGTGATTTTTGACTAGCCTGTCACACCCATCCAGCTCAGGCAGAACAGTCCATTCACAAATGGTGCTGAGAGAACTGGATTTCCATAGTCAAAAGAAGGAAACAGTAACCCTATCTCACACCTTATAAAAAAATTAGCTCAAAATGGATCAAAAACCTAAATATAAAATAACCATAAAGCTTCTAGAAGAAAATGTAGGAAAATATCTTCATGACCTGGTGGTAGGTGGTGGATTCTTAACTGAGATGGACTACTGATGTTTAATGTATGTCAAAGTTTTAATTAACTTTACTATAAAAGTGTAGAAATGTATAGAGTTAATAGTAACATGGTGAGTAACAGCTGGTTTATAAATGGGAATGTGGCTGAAAATGGTAGTCTAGGGATGTAAATACCAATTGACAGAAAGCTAGAGAATAATCTAGGGACTGAATAATACAGTAAACCCAGAGGTGGATGAGAATAGTGGTTGATGGTACAGAGGAAACAAGTGTCCTTTGTGAGCTAGAGCGGATGTACATCAGGGTGGTGGGAATGTGGAGAAGCATGGGAAAAATACATCTGGAGTGACCTATGGACTGTGGTTAACAGTAATGTAATATTCTTGCATCTATGCCAAAGATGTCCTATGTTGATAATGGGGGGGTATGGAAAATTGTGCCAAATGTACGCTGTGTACCTGGTAATAACCTCAGGATATTATCTCAATCTGTAACAAATGTTCCACCACGGTGTGGTGTGTTGATAGAGGGGTGTTGTTTGGGAATTCTGCACATGTGCCTGATTGTTTTGTAAGTTTACAACTTGTCATAAAAATATATTTAAAAAATAATAATAGGGTGGGTTGGGGGAAAATACACCAAATGTAAGTTAAGGACTATAGTTAGTAGTAAGATTTTGGTAATATTCTTTCAAAATTTGTGGCAAATGTCTCAGAATGCAAGGTGGTGGTGGAGGGCTGACGTATGGGACCCTGTATGATACTATGTTTGCTTTGTAAGCTCACAACTATTGCTATACACTTGTTTATGCATGTTCATGTATGAATGGTATAAAAATAATAATAGGGTGGGTTGGGGGAAGAAAAAAATAAATGATATTAGCCTAAAAAAAGAGTAGACTGGAACTGGAAGAAAACTGTATAGAAGATGTGACCTCATGAGATGTTCCCAGTTCTAACAGAGCAACAGCGGAGTAACAGTTAGGAAGACCAGAACTCTCGAGTGTGGAGGATCTGGGAATGGCAGAAACATCCATGTGAGCAGGTTGCCCTATTTAAGCTCTCATTTCCTATTGATGGCCAGAGAAAACCAGGTCAAACACCTGGATTTCAAGACACCACCTTGTTTAAAGCTTTCAAGACCGGAATGATGTGTTGACACGCATCTCTCAGTCACTGAATTTGTTTTTTTCCTGACATGTTGATTGTGTTTCTCCAGAGAATCAAATATACCTAAGCTAGATGCTCTACCTCAACACTGGAACGTGCCTTGCATTCTTCAGCTGGTGATTTCCAGGAAAGCTGCATTCACTGAGTCAACACAGGTGTATGATCAAACGATAACCCCGCTTATTCTTGGCAGTTTGGATGCATTCCAAGATGAAAACGTTTTAATACAAGGAATAATTAACCTGCCACCCGAGAAGCCCTGCTGGTTCAGCAACCCCACCCCCAACACACACACACACACGCACACACACACGTGACAGTGAAGCTGTATCTGCCCTGACTGATCAGGCCAGGTAGAGCCCTGCACAGGAAAAGGGCAGCATCCCAGAACTTTAAAGTCTGAAGGAATCTTGGAGCTCATCTATAAAATTCTGTATTTTATAAACAAGAAAATGGTAGCTTAGAGGAGACTCTGCTAAGAAACCAGCAAGGGGGTCTTGAGTGCAGGGTGCCTGACTCCAGGCCATTGCTCACTCTCTTGGCTGGAGAAAGCTTGAAGTGAGAAACAATTATTAAAAAGACACCACGAAATTCTCAGGTGCTTCCTCATTACAAACTGGAGAGCACCTCTCTGCAGTCACACGGGGCCTCTGAAACAGAAGCCAAGAGAGATGCTTTTCCAAGCTGCTCCCAAGATTTGGCATAATTTGAGTTTTTGTGCACAATGAGAGAAATGTGCTCAACCTTCCAGAATCTCTATGAAAATAAAAATCCAAGACTGAAGGTCGTGAGCATGTGATCAAACTCAGGAGTTGGGAAGAGATATAGTAAAACAGTGCAGGATGACACACTCCAATTTAACTTCCAGGCCATGAAAACATTTTAGTCTTCTAACAAAAGAAAAAAACAGTCAATTCCAGTTGGAATCTAGAGAGGGTTGAATTGTGTCCCCCCAAAAGATTTGTTCAAGTCCTGACCTGGGTGCCTGTGAATGGGACCTGAACTGGAAACAGGTTCTTTACAGATGTAATCAGCCAAGATGAGGTCATTCTAGTGGAGGGAGGGCCCCGAACCCAAGGCTGGTGTCTTTACAGAGAAAGGAGAGGGAGACTCAGACACAAGCAAAAGGCCACGTGAGACGGAGCAGAGACTGGAGGGATGCAGCTGCAAGACAAGGCAAGGATGGCTGGGAGACGCAGAAGCTGGGAGAGGCAAGGGACAGGCTGTCCCTCCGAGCTTCAGAGCCAGCGTGGCCTGCCACACCCGGATGTCTCACTGCTGGCCTCGGGAACTGGGGGAAGAGGCGCTGCTACGGTTTTAAGGCCCCAGGCTTGTGGTCGTTTTATACAGCAGCCCTAGGACTCTTAAGACAGTGTCCTGAAGGCTCCAGGTGGCTTAAGACACACTTCGTACTGTGCATTCCTAGTGTGTGTCCCTCCCATAACTGATAACAACACAGGCAGCTCTTCCTTCCATTTTCTCACAAGCAAAGTAAAAGAGCCAAAAAACCATTCAAGGAATTAAAAAAAAAAAAAAAATCATCACATTAGATACAAAATATCAAAAACTTATTGGCCTCAAGAAAAAGAGAAGCAAAGAATTCATGGGAGAATTACAGTAAGGAAATTTAGCATTGCATTTATTTTTTCTCCAAAAACAGCTTCTGGTTTCAGAGATACAATACCTGTTCTTCTTCTAGAAGAATTAGCCCTACGATTGCAATGTTGATGTTTCCTCCTATTGTTCCATCTTTGAATAAGGCGGATACCTGAAGAGATAGGAAACCCACGTCAGTCCCTAAATGGGGGCCTTTCCCACAGCCCACCGGCTGGTCTGGCGTCCTGCTGCTGAGGGCCTCTCCGTCCTCCTCCGACTCGTGGGAAAACTGTATTTCTTACATTGGTGGACAGTTGGTTATGGACATATCTAACTACCTTATCACTGGTGCCTGCAACTAAAGAAGTGAAATTTGGTGAGGGGACATTCTCATCATCAAACACCAAGGAAAGGATTACAAGGTCTCCAAATTGGTAAGTGTCCTCGTTGGAAGAAAGAGAGGACTTTTTAGTGATGACTACCCAAGCCAAGTGCTCCGTAAGCTCTCCTGGCAAGGAATTCCAGGGGCATAAGACAAATGCTCAAGGAATACAAGAAAGAGAAGGAGACAGTATGGAAGAAAGATGGAGAACAAGAGACCCAAACGGTTGAGATGACGATTGCAGATGTGGAAATGATTGAGTGGACATGGCAAAGACCAACGACAACGGGACAGCAGCTGGGGGGCAGCAAGGAGTCAGTTTGGCTCCGAGGAGGTGGGAACACAGATAAAGCTTTGCTGAAGAGGGGCAAACGCGTCCATCCCCACGTGGGAGCAGCCTGCCCCGCTGTCCTCAGCCACATGGGCACAGCCGAGGACTCACTGCTCTCCCTCAGTTTTCTGGGAGAGCATTAGCTACCGGTCCAGGCAACTGAAATGACGCCGGCAGCACCAACCACACGTCGAGGAAAGATGAAACACATGTAGGGTGCTCTGTTTATTGAGCAAGAAAAGCGTAAAACACATTTTAAAAATATCGTCATTAAAACTATTAGAACCACACTTTGGGGAGTGGCGGTAAGCTCAGTGGTGAGCGCCTACTTCACACATACGAGGTCCCAGGTTCAATCCCTGGTACCTCCTTAAAAAAATACACACTTTGTTGATCCAGGGTTTTGCCTCCTGTAATATAAAATTTCACTTATGAAATGGAGCGTAACATACCTCTCATTTCTCTTCAATAATTAGCACAGCTGTCAATTTAAGACAGAGGCATATTTATTTGACCTGATAGCCTAAAGGTTGAAATGTCTGTTTGTGTAGATAAAATAACTTACATTCAATATTTAAGTATGAATATTGCTAAAAAGATGGGTATTTCCATGCAGCCATCTAAGATCACACATATAATGCTGGCAAGCAGATTTACTACCATCTGCTAACAAGTCTTAGCATCCTCTTTACAGATTTCTGGCAAATGAAGATACCAGTAAACATGAAACAGGCTTACTCACAGATGGTCAAATTATTTCTCTTCTTTATATTATTCTCTGAGGTTCTATAAATGGTTCTTTTGATTGGGGCATAGCAAAACTGAAGGAGTTGATACCAATAAAATATTTTTTTACATACATACCTAAACCCACAAGCAAAAAAGATTGTAAAATACTAAAGGACTGTACATACATACATATACACATACATGTAGGTGTGCACACACACATCCGAGCAAGTGCATCACACAGGTGGCCTCAGCAAAGGCCATCCTACCATATTGAGTACTGTCAAGACGTAAGTGGTGATATTTTCATGGCCGTGGTTTTGCATCATCTTTTTGTCAACTACCACCAACGTCTCCACATTCAGTTCTTCATTTCTGTGGGATTTCAGAAGAGAGCGCTTGTGCCGTAAGGAAGACTTATACTCATCAGGTAAGATGAAAATATCTTGTCTGGGAGGCTTGGGCATGTCTGTGGAAGGGCACACAGAGAACAAATTAAAAGCAAAGGTCACTGAATAAATTAAACTGGTATAACTCATTATATGTGAAATTTGGTCTTAAAAATTAATGTTCACAATAAAAATTATATAACCTTTAATACTCTACAGTACAAAATGTGCACAGGAGGAGAACAACTATATTTAAATGAAGTTGGTATGGTCTAGGCACCATGGCAACCACTGCTTTATTTGCCATGATGTAATTTTGCCGATTAAAAAGAGAGCAGACTCTTGGATTCCGAAGTCCTGGCATCGCCAGTCATAGTGCAGAGACCTACGTGGCACCCCTTCAGTCTCAACCACAGCCTGGGCGGTGGCCACAGAGGATGAGGAATGAAAGGAACTTGCTCACAGTTCCACCCTAGAAAGTGTGGGAAAGGGGTTTCAGAGGTGCAGGAGGAAGTGGGGTACCCCACCACAGCAGGCCCTCGGCACTGGGTGCTGGAGGCAGAAGCACCGGCCATGGGTGGTGACCTCACTGGGTAGGGCTTCTGTTACGTCCCCTGGGGCACACTTTATACCCCTAAATACGGCACTTGCCACATTACCCTGCCAATGCCTGAGTCCCAGCTACAAACGCGCGCTCAGGTGACATCTGCAGCTCTGAAGCAGCCTGTGGATTCCTGGGCTGGAGGTGTGGCCTCATCAGTGATTTTCAGCAAATCAATCTGCCTTGACCCCTCTGACAGATGCATACTACAAGTAAACATGCAGAAAGTCTCTCGTTTTCTGAATCAGAGGCTCTGGCAGAGAAGAACCCTTTTATGTATCCCTCTGAGCCAAAAGAAAAACCAGGATTTCTTCTGGAAAACCCCAAAACCCTTGTGGACAATGTGGAAACATCCATACACAGAAAATAAGAGGCCCTGAGGATTAAGTGCTCCAGCCTGGAGGCAAGGCTGACTGTCCCATCGCCGCGCCTGGTCCCCTGGCCCTCCCAGCCCCGTGGGCCAAATGGACAGAACTGCCACGCGCCAGCCAGGAGGGGCCAGAAAGATTCCACAAAAACAGCATCGTGCCGACCGTTATGTCTTCTCACCTGCCAAGAGGAGCTTTGCCGAGCTTTCCTTTTCTACTTCTGTCGCAAAAACATGGCTACATTTTGCACCGTCCAAATATAAAATGTACTATACAGTTTCATAGTCTTTTCTGATACTTGCCTCCCACCAACCTGTTACTGGAATTCTGGAATCTCTTAACACAACACACCCCTTTGCTTGCATACACACACATTCACATACACATATGCGCACCCAGGCATGCACAGCCACACACCCACCCACCCCAACTTGAGAAGCATCTCTCTAGGATCTTCTATGTAGGCCCAGCTTGCCGAGGCCATGCTACCTGTCCGAGTGTCTGGACCACCCTCAGGTAGGACTGCGCCTGCACGTCACAACTGTCAGCTCCACTTTCTCAGGGCTCATGCCACAGCTGCTCCTGACCTTGGTTTGGCCGAAGAGGCTCTGACTGCATGGCTCATCTCCGGCAAAGCTAGGTGCTTGAGGCCACAAGCCGTCCCTAGCATAAGCCCAATTCCTGCACAAATTGCCCTGCTCACGGCCCTGCCTGGCCCCTCGTCTCTGCTCCCCGAGCCATAGCGGCCCCAGGCGGAGGTTGCCGATACGGGCACCCTGTTCTGAACCGTACTCAACCTTGGCTCTCCTTGACTTTCTCGGACTCCTGTCCACCTCGACTTGTTTTCCCGGTTCTTCCTGCTGCCTCCACAAGACCAAGCACATGGTCTAAACTGCTATGATTGATATGGAGCCTCACTCTCCAGGGGCTGCCCCAACAGGCTCCTGCACACTGGGAGGCCTGACGCAGGAGAAATGCACAGTCCCACAGTTCTAGAGGTCCGACACCTGGAGGGAGACTCCTGCCTGGCCCCGTCCTGGCTTCAGGTGGACCGCACGCAATCCTGGGCGTCCATCTCAGGCGCCACGGGCCTTCTCTGCTGTGTCTGTGTCCAATTCTTCCCTTCTTAAAGAACCCCGTTCTGCTGGACTAGGGCCCACCCCAGTGCACTTTGGCCTCATTTTAACCAATCACATTTGCTGAGACCCTTTTCCTACATAAGGCCAGGCCACAGTCATGGGCCTGAGCCTGAGGACCCAACCGTGTCTTTTGGGGCCTCAAGTCAACCCACAGCAGATGAGTTTGGGTTTCCAAGTACATCTGCATGCGGCACATGACTTTATTCATAGGCCTACCTGGGTTCCAAGGATGCCTAGGTACAGTGTAAAGAAGGCTTATTCTTTAGCTCTAGGGGCCACCTGGCTATCATTCTTCCCCGTTATTCAGTGGGATCTCCTGAGCACCTGCGACCTGCCCAGCTCTGTACGGGGACATGGGGTACCACAGTCGATGAAACAACAAAGCAGAATGACAGGGTGAGAGAGAGCTGGGTCTTCCAGAGGCTCGCTGGGAAAGGTCTAAAAAGGGGATGCTTGAAAGGAGATCTGAAGGAAATTACAGAAAAACACTGAGCTCCAAGTCCTACACAAAGGATAAATAATAAAGCACTTCCTGAATGTCCATGACAAAAAAATGTAGATAAAAGCTCAGTGACAAATTGAAGGCATATTATATCAAGCATAACCTGTCCTACTGATGTGGTAAAGTATATACATATATAAATTACCTCAGCAGGAAAACTATGCGGGCTTTAATAAATCTAAGCTTCAGGGTTCTTTTGAAGACCTATAGCCAATTCCCCACGTCTGAGCAATGTGTCATTTAATCTCTCCAAGGAACAGAGTTCTTTAAAAAAATTCATCTAAGATTGTCCAAACAGGGAGAGATACTTCATACTGAATGTCGAAAGTGTGCCCTCGTTGCAGTGAGTGCTTCAGTTTGACAATTATAAGTCAGCTTCACTCCACCAGCAGACTCAATCTGAGGAAAATGAGAAATCCTGCACTGGCCTACACAAATGTCTGAACCCGCAGATATGCAGACACTCGCCCTTACATACTTTTCTTGCGTCTTCCACAGAAATGCTGCTTCTGCCTGTGCCTGAGGTGAAAGCCACCAGGAAGGTGCTGATTTTCGTGGTGAGGGCTGTGTAGATTTTCCAGCTCCCGCCTCCTCTCCATCACCAGGACCTCGTTCCCCGCAGGAGCCCGGCGTTCCGCGGATCTCTTGTACAGTATGTGGGAGTGAGGGCGCTCCTGGCCAGAGCCGCTGAGCTTCCCTGCTAGGTGTGAAGGAAGCGGCTTCAAGAAATAATCTGCTTCTTGTGTTCTTATCATGCCTGACTGCAAAAAATTAAGATGATCAAAGAAAAACACAATTACACTTTCAGATTGGAGACACTATCAACCCTCCAAGCCTTAAAAAAAATCATTTTTTATGATTTTCTTTTTACAAACATGCTCTTCCGCTCCATGCAGCCACAGGCTGAAAGGGTTCAAAAACCTTAGCTGAGCATGAAGGATGGGAAACGCCTCTAGGCACGCAACCTATGGCTGCGTCTTTGAGAGCGATTTGTGTGGCGGTGTTCTGTAACTTGCGACTCTGGGAGCAAAGAGAGGGCTCACAAACATACCAAAGTCACTTAATCTAAAACAAAAAACACTGGAGGAGAACGCACACGGACACAAACATAGAGATTAATATTGGGGAGATCCCACATAAAGGGATGACATTAGAGGAATCTCAACAGAGTAATTTGCAAAACTCTGTTCAAATAAATTTCAAAACTTGAATAGAATGAACAAATGTCCAGAAAAATGTGACTCAACAAAATCCAGAAGAAAGCAAGAGAAAATGTACTAACGGAATCAAGAAGGTCTTTCTAAGCATGTTACAGGAAACAGAAAAAAACCATCTTGATTAAAAACATTTAATATGTCTACAGCATAACAGATCATGAAAATAGCATAAACAAAGTAAGAATATTTATTTTAACAGGCACAAAGTTGTGAGACTACATTTTGCCATTTAGAGTGACAAAAAGGTTTAAAGCTTAATATCAATTGTTTAATTAATAGCAATTGTTGCCATTTTTGAACAAAGAGGTAATTTCATACTCCAGGAAAGTACAAACTGGTACCATGTTCAGGAAGCCGTTTAACACCTATCTGCCATATCTATCTACTTTATCAGCCTCAGGATCCTCCACATCAATCAATATTTAAAATGTCATATTGATCCTCCAAGTCAGTCAATATTTAAAACATACAACTCAGTTCTAAGAATTAACCCTTTCAGAATTTTTGTAGAATTTCTCCGATACTGATAAACATATAAGAATGTATATTGCAACATTGTTTGTAATAGCAACAAAGCTTAACCAAAAACAATAAAATCAAGGAAAAAGGTAAATATGGATCAATGAGTTCAGGGGAATTTTTTGAAGAAGTATATTCATATAATTGGAGAATATGTAGCCATTAAAAAAGAACTGAGGATGGACTGAGGAGAATCATAACATCTTTTTGAGACCCCGGTACTTTCTATATAAAAGCTTATTTTAACATTCACAGTAATTCTCTGAGGTATGCATCATCGGACAATTTTATAGATTATGACAAAATGTAAAATGGCCTGTATCCACTGCAATGTCATGCAAGACAATTTCAATGTTCCAAAAATACCCCCATATTACATCTATTTTTCCCTCTCCCTCCCCTCAGAACCTCTGGTGGCCACTGCCTTTATATCAATGATAAAATTTCTTCCACTGCTAGAATAATAATTAGTCTATAACAGAACAATAACAAGTCTACCTTAATCCACTGTTCATTCCCCAATCTTGAGGATTTTGGGGTGGTGATGCCCACTGTTTCTAATTATGAGGAGGCTTAGATCCTATAGCAATTTGATATTATTTATAAATTCCAGAAAAGATATTTGATTATGTTTGTAAACTGTTTTTTTCCTCTGGGCATGATTGCATTACATTCAGCTGAGATGTCTTTGATTAAATTATGTTAAGATTAGGGCTTTGATTCGACCATGTCATTAGGACGTGCAGGTTAAGTCCCCTCTCCCCTTGTGGGCTGATAAAATAGACTCTCACATGGAAGGAGACAAACACAGAGAAGCAGATACCTGAAAAAAGAGAGAAGGCTCCATTAGCATGACAGAAGTCCCGGGAAGAGAGATGAGCCTAATAGTCTACAGCTGACCTTATGGAGAGAGCAGAGCAGCAGATGCCAGAAAGAAACTAGCCCCGGGAAGAAAGGTGAGCCTTATGCCAGCCTACAGCTGAGAATGGAAGAAGCTGGGACCATGGAGCATTAAAAGGAAGAAGGAATAGTCCCATCCTTCTTCCCCATGGGATATGAGTCCCCTCTCAATTGGAGGTGGAGTGGACATCACCATCCCAGAATCCTCGAGATTGGGGGAAGAGCTATGGACTAGACTGGACTTACTGGTATTCTACTATAGACATACTGTGATTCTAACAATGGAAGAAATTACAACACTGATGTGGAGCCAGTGGCCACCGGAGGCTCTGGGCACAGGGAGAGGAAAAAACAGTAGTAATACAGGGGCTTTTTTGGGACTTGGAAATTATCCTGAGTGACATTATAACGACAGATATAGGCCATTTTACATCAGCACATAACATGCAGAACTGTGTTGGAGAGAGTGTGGTCTACAATGTAAACTATGGTCCATGCCTAATCGCAAAGCCCCAGGATGTGTTTATCAATTGCAGTGAATGTGCCACACTAATGAAGGATGTTTATGTGGGAGGGTGTGGGAGGTGTGGGGAGTGGGGCATATAGGAATCCCTATACTTTTTGTGTAACATCTATGTAATCTAAGTATCTTTAAAAAAATTTTTTTTAATTAGAAAAAAAATAAAAAGGAAGAAGGATGCTGACCCCTCACAGACGTTGCCTGCCATCTTGCTTCAACACGTGGCAAATGACTTTGGGTGAGCAAGTACCTCTTACGGTACCTTGAGCTGGACTCTTTAGGGTCTGGTAACTGTAAGCTTCTACCCCAAATAAATACCCTTTATAAAACCCAACAGATTTCTGGTACTTTGCATCAGCACCCCTTTTGGCTGACTAATACAGATCCCATGGGGCAGATAGATGGAACTATTTTGCTTCCAGTTGCAGACACTCTCTGTTCCTTAGGATGAGCGTTGTCTATCATCATCTCCCTGTTAGTTGTCTTGGGTGAGTATAATGAACAGGAGAGTGGGTGCTGCAACTCTGCTGAGATTCAGGACTCCTCTGGCACATGAACGGACAAAAGATTTAAATCTCTGGGACACATATTTAACAAGTATAGTGCTAATTATAGGTTCAAAGGGACAGAAGAGCCATGTGTAGGGAAACTATAAATGAGTCTAACTCTGTTATACTGGGGAGCATAAATTCCAAAGTAAGGCCCACTGACAGGGTGCCGAATACCTGAGCTTGTCTGGCCTGCTAATAGAGTCTAAATGTTTCTAGAGCTCTCAGGAGCCCCACCGTTTGAGGCACTGTTTATTGTGGCAGTCAATGAGATTCTTCTGAGACATGCGTAAATTTAACCTCTGCAATGAACTCCCGAATCATTTTGAAATCTCTTAGCCATAAAAACTCATTTGTACTTAATATTTCCCCTTTTTGGTCAAGACCTTTTTCCAAAAGCATCACCAGTTGGAGCTTGGAAATAATCCCTTGGTGCCAGAGAGGCTCATCCCCAGGAGTCATATCCCACACTGGGGAAAAGCTACTATATTTATATGCTGAGTTTGACTTAGAGAGAGGCCAAATTTGAGCAACAAGGAGGCTTTCAGGAGGTAACTCTTAGGCAATGTATAATACTAGCCTAAGATTCAATTTCACAAGAAAACGTTCATAAGTATAATCATCAATATCAAGGGCCTGGCGTAATGGTCTGTCTTCCTTCACTAGGTACTGCTCTAGAACTCAGGGGATTCTTGCCATTCTATTAGAGAATGTAGCAGGACTCCCCAGGATGGGAATTCAATATTTTTTAGGTTATTCTATGGGTTTCCACCCACAGAGAGAACACCCCATGAACACCTGAACATATTCACATGCCTTAGAGGCATGTCCCATATGCACTCCTCCTCACATATACCCCCATCACCAACACCCCACACCAGGGATCCTCTCCTGCCACAGTTCTGACCCTTCTGTGATCTAAAATCTCTCCAAAAATGAAGCCAAGAAAATGACAATGAAATAATTATAGTTCTTAAAATAACAAATAAAATACAAAAAAAAAAAAAAATTTGAAATAAAAACTTTTTAGACATGTCTTTCATCACTGTAAGATCTGTTGTCTGATATGTACAGTGACAATTTCTTCCATATATTCCCCAATGTCTAATTTTTTTCATTTTATCTTCAAAGAAGCTTTAGGTTACAGAAAAGTCACACAGAAATATAGGGGATTCCCATATACCCATCACCCTCCCCCTTTTCCACTCTCCCCTATTAACATTTTATACGAGTATGGTATATTTGTTACAACTGATGTACAAATATTGAAGCATTGCTACTAACCATGGTCAATGGGTTTACATTATGGGTTATATTTTGCACTGTACACTTTTACAGGTTTTGATGAAATTTAAAATGGCCTTTATCCATTATTGCAAGATCATGCAGACAATTCTAATGCCCTAAATGCCCTATGTTCCATCTATTCTATTCTTCCCTCCCCCTCCCCTCGGAACCCATGGTAACCACTAAGATTAAATTTTTGAAAAATAAGATTCATAGTTACTTGCAATAATACTGAGGGCTTGACATATTGTCTGTTTTCTTTGATTAGGCACTGGCTATGGTCTCGAGGGATTCTTGCCCCTCTAACTGAGAACACAGCAGGACTCCCCAGGATGGGAGTTTAATATTTTCTTGTTTATTGCGTGGGTCTCCACTCACTGATATAACACATTATGACAAGATGAACACTTTCATATTCCATAGAAGCATACCCCAGGTGTGCCCTATCCTGCATATCCCCCCATACCTGACGCCCTGCACCAGTACCCTCCGCTGCCATATTTGCCAAAAGAACATTCCCACCTTTGTAGTCTTAACCACAGACCTGAAATTCCCCAGTGTTCACCTGCTCCTTTGTCCAACCCTCCCTCCAGTTCCATGGATAGTCCAACCCAAACCCCCACCCTATACCCCCTCACAGACCATCACCACCAAAACCAATCACATCACTGCACCAATCTCTTGCCCATCCACTGCCCAACCACAACCTTCCACCTTATCATAGATATTGCCCATATGGGCATTGGCTCACAATCCTCTACTCCCTTTCTGCCTCCTGATAACCTATCTTCCAGACTTTAGCTCTGTTAGTCTGCTCAATATGCTTAAGTCATATCAGTGAGGTCATGTAATTATTTGTCCTTCAGTGCCTGGCTTACTTCACTCAACATAAGGTCTTCAAGATTCATCCATGTTATCCCATGTGTTGTGATATTATTTATAAATTCCGGAAAAGATATTTATGTTTGTAAACTGGTCTTTTCCTCTGGGCATGACTGTATTATATTCAGCTGAGATGTCTTTGATTAAGTTATGTTAAGATTAGGGCTTTGATTCGACCATGTCATTAGAACGTGCAGGTCCCCTCTCCCCTTGGTGGGCTGATTAAAATAGACTCTCACATGGAAGGAGACAAACACAGAGAAGCAGATACCTGAAAAAAGAGAGAAGGCTCCATTAACATGGCAGAGGTCCCGGGAAGAGAGATGAGCCTGGTAGTCTACAGCTGACCTTGTGACCTTGTGAAGAGAGCATTCCTTCTTACAGCTGAGTAACATTATATTGTATGTATATACTACGGTTTGCTTATCCATTTGTCTGTTAATGGACATTTGGGTTGCTTCCAACTTTTGCCAACAGTGAATAATGCCACTATGAACATTGGTGTGCATATATCTGTTCATGTCCCTGCTTTCAGTTCTTCTGGGTATATACCCAGCAGTGGGATATATCCACTATAGCAGTTCTACAGTTAGTTTCCTGAGGAACCTCTAAACTGTCCTCCAGAATGGCTGCAAATGTGTACATTTTAAAAATTGTGTATCTATACTGAAAAAAGTTTCCTGGAAAGATTGGGGAGAAATTGTTGAAGGTAGTTGTCTTCAGGGAGAACATGTAGAATACAAAGGTTCAAAGGGACACTGCCAATTTCATTTTTATCTTTCTGCACTTTTCAGGTTTGTTGAATGTGTGTGCACATGTTAGAAAGAAGTCAAAGGCCTCGCTAGGTCATGGGATTATAGGCAGATTTCAGAGACTCTCATAAATGTTATTAAGTCCCACCACAATTTTAGCATACAGTTAATTTCTCCTGTAAAACTGTTAAAGTATCATTGAAAACTCTTATTTTCTCCTACCAGTATTATTATTGTGCCAAGCTTTTTCCAGGTCATTTGATCACATAGTCCACTGGGTTAGACCCACAGTACTTGAAGACTCTGCCACATGGAGCTATTGCTTTCCTCTGATTTAGGGCACCCGAGTCGGACTCTCCAGTGGGAGGGGAGAGCGACTGCCCCACAAATGAGTCCTGTGCTTGCTCAATGGGCTTGGCTCTCGAGTGGGAGTTTGAATATTCGTGCCCATGTGATGACAGGTATGGAGAAGCATTTCTTAGATCTTGGAAAAGGGCCAAGCACAACTCCAGGGGAGGCAAGGTTGGGGGTGGAGATATAAAAGAAAGGGAGACCAGGCTTATCATCAACTGAGAGTGGGGTGGGGGTTGGAGCCTTGGCCACAGGAAGAGGGAAGAGGATGCAAGAGTAATTTTCCTGGTCAGCTATCAAGGGAGCCATCAGCAGCACAGTGGGGGGGGGGGAAGGCCCCCTGGAGCCATATTCCACCCAGCAAAAGGTGAAATGCTTGGAGTCCGTGCCCCAGATGGAGGAGGAGGCAGCTTCTCACATGGGTCTCCACCTGAGTGACTGGGAAGCCATTTGGGGTTTCTAGAATGCTACCAGCTAAACTAGGAAAAGACAAAGCTTTAAAGCTTACATTTCCACCAGGGGATAGCACATGTTGATGGAATAATAGCTGGGTTTCATCTTTCGCACACTAAAACTAATCAAAGAATAGTATAAGCGATAACCTGCATGTTCAACCTTATATAACAGCACCTCAGTTTCCCACATAGGTTTCCCATACTACTAAAGGTAGCCAGTTTAAATATTAAACTTAGAAAAGAAAAATCCATTTTTTTACTTAAAAAAAACAAAAAACAAAAAACGAATCTTTTCTGATAGGCAAACAATTCCTTGCTTTTCAAGCACCCCCTTATAAGGGCATCAGCTCTCTAAGAGCCTACAGTAGATGTTATTTGGCATCTTTTGTGCAAATCAGAGTCGGATTCATGAACGAAGTGCCAGGTGACTCAGACATCTCAGCATATACCATTCATTTCTAACACTTATTAGCTGTGTGACTTTGGACAATTTACCCAGCCTCTGTGTGCTACTTTGTGTTCTGGAGGGTCGATTTAAGGATAACACCCGTCACGAGTCTGTGATGAAAAATAACGTATTTAAAGTACATGGTCTACAGTAAACATGCAAAAAAGATTTGCTGAATTGAAACATCATATGAAATGTCATACTCTACTTGGACAGCCTCTGATTCTCTTCTGATAGTTCAGTTGGTCCCTGGAGGGAATTTTCAGTAGACAGTTAAGAGCTCTCTTAGAAACTCCAGGTTAGTCTATCCAGCATTGAGGTCACCACAAACACCTTTCCTTCTGGCCTACTGCCTTACATTTTACACTCTTCCTGGCTCCCTCACCTAAGATAAAATAGTTGAGTCCTATGACAGCTGTCCCAGACTCAAACTGTCTCTTGCTTTCCTCTTGGTTCAAGCCTGAGAGAAGCTGATCCTGAGCAAGAAATAAATTTTACAGCCGGGGAATCTGAACTTTCGTTAACAAACTGGTCAAGGAATTGCGCTTGTTTCATTTAGAATTTAGTCTGAGAAATGATATTCTATGTTTAAATGACCTTCAAACAATTTCAATAAATCTACAGAACAAAATAACTGAAAAATCTCGTATTTTGATATCACTTGATAATCAATAGATAGCAAAATATGCACACAAAAAAATGTTACCCTTTTAGCTTGCTACGCTACTAGTTTGCAAACTTATTACAAAGGTCAGGTAAATCGTGGAAGAATATATCCCACTTAATGTTTTCTTATTCTCAAAGTTTTTCTTTACTGAATCAAGAATATTTACTTGGGAACTCGTAAAGTGTCTAGTGCACACCTATCCACAGCCCACAGTAATGTGGGGTTGTCAGCTGGGGTAGATTATTAATCAGGCTTTATAAAAACCCAGTGTCCTCTGGGCTTTGCAAAGACCCTTTCCCAGGCCTGCATCACTCAGGGCCCATTCTGTAAATCACTTTACACTGGGAAACTCATCACTCAGATGACATATGAAGGAAGGAAAGAATACGTATCTTGGCAATGCTGAGAAAATGCTGTTTTTGAGCAATGTAAGAAGACGTTCAATTTGAAAATAGAAAGTATTTTATTTGTTTTTATTCTCAAAAAGTTTTTATAGGAGTTTTAGTACTGTGTACCTATGGAGATTTATAAAAGCTATCCATTAAAGTTGCATAATTCAACAAAGCAAGTGAAAATTAGGAAGACATGGTAAATGAGAAACCCCGGAGCCTGTTTCTCATGCAGTGTAAGTGATCCCACTGAATGAAATTCCAAGCTTGGCTCAAGTGACAGCATGTGACCTTTTCAAGAGTGCTAGCTGCTAATCAACAGGGAAGAAGATCTAGCTCAATGGGAGTAATGTGTATTTAAGTTCCCAATTAACTATATTTTTACTCTCCTCCTTTGTTTTTTCTCCACAAGCAAGACTATTTTGAGAATATTCTGCTAACTTTAGGTCTCAGTGATGTTTCAGAAACAGTAGACAATTTCAACTTCTATCGATGTCAAATCTGCTTTTTATTTCCTCAGAATCAAACACGAACAGGGTGCAGGTCAATCCATCGCTCGCCACTTATGCTTCTTGTTTCCAGATTATTTGTGATGCTTTCAATTTAGCCAAAATCCAGTCAAAATTCAAAGAAGCTAAACAAACCAAAGGGCTCCCTCCGGCCACAGAAGGGGTTTTTGTATCTGATTCTTTCTTTACTCCTCTCCCCACCATACCTTACTTGGTCACTGGGCTTCCTTAACCATCCTATCTTCAAGGGCAAAAGAGCTGATGTGCTGTTGACATAGCTCACCCATCATCTTAAACCCAAGTAACTCCATGCTTCAATATTCAGTCATTCACTCAGGCTGGTTCCTGGTTATTTCTTCTTTCATATAGAATTGAAATGCTATAGATGAAAGGGCTCACAATTTGGCACTAGATATTTTAATAAGGTACTGGTCAAAGTTGAATCTTATTAGTTATGGTATTGTTCATATCGTCAAAATCCACAAAAGAAGAACAGCGCCCTGGTTTCTTCCAAACCTTAGTTCCTATCACAGTGACATCAGATCCTATTTGTGGCACCTGAGGACTCATTGCTGGTGCCTGGGAAAGAGAAGGGGCAAAACTGAGGTGGGGCTGGAGGCAAGAGAAGCAGAACTGCAAAGGAGTTAGATGGAGGCCAACTCCATAGACAAAGAAGGCATGTGTCTCCCCAGGGGGAGACTTTTCCTGCACCCTTCTCATTTGCATGTCTTAGATAAATGTCTGCTTGATAAGTCCTATCTGGATCTTGTCACCTGCCCAAACTGGGTCAGTGTAATAACCAGCATAGCAGAACACATACAGCTTGGATGAAGTGTCAACACTCTACATGCCAACACACACATAGACACAAGGAAGGCCATGGCGCCTGTGCTTCCTACACAGGTGTGAGCACCTGAGCCTTTAACCAGTGAGGCTTTGGGTGAATTTTATGGTAGCAGTTCACCTGGAGGAAGTGGGGTGGGTGGGGGGTAATTCCAGAGAACAATTTAAGAAAGCACTGAGATTATTCCTGGTTATTCCTAATAATCACTGAGAGTAAAGTTATTCAAAATCATTCCTGACTCCATATTTCTTATCCACTGTTGGAAGCAGTGGTTCTTTTTGTCTTAAAATCTCATTACTGAGACATCTTCAAGGATGTGACAATGTGAACATCAACCTTTTAGCCCTTGTCTTTAAAATTTGAAAAGCTCTCATAATTTTAGTATTCAATACTAATCTAATTTACTTGAACATTAATTAAACTACTAATATTTTTTGCCATTACCCTACAATCTAATCTTAAGAGTAACAAAACTTGCAATGAGAGCTCAGAGAGAAAAAAAAAGATATTTGTGAGCTTCTAGTGGCATCCCTGGCTAAAGAATGATCCTACCACAATGACTCTCTGTTAGAGGCAAACACTTCTCATCGACTTTCAGCTTCTCTCACTCGTGAAGGTCATTTTCTTAGTTGACTGTAAATGTAGTCAGCCATGGATGCAAGTGACTTATTGATGATTCAAATCCATGAAATACTCTCACAGTAACAATCTGGCTAGTGCTTGCTTGACCAAACAACTGGACACCATAAACTACCCAAGTTGACACATGAACTTTACCATCACTTTTAGGTTTTCTTTTCTTCTTTTTAAATGTAAACTATGGACTATTTAAATTGCAAATCACTGGGAAACAGTATTTGCACCTGTTATATTTGTAGAAGCTGAAAGCAATAAAGAATGAACACATACAGCAAGCTGCTAATGTGTCTCCATTTAAGAACTGACTTAACACTGGGCTTCTCTGACAGGACAAGGGGATGAGGCAAGGGGACAAGGCGACTCATGATTTTCCTGAGACTCCCTTTGTACTGTGGCTGAGAAGAACATAGCAATTTCAAAGAAAAGAACAGAGTCCACCAGGACAGTAAGCCAGAATTCCTGGTTAAACCGTTGTCTCACATAGGTATACAAGCATATTCAAATACCACTAGAAAAGAACCTGCATGGATGTGATGCCAACTGCTAGAAATTTTGCATAGAATTAGAATGGAACAGTGTCTTTAACTTTTCAGGTAATTTAATGTGTAAGAATATGGTTAATTCCTTGGTGTTTGGGGCCTACTCCTGAAGATGCTGTTAAACCAAAATAAAAAAATAACTCCCTAAAGAGAAAATCCACATTCTTTTTTTTTTTGAAAATCCACATTCTAAGAGACAAAACATTTTATCTGGGCAAAAGGATAATTTAACTCATGAAACTCAAGAACACACAAAAACAGGAACAATGACAACAATAAAAATAATTTCCTTGAATACAGTCAACTAGAAAGGCAAGGCATTTTCCTACACAAAACCTGATCATTTTCTCACTACTCGAAAGAAATCCAATAAATAATTTTACTGGATCAGAACAGTAAGTGAAAACTTGACCCCTAACACCTGGGAAACACAAGTCACAGCTCCCTCCCAGGAACACTGGTTGTGCCATCCAAGAATGTCAACACCACCCAAAGCTTGGTTTGTAGTTTTGTCTTTTGCAAATGTGAATGGCTGGAGTTTCCAAGTTGTTTTACAGAACAGTTCCAACTGGTAAGGCCCAGGCAATGAGTGCAGCCAGAGAGTACAACAGAAGTAGTTTCCCACAAACTACTACAAAAGAAGTAGTTTCTTCTGTCATATGACTAGTGCACTAGTTTGAATGCTGAAGTCTGGCTTCAGGCTGACAGTACTTCCACAGGGCATGTTCTCGCCCTTGCTTTAAGTCTTCTGTGCCCATCATGCAGGAAAGAGCTCAGGAGGACCCTCACCATAGCAATACTTGGCTATGGGATCCCTATAGGTTTTTACATGCTGCACATGCTGAGACGAGGAACCGCATTTAGCCAAACACAATTGAAAGTGATCTTCCACTGCCATGAAGAGGTTCTGGAATGCCACAGCTGCCGGCTGAGGAAGTGTTCCAGGAGAACTAGCTTGTTGGGCTGCAGGCAGCAGGAGACACAGTACTCATAGGTGCTGCAGCAGCTGCTGAACAAGCAGCCATCGCAGCATATTGCTTTGTGCTACTGATGTGGATGCGACAGCAGCTATTCACCAGCAAATCTTTCCTTTCACAAATGTATCCTACTTCACTTGTGATGAGGTGCTTCCCCTGAATGGAGTTTTGGCACTGATTTTCTGGTCAACTGCTATTCCCCAGGTTAAACTGCACTTTCCAGGGAATGGGCTGATTATGGTCTTGAACCTGGAGAAGATTCCGATCTCTCATTGCCCTCTTGAAGGTGCTGGTGAGGAAGTAGATGAGCGAGAGCCCAAAGACCAGGGCAAGCACCCACCTCTTCTGCAGAATCTAGAGCCACACCATGGCTGCCAGGTTTACCATCCCAGTGCAGAGCAGGGCAGGCCAGAGCCCGAGAGGCCTGGTTCCTACATTCCCGGGAGCTCCATCCCTAGCAACCCCAGCATGCACCACAACCCGCAGGTCTGCCCCATGTATTGTTCTGAAAGCAAGAATCCCCAAATCTATTCATGTAAATTAAATTTCTCACCTAAATTCCAGTTTGTACATTTAGGAAATATAGTAGCTTATTAGAATTTCTGCTAAATGTTTTCTCAATTTCCCAATAAAAATGTGCAAATGGAAGACATGTAAATAGAAGAAAAGTGGCCACACATATTGGACACACAGTTGAGAGAGGAGCTTCTATCTGAAGATGAAGATGATGGACTGAAAATCAATGATGTATCAGTTTCCCTCTGTCCTCTGAATGGAAATGGCTTGTGAGACTAGAAATCATAGTAAGTCAAAGGCTGCATACTTCATGAAAAAAATATGAAAAAATCAATAAAATAGATACTATAATAGGATACGCCAGAGATGTACAATGGGAGATCAAACTTCTCTTGGAGATGAAGTATTATCGCAGTGTGTAGTCTTATTTTATATTACTAAATTTGATGTTCTATGTGCTTTTTAATTTTACGGCATCTTTCAGGACAACCTATTAAGTGATTGTTAGAAGAAGCTGTTAGAAGAAGCCTTCTAGTCTTGCGCTGTCCAATATGCTGGGAAATAGATGCACATGGCTATTCAACTTTAAATTTTAATTAATTAAAATTGAATAAAATTTAGTCCCTCAATAGTCCAATAGCCATGTGTGGCTATTCCAATTCAAATTAATTAAAATAAAATGAAAAAAATTCAGTCCTTTAATTGCTCAACAGCCAAATTTGGCTAGTGATTATTATACAGCAGAGAACAAAGAACATTTCCATCATGGCACAAAGTTTAATTGGAGAGAGGTGATCTAGAACAAGTAATTAGCAAATCTTTTGTAGCTTACTTCTTAAAGACTAGTTGCTAGGTAAGTAGGAGTTAGCTATAATATTTCCCTACAATAAAAAAAACATTTCACACAGGCAAATTATTTTAGGAACAATCTTATAAATCACATCCTCTAGCATCTCAATAAAATTGTCTCTGTCAAAGTTTTTAGAACAAGTTATCCCACACAGATTGTTTAGTAAGCTTGCTTCTGGTCCACACAGAGAATTCTGAATGAAGAACAGAATTTAAACTTAAATTCCCAGATTTGAATGAAGAACAGAATTTAAACTTAAATTCTCAGACTTTTTTCTATACATACTCAGATCCCATATCAGTACGAAGAGAAATACCTAACCAGTCATCTACTCAAAACATGAACTATATCGTTGCCACATAATGAAGGTTTCATGGACTGAATACATTTGTAAGAGATTCTTTTACAGTGCCATCCAAATTTAGACATGAATTTAATTCTATAGTGTGGAAGGAATTTACAGTCCTCCTCCAAGGCGCATTAATACCCTCATTTGTTCATTTATTCATTAATATTTTCATTCAATGAATATTCATTAAGAGCCTAACTTGAGCAAGGCATTCCCTAGGCAATCCAGACAGATTAATGAACAAGACAGAGAAAGATGGCCACCCTCCTGGAGCTTCAACTCCAGTGGGCGTTGGGGCAGATAATAAACAATAGACATAATAAAAGAGAAGTCATAACAAGTTCAAAAGTAACGAGTTCTATAGAGAAAAATAAAACAACTCACAATGATAAAGAAGGTCAGGAGTACAGTGAAGAGGAGTTTCCATTTTAAATAGCGTGGTCGGGCAGTCCCCACGGAGCAGGTGGCATTTTAGCCAAGTCTTTAAAGTGAGCCGAAGGGCTGGCCATGACGACAGGGAGGCTAAGGGGGACCTGGGAGAGGCAGGGATGCCCCGCCGCAGACCTCTGGGTCCTTTGCAAATGGCCACCCAGGAACACGTGACACGCTCACCGCCCAATGACGGTGCGCTACCCCAAATCACGTGATGCCTCCCGTACCCGATGACTGCGGCTCCGCCACAATCACGCGATACCTGCGCAGGCCTGGCGGGCGGCTCCGCCGTGACGGTCGCAGGCCTCGCTCGAATCAGGCAACCCCCGGCGGGATACTCTTCCCGCCCTTCGGTTTGGAGGGCTCGGTTCAAGCGTCAGGGGTTATCCCTGTAGTCACCCGCCTCCACCGTCACGCCCGAGAGCTACACACACCATGCGGCTGCTTCTCTCTCGCCCGCCTTTTCTCCCTACTTTTTAAAAAGCATAAACCAGGTCTCTCCCCTTCTGATAGCCGCGTCCCTTGGCTCTCGGAAGTTAACTCGGCGCCTTGGAGCCAGACCCCCGCGACCCCCGGGCCTGGCCTGTGCCGCCTGTCCCCTGCCTCCGCGGGGCCGTCCCTGGGGCCCCACGGCCCTCCTGCCCTGTGGCCTCGCCTTCTCGTCGGGCCTCAGGCATGTCCACCTCCTCCTCCTGCCTCCTCCAGATCTCCATCGGCCTGGGCCTCTCCCCTCTCTCTGCCTGGAGAGACGCGGGGAGACCTGTGGCTCTTGGTGGCAGAGCGGATCCTGGGCCCCAGGCCTTTTGTTACAAGCAGCTGCGAGGCGATGGCAAGCGCCGCTACTTGGCCTCTCCAGGGCTGAGTCCTGTGTGCGTGTGTCCTGACACCTAGGTTCTATATTTGTAAGCAGAGCATAAATCTACACCTATCTCACAAAGTTTACTGAGGATTAAATAGACACACTTCAAAGATGGTAAGCAAGAGATTTTAGAAATATCCTTTAAGATCACAACCCATATTTATACAAAGTAAAGGTGGTGCATGGGGACCTGCAGCTGGAGGAGATCAAGCACATGCAGAACGCCATGAGACCTGGAAAGGGAGCCCAAAGGGCCAAGGGCATGAGTCCCAGTATCATTGAGACAGAGAGGCTGTCAGGGCAACCCTGCCGGGGCTGGGAGGAAGGCAGAGCACACGTGTTTCTCATTGGGAGCCATGAGTCCTGAGGGTCACCAGGACCTACAAGCCCTTGCTGAAATCATCCATGTTTTTCCATTCACACTCAGTCCATCCCATAGTGTGCAATCCAATGGCACCCATCCCGCTTCTGGCCACCACAGGCTACCGGCTTGAGGCACATTCTCTCATGAGCTCATGAAGTTTGCACTTAGCTCATGAATCAGCTGCTTTCTGTATTTAATTCTGCCAACGGAGAGATTTCTCTTCCCGACTGATCTTGTGTTGAAATCTAGGCTCTCACAACACTGTTCTTTTTATTCCATTTTCCAGGTTGGTTGCATCATATTTTTGTTAATCACATTAACATTGGTTATTGATTATTGGTTATTGATAATCTGCAATGCTCCTGCCCCAGGTACTTGTTACCACATTCTCATCACTAATCCTCCAAACAGATCTGCAAGGTAGAGGTCAGCAGCTACATTTTTGTAGATAAGGAAACTGAGGCTGGAACAATCTGAATATCCGTCAGCTGGTGAATGGATAAACAAAATGTATATGCACACAGTGGAACACCATTCAACAAAGAATAATGAAATATTGACCCCCACTGTAACATGGATGAATCCGTGTGAATGAAGACAGAGCCAAAGACCCCATCTCTCGTGATTCCATCTCTATGAAATGTCCAGAAAAGACAAAGCTATAGATACAGAAGGCAGATTGGTGGCTGCCAGGGCTGGGGAGGGAATGGGGCTGATGGCTTAATGGCAGGAGGGAACTTTTTGGGGTGAGGAAAATAGTCTAACACTGGATTGTGGAGATGGTCGCACAACTCTGTAAGTTCACTAAAAATCATTGAATTGTTCACTGAAAGTGGGGAGGTTTATGGTATGTAAAGTAGGCCTCCATAAAGTGGTTAAAAATCAAAACCAAACTAAGGGTCTGGGAGTGTGGCCTCTTCCACACAGTGGAGCATCCTAAGCTCCCAGGCCACCAGTACTGAAGTAGCCTGGAGCAGGGTCCTTGGGAAAACAATCAGCCCATAACCAAGGAGGCACGAAGATTCAAAGGCCATGGAAGAGCCAGGCTTCGAGAACAAGCCAGAGAGGCCAAGCAGTAAAGCTAAGGGGACTGCAACTAGCCCAACATCTGTGTGGTATCTGCTCACACTGAGGAAAAGTAACCTGCCCGGTTTCTTTTTCAGCAGAATCACTCAGAAGGATGGTTAAGATCTGAAATCAGATGTTTCTGGGCTACCCCTTCCTCTGCTGCTACTCCACTGGGTGACCCATGAGGAAAGTACAGTGTTGCTCAACCTATGAGGCCCTGGCTTCTTGCACATATCAGGATATGAATTTATTTTCACTGAAGAAGGACCAAGAGGTGGAGGGTGTCATTAATAGAGATTGCTAACTTCTGTGTGTCCATTGGTGTTTCTCAAAACTTTTCTTATAGGGATCAGCAGTCACCTAATACACTTAACTATGAAAAAGCTTTCTACCACTAACCCTAGCACTATGCATACTTCACGTATCCCTGAGAAGCCCATTAAATTCCATGCTTCTAAGGGCCTTTTTAGGGCAGTGAAGCAATTCTACATGATACCATCATGTGGATATATGGCCTTTGTCCAAACCCATACATAAAGAGTGAGCTCTACTGTATACTATAAACTTTAGTTACTAACAATGGATCAGTATTAGTTCATCAATTGTACCAAATGTACCACACTAATGCAAGATGTTAATAATAGGGGAAACTATATATGTTTGGGGTCCATATATGAGCACTCTGTATTTTCTGTGCCAATTTACTGTAAACCTAAAATTGCACTAGAAATAAAGTCCGTGCTGCTCCTCCCTAGATATCCTGACTGACAGGTCCAGGTGGGGTTTGATAACATGCATTTTTAATAAGCACATGGGAGACTCTGACACACGACATTAACAAACCCAACACCGAGAAACACCGGTCATGAAGTCCAAGGTGCATACATTCTACATTGTTTGTCATCTTTTACTTTCCAGCACTGCAGTGAGGAACACGACGGATGCTCCCCAAAGGGGAAATTTGGGCTTTGGTGTGTGTTTACCATATATTGCAGGGTTTGCTATGATACAAATTGACTTTAAGTGAAGTTTGTTATAAATGAAGTTTCCTGATTTTCAAGCAAGTAGACTTTAGATACCAATATTTTCTGGTGGTAAATTGAAGAATAGCAAAAGCAGTAACAAGTATGACGACTTCCCCTTAAGATCACCAAACTAAACTGGAAACATGCCCTGATGTCTTCTGTCACATGGGGCCTGGAAATGTTCATTTTTACAAAAAGTTCATGCTCCACATGCCATCTCTTCCATATGTAACATTCCAGGCAGTTATTTTAGACATCTGTTACTCTGGACACCCAATCTGACCATGCACAAATTCCAGCCTCGATTTTATATATGACTGCACAAACGTTCATACAGATGTTACTATCCCAAGGGGATTATAAAAATTATGGCCCATCCTCTTTCCAGGCTGTTAGCTCAAATTATATAATCATTATACAATGTGGCAACTCATATTCAACATGGTCTGTTTTAGAATGTCTTCCTAATTAGCTGTGATCAGGAATTTATTAAGAAAGTAAAATCATTTTTTTCTAGAAATAAAACATTGACAACACCATGGAAAATTAGCCCAGAAGGACTGAGGATCTAACTTTATAGGTCATCCAAACAGCATCATCAGGATATTGCAGAACTATATCATGCACAGCTCACTACTAGAACACTTAGGCAGCTCCACCACTTCTAGGGAAACCAAAAGAATAAAAATAAAAAGAAGGTTACTGTATTCTGAGGGAAACCCGGTCTAAGCTGGTTGCTCACTATGGGTCACCTTTCATTTCTCTAAAGCACTTTTCAGTTCACTGAGACCCTTGCTAAAAGAGAATATGATTCCCACTCTTGGCTCAGAGATAGTAATTCCAAATAACTCTCTCTTGTTAAATGGAAAGAAAAATGGCCCTCCCTAGGCAAGCTGTGCGTTTGGCCCCAACACTGCTCAATGCCATAAAGAATCAGGTAAATACTTTAGCTTCCTTGATTATACTAATTTCAACTCTCAAACTACCCAATGTTCCACAGGTTAGATTAGGATCATGTAATATATCTCTCTTATAATTTTCCTACCCACTACAGCCTAGGTTCTGCCTCTCCACAGCACACTTGACTGAAAATGCTCTTCCAAAGACCTCCCCAGAAACCCTCCTTCAGCCCTCAACCCCCAGGACCCTTCAATGGACTGGCTTCCTTGTGGCCCCCGCTTGGGCTCTAGGGCCATCCCCAACTCTCTGCCTTCCTTGCTCCAGCTCATTCCTTGCAGCATCTCCTGGGACTCTCTCTCATCCACAGATCCCTCTCTACCCAGGTCCTCCTCCTGTGGGGTCTCACCCACACCAGATACCCCCAGCTCAAATCCCCTTCCTCTCTAAAGATCAGTGGGGATGGGGGTGTCTTTTCTTTAAGCCACTGCAGACGTGTCCACAGGCCCCATTTCCTTCTCTTGCACTTGCCCATTCCTCATCCCACCCAACCACTCACCCACCCCCAACTCACTCACCTACTCACCCTCCTTCTCTGCTTTATTTCCCTCTAACTCACCATCCCCCACTGTCAGCCGCTGCCGGCCCAGGTACTCTCTTCCCTCCAATATGATTAAAATAGACACAAGTACTTGAAACACATTAGATAATCAATAGACAAGAGAGCTCCATGTCCCTGGTCAGGTCATAGACCTGATATTTATGAAGTGACTCTTGGGTCAGCAAAGTTATTCATGTTTCCCAAAGAAATGAGCTAGCAGAATGATAATTTTCTGCCAGGAGTTTCTTGAAACCAATATATGTAAGTGTATGTGTATGTGTCTTTCATTGTTAAAGAAGATTCCTTAAAACATGTATTTTTCTTTCAACAAAGAAATAAAAAAGGACTCCCCAGGACCAGTTCTATCTCAGCTATTTCCAGGCAATCCCTTCCTTTCTGTTAGACCACCAGGGTGGGTATTATCATGGTGCTCCCTGATGGAGCCTCTCGGCCAATTCTCCATGTACATTACCAACTCTGCCACAGTCGAAGGAAGCACTGCTGTTTGAAAGCAAGGTCATTGTGTTCGTAAGAGATGGACAGAGCCAGAGAGCTGTGAATTGGGCTGAATAAAGGAACCAGCCACTATCTTTAATACAGAATTCTTCTGGGCTTATTTGATTGGTTTTGGATTTAAAAATGCTTTGGAGGCCCCAGCCCAGCCTCCAGCAGAGAAGAAGCTGGGGAGACCTGTACCAGCATCTCTGGGCAACTGCAGGCACTTTCGGCCAGCACAGTTTGAATAGTCAGACACCTGGGGCTCCATCCCCACACCCCAATTAAATAAGGAAAGAGCTGTGTTTCCTTGGCTTCTGTGGGAGACTGCAGGCACTTCTGGCCTGCATGAACTGGTTTATTGAGCACCTTCAATTCCATCTCCACCCCTACACTCCGATAGGATAAGAGGGGATAGTGTCTCTTCAGCCTTTTTGGGCAACTACAGGTGCTTTCAGCCCACACAGACTGGATATTCAGACACCTGCCCCTCAGTACGATAGGAGGGGAGCTGTGTTTGCTCAGCTTCTCCGGGCAACTGCAGGCGCTTTTGGCTTGCACGAACTTGACTGTTGGGTGCCTGTGACTCCACCCCCATCCCCAATAATACAAGAGGGGTCAGTGTTTCCCAGCCTTTCTGGGTAACTGCAGGTGCTTTTGGCCCACATGGACTGAATAGTTGGACATCTGTAGCTCCATCCCTGCCCACAAGTAAGACAGGAGAGGAGCTGTGTTTCTTCAGCTTTTCCAGACAATGGAAGGCACTTTTGGCGTGCACAGCCTGGAATTTTGGGTACCAGTGGATCCACCCCCAGCTCCCAATAAGATAGGAGGGGCCTAGTGTTTCCTCAGCCTTTCTGAGCAATGGCAGGCACTTTCAGCCTACATGGACTGAACTTTTTGGGTGCCTATGATTCCATTCCCAACCCCTAAAGTGCAGAATGGACAGTACTCCCTCAACCTCTCAGGGCAAAGTTCAGGCACATCCGGCCCACATGGATTAGATTTTTTGGGCACTCTGGAGGTTCCATCTCTACCCCTGTGTAGCTGTTTGGCAGTTTGATGTAATTATGAATTCCAAAAATATATATTGGATTATGCTTGTAAACTGGCCTGCCAATCTGGGCATGATTAAGTTATGATTAGGGAGTTAACTAGGCCACATCAGACCCCACCCCTTGGTGGGTGGGGGAATCAAATATAAAAGGCAAGGCAAACAACAGAGGGAACAGCTTTTGAGTTGCAGTTCTGATAATGGAATTTCGATGCTAGAGATGGGGAGGCGAGCAGATGGAGGAGCTTGGTCATGAGGAAGGAGAGAAGGTCCCGGGATAGAGATGAGCCGTTCGCCTGAGAGTTTACAGCTGGCCTTGTGGAGAGAAGCAAAGCTTAGAGGGCCTCATAGTCTACAGCTGACCTTGTGGAGGAAACAGACGAAGCCTGAACTCTGGCAAATGTCGGCAGCTGTCTTGCTCCAACACATGGCAATGGACTTTGGTAAGGGAAGAAACTTAAGCTTTATGGCCTGGTAACTGTGGACTTCTACCCCAAATAAACACCCTTTATAAAGACCAACCTACTTCTGGTATTTCGCATCAGCAGCCCTTTGGCTGACTAATACACCCTGGCTGGTGCTATGTCAGTCTACTTGGGCAACTGTGGTCATTTTGACCTGCATGGCATAGATGCTGCCCACACCTGCCAGCTCCATCCCCGCCCCAGGCAGGGGAGGAAAGGGCATGAAGCTTCATCAGTCTCTCTGGGCAACTGCAGATCGTCTTGGCCAGGATGACCTGGATTGTTACACATGGCTGTGACTCTGTCCCTATCCCTGGCAGAGGAGAAAGTTGGGAGAAGATTCATTGGTTCCTGGGACAACATGGGCAGCTTCAGCATCCATAGCTTATGGGACCAACTACATCCTTGGCTCCTACTATACAACCAAAAGTTGGTTCTTCAGGAAGATTAACAAAATCAACAAACCTTTAGCTAGACTGACCAAAAAAAAAAAAAAAAAAAAAAGGGAGAGAGAGAGAAAGATGAAAATTTTAAAAAAATGAAAATGAGGGCATTACTACTGACCCACCAGAAATAAAAGAGATCATAAGAGGATAGTATGAACAACTATATACTAACAAACCAGATAATGTAGACGAAATGGAGAAATTTCTAGGAATGTACAATGTACACTGACCCTAGAAGAAATAGAAGACCTCAATAAACCAATCACAAGTAAAGAGATTGAAACAGTCATCAAACAATTCCCCAAAATGAAAAGCCAAGGACCAGATGGTTTCACAGGTGAGTTCTACCAAGCATTCAAAGAAGCTTTAATACCAATCTTACTCAATCTTCTCCAAAAATTTGAACAAGCCAATATCACCCTAATTCCAAGGCCAGATGAAGATATTACAAAAAAAGAAAATTACAGACACATTTCCTTAATGAATACAGATGCAAAAATCCTCAACAAAGTACTTGCTAATCGAATCCAACAACACATTAAAAGAATTATTCATCATGATCAAGTGGATTTTATACCAGGCATGCAAGGATGGTTTAATACAAGTAAATCAATCAGAGTAACATACCACATTAATAAATCAAAGAAGAAAAATCACATGATCCTATCAATTGAAGCAAAAAAGGCATCTGACAAAATATAGCATGATTTCTTGATAAAAGCACTACAAAAAATAGGGACTGAAGAAAATTTCTCAACATGATAAAGGCCATATATGAAAAACCCACAACTCATATTATACTCCATGGTGAAAGATTGAAACCTTTCCTTTTGAGATCAGGAACAAGACAAGGATGCCTACAGATACCACTGTTGTTCAATATAATGCTGGAAGTTCTAGCTAGTGCAATCAGGCAAGAAAACGAAATACAAGGCATCCAAATTGAAAAGGAAGAAGTAAAACTTTTGCTATTCACAGATGATATGATCCTATACCTAGAAAGTCCCGATGAATCTACAACATAGCTGCTAGTGCTAATAAATGATTTCAGTGGAGTGTTAGGATACAAGATCAATATGCAAAAATCAGTGGTGTTTCTGTACACTAGTAATATGCAATCTGAGGAGTCAATCAGGAAAAAAATTCCATTTATAATAGTGACTAAAAGAATCATATAGTCAGGAATAAACTTAACCAAGAATATAAAGCACTTGTGTTCAGAAAATTACAATGCATTGCTAAAAGAAATAAAAAAGACTTAAATAATTACAAGAAAATTCAATTCTCATGGATTGGAAGACTAAAATCACTAAGATATCAATTCTACCCAAATGATATACAGATTCAATGCAATTCCAATAAAAATTTCACCAGCATTTTTTAAACAAATGGAAAACACAATTATCTCATATATTTGGAAGGGTAAATGACCCTGAATAGAAAGAAATATCTTAAAAAGGAAAACCAACGTTGGAGGACTCTCACTTGCAGATTTTAAATCATATTACCTAGCTACAGTGGTAAAAAAAACAGCATGGTACCAGCAAAAAGATAGACACATAGACCAATGGAACCAAATTGATGGTTCAGAAACAGATCCTCACATCCAGGGTCAAGAGATTTTTGACAAGCCTGTTAAACCCACCCAGCTGGGGCAGAACAGTCTATTCAACAAACAGTGGTGCAAGAATTGTATCTCCATAACAAAAAGAAAGAGGACTGCTATCTCACTCCTAATACAAAAATTAACTCAAAATGGATCAAAGACCTAAATATAAAAGCTAGAACCATAAAGCTCCTAGAAGAAAATGTAGGAAAACACCTTCAAGACCTGGTGGTAGGTGGTGCATTCTTAACACCTTACACCAAAAGCATGAGCAACAAAAGAAAACTTGGATAAATGGGACCTCCTCAAACTTAAACACTTTTGTAATTCAAATAACTTCATCAAGAAGGTGAAAAGCAGCCCACTCAATGGAAGAAAATATTTGGAAACCACATATCCAATAATGGTTTGATTTCCATTCTATATAAAGAGATCATACAACTCAGCAATAAAAGAGCAAGCAATCCAAATGGGCAAAAGACTTAAATAGACATTTCTCCAAAGAGGAAATACAAATGGCCAAAAAGCACATGAAAAAATGTTCAATATCACTAACTATTAAGGAAATGCAAATCAAAACGACAATGAGATATCATCTCATACCGCACAGAATGGCCATTATTTTAAAAAGACAGAAAACAATAAGTGCTGGAGAGGATGAGGAGAAATAAGAACACTCCTTCACTGTTGTTGGGATTGTAAAATGGTGCAGCTTCTGTGGAAAAGTTTGGCTATTCCTCAGGAAGCTAAATATAAAACTACCTATGGTCCAGCAATTCCTCTACTAGGAATATATCCAGAAGAACTGAAAACTGTGACACAAACAGACACCTGCACACCGATGTTCATGGAAACATCCTAAGTATCCATCAACCAATGAAAGGATAAACAAAATATGGTATATACAAACGATGGAATACTATGCTGCAGTAAGAAGAAATGAAATGGGACACATATGATAACATGGATGAATCCTGAAGACATTATGCTAAGTGAATAAGCCAGACACAAAAGGACAAATATTACATTGTCTCACTAATATGAACTAAATACGAAGAATAAACGCATGGAGTTAAAAAGTAGAGTATAGGTTATTAGGAGATAAGAGGAAGGTCTGCAAAGAGTACTGATGCTTAATTTATGTAGACGTTTTAATTAACTTGACTGTAAAAGTGTGGAAATGGATGGAGTTGATGGTAACACATTATAGTGAGTAGCACCTTGCTTATAAATGGGATTGTGGCTTAAAAGGGTAGTGTAGGGATGTAAATGTCAGTTAAAAAGGTAGTGTAGGGATGTAAATGTCAGTTGAAAGAAGCCTGGAGAATAATCTAGGGACTGAATAACACAGTCGACCCAGAGGTGGATGAGAATTGTGGTTAATAGTACAAATGAAGAATGTCCTTCTGTGAACTACAACAGATGTATGTCACTATTGCAGGTTGGTGGGGATGTGGAGAAGCATGGGAAAACACAATTAATGTAAACTATGGACTACAGTTAACAGCAATATTGTAATATTCTTGCATCGATGTCAAAGATGTACTGTGTTAATAATAGTGGGTATGGAAAAATATGCCAAATGTATGCTGTGGACCATAGTTAGTGGTAATAGTCTGATATTATCTCATCATCTGTAACAAATGTTCCACAATGGTGTGGTGTGTTGGTGAAGGAGTGTTGTATGGGAATTCCACACATGTTCATGATTGATTTGTACAATCACAACTTCTATAATATATATTTTAAAATGTCTTGAAAAAATGCTTTGAAAACGAGTATTCTCTCTTCTTTTCTCTCTCTCTTCTCTTCCTCTCTCTCCCTCTCTCTATCCTTCTCCCTTTCTTCCCTCTTCTCTTGCTTTTTGTCTGTCTCTCACTGTGAACTTTGTCACAAGTCACATAATAACATGATATGCAAGGACTGTAAAAGACACACACAGCCTCAGGAATTCTCTCAGGTAATCATCACACTGTGATTCAATGCACAGATGTTGTACATCTAAGTTCTTGGGCTGACTAGATCTAAAGCCCATCCAGTCAGTCAGACTGCATGGATACTGGCACAAAACCCCCCTGGCAGGAGATACGAATGCTGGGTGGAAAGCTTATCACATGTTCTGCGATCAGACAGAACCTGGCTTGGAATCTGAGCTCTCTCTCCTATTAGATGTTGGCTTTTGGCAGGTTACGTGACATTTTTGAACCTCAGTTTCCCCTTACATAAAGCAGGAATAGAAACTTTTCTCATAATAATAATATAATAAATGCAGCAATAATACACGTAATGAATCTGCCTAGCAAAAATGCCTGGGATATTGTCAGTGCTCATGTAAATATCAATTCTTTACCTTATTTATAATAGGTGCATTTTCAGATTTTATTTGAAACCATTCAAATTATGTCAGACTTGTATTTTACCAAACATGCTCCTAAGCAATGAAGCAGAATTCATAATGTTATCTCCATAACAACTGAACATGGATATTATAGTCTATGAAAATGATGATATATTGGTTCTTGGTTACACTGAGCATTAGAAAAGTTGCAAGTTCAGGTTTTTTCCCAAATCTCTGGAAATTGGAGAAAATGGATGGGTGAGTTGAAAGAGAAGGAAATTGAGATTAATGACCTTTGGCATGAAACCATCACAGTTCACCCCATTATCTGGTTGAACTGAGGAGCTGAAGAACCACCATTTCCAAAGAATCACCATTAACCAAAGCAGATCGTAGTCTAAGAAGTTGTCTTTGCTTTTTCCAATGATAAAAAAATATTATTTATTGCACTAGAGGCCACCCTTTTGCCAAAGGCTATAAATTTGGGCTTCAAGAACATTATTAACCTGGAAAAAATAAATAATGGAAAGAATATGTGAATCAATAGGTGAGTTAAGGACATTATGGGAATCTGAAAATTTAGTTAATCATAAAAGAATTATACAACCAGTATTCAGCCATGCATGATAGCAGTAGCATCTAGAATCTTCAGATGTGCATATGTCTCTGTCTATACTTTACCAAATATAAGAATAAACTATTATGTTTACGGACTCTCCTACTTCACCTACATGAGCGTCATGCTCAGTGCAGCTGTGTCAGGGCCATTCCAGCCCATGACAGAACCTGGAGTGGCTCACACCCTTGACAAGAGGGTAGATGAAAGGGCTGAAACCAGAGAAAGGAGAAGTTGGTCTCGGTTGACTTTGAAAGCAAGATCAAATGAAAATGGTTCTTGGAAGTCTCCAAATCGAATCCATTTTAAAGTGAATGAGATAGAGATGAAATCTAAACTGTGAATAATTGCCAAATGAGAGGATTAATTTGAAAACTATACAACAGCATGCAATACAATTCCAAAATGCAAATTATTATGTTTGACCTTCAGAATTTGGAATGGATGTTAATCTTGGTTTATTATATTATACGTAATATCATGTATGTACAATAAGGTAGTAATAAACTAGTATGTACGTAACGGAGGGTTGCCACTTAACAATTTAATTTTTAAGGTATGATCTTTGAAGATGTTTTCACATTTAAATTGCAATCTGTGAGAGTATCAAATTGTTCTCATTAATACACTGCACATTTTAAATGTAAGTATTCAAACCATTTCAAACACTGAGTTATCTATACACATGCGGGGCCCAGGGGCACAGGGGCACTTAGCCTTTCTGGTTCAGCTTACGCTGAGCTTGCAGCTCTCGTCCAGTTCACATAAACAGTGATGGGAGACTTGAAAGTGTCAGGAATTGGTTAGCTCATTTCTCTTAACCTGCATATGCCTGTAAGGTGGGAAAAAGTACTCTGAACATCTGCAATATTTGTCACAAAACACACTATTCTTTACCATGACTATATAATTTCCCAGGGGACAATATATTGGACCACTGGAGGCAGAGATAGGGAATTATGATTGGTATTAATTTCAAAAATGTTTTTAAGTAGCAAATATTTAATTATGTGAACTATCAAACAATATTATAAATTCAGCATCATGAAAACAAGGAAAAACAACTTCAAGTATTCCAACTAGGTATTATTTGATTTTTAGGAACTCTAATTTGGTACCAATAGATTTCTAGTTAGGTATTCTAATATGATTAATTAATCTTAGTATTTAAATAGTAACTCAGGTAAATGAAAATGAAACATTCACTTAAGTAGCCCATTTTATTACTAAGTACTGTTAGGGAAATATGACAGAGGGTTAGAGGTTTAACTCAATAATAAGTATGAATTTCTATGTATTTAAATGTAGAATATGAACATGATGGAATGTATCTACAATTTTTATGAGTTAGCTGAGTTTTTCATAGATAGTGTATGTGGCCCTCTGGCAATTTGATGTAATTATGAATTCCAAAAATATAATTGGATCATGCTTGTAAGCTGATCTGTTCATCTGGGCATGATTAAATTATGATTGGGGCATTGACTGGGCCACATCAGTAGGGCGTTGAGCCCCACCCTTTGGTGGGTGGGGAATCGAATATAAAAGGCATGGCAAGAACAGAGTTGAAGCAGTTTTTTTGAGAAGCAGTTTTGATGTTGGAGAAAAGGCCCCAGAAGAAAAGTGAGCCATTCGCCTGATAGTCTACAGCTGACCTTGTAGAGGAACCAGAAGAGCTAAGCCCAGAGAGAAACGCAGCCGCGGGAAGAGAGGAACACTAGAAGCCTGAACCCTGGCAAACGTCGGCAACTGTCTTGCTCCAACATGTGGCAATGAACTTTGGTGAGAAGAAACTTAACACTTTATGGCCTGGTATCTGTGGACTTCTACCCCAAATAAATACCCTTTATAAAGACCAACCCATTTTTGGTATTTCGCATTAGCACCCCTTTGGCTGACTAATACAGTATATATGAAATATAAACTATAAAAGATATGCTATAAAAATTAGCAAGTTTAAAAAATATTTTATTTACTCTTTAGTATAAAATAGTAAATATTGGTTTACATATGAGATTTTTATTTTAATTCATATAAAATCTTGATTGGGTTGAAACATGGGAAATTACCATATTTTTGGTCACAAATTGATAATAGTAGTAATTTCAAGTGATTGAACATAATAATTAAGATCAAGGGATCCTGGCAAATACTTTTCTATTGAGCTCCTTAAGTAAAAATTGATTTTTGTTTCTATCCATGACAAACTTATGTTGTATAGCCCTTGCATATTTAAATATTTACTCTTCTTGTTCACAAGTCTTCTGCACACACTTGTATGTTTCAACTAGAAATGGAACTGTGCTGTAAAACAGTCTAGCTTCTATTTTGGCTTATCATTCTGCAATCCATCACTCTTTATTTTATTACCTAATGATGACCTGCAAAGGGAATAGTCAAAACTCCCCCAGCTTAAGTGATATAATCTCTGCAAATAAAAACATTGTTTATAGCTCCTTTGGCAGGTGCAGGGGAAATACAAAATCAAAATGTTAGCTATTCTACACACTCTCCTGGTTTATGATACCTTGTTAAGCGTAAAGTGATCTCCCAGGTGTGGGGAAGGGACACGTTTCTATCAAGCGTATGCACATCGGCAGCGATGCTCAAAATTGCATGAGCAACGCTCCTACACGTTAAATGGCCTGCTGAAATGATCTGCCTTTCTATCATGCTAATTGTTTTCAATACATCATACAAAAGGCTCTGGGGAGAATGAAATAGGTTCTCGGTCTATTCCCATCCTATACGTAGGATTTCTCTGAAGGCTGACGTGCCTTCCTCTCTTCTTGGTCCTTTAACTAGGTTTGAACTTGCCTACAGAAAAGTGTTTGCACTTATTTCCTAATTATGTTTTTGTCGGTATTACATAATTTAGTAATGGGGGATGATGAGGAGAAAGAATACTTGTTCAGCTCTTACTATGTGCCAAACTCTCTGCCAAGTGCTCTCCTGTGTATTGTCTTATTTAATCGTCACGGCAACCCCAGGAGGGCAGTGTCATTGCAAATTAAGGAATCTGAAGCTCAGAAGATATCAAATGAGCCACTTGACTAGTAAGTGACAGAAATGAGAGCTGAGCAAACCCTGCCTGACTCCAAGACACTCTTCCTTATGCTTCCCATTTGCTTACCTAAGAAGCTATTTACTTCCCTGTTTCTTGTTTGAATGCCTCCCTACATAGATTTCTTTCTTTGCATGCAGAGAGCTCATAATTTTCAGTTCATTTATTTCCCAAGATCACTCCTACATTCCTTAAATGCTCAAAACTGCCAATTGCCTCTTTTGGTTCTGCGTTTTGACAAAACAATTACTTACTAATGACTTTATCCTGATTAATTAAACAATGTGAATATGGAAAGTTTTCTTATTTTATGGTAAGTTCCAGGTTGTCGTCCTGAGTGTTAGTACAGAACAAATGTGCTGCATCGCTTTTTGTAGAGGATCAGGGTGGTAAGAATATCCTTTTGCAGAAATCTTATACAAAATAGCCAATCCACTCTTGTCATAGGCTCAGTAATTTCTTATGTCTAAGAAACGGGGACACAGCAATAATAATTGCTCTGTGTTCACACAATATAGAATAGGAGGCTAAGAGTTGAACAAATGCCACTGGAATTTCTTTTATTGTTTTTTATATAAATTATATCATATCACGTTGCCCAAAGTGTAGTACAGCATTTGTTTTTTAGAATCAGTTTGGAAGCTTTATCTGTCATTAACAACCTCACTTCTGAAGACAAGACTGGAAAACTGCTCACTCTCAAATGGCCTTTCTTGACGCCATCTGAGTATGAACAGCACATGCCCTGCTCTCTTCCTTGCTTTGGAAATACGCTCCCAGGGCTTCAACAGGCAGGCCTGCATCTGTGTGATGACTGGGGAATGCGTGCTTTCCAAGCCCAATTGAGACAGGTCCACTTCTAGACAGAGTTTTTCACAGTCTCTGAGCCCTCCTGTGGATACAGGGACTCTCTGCAGCATAAATCATCTGAAACTAGTTATCTTTCTTCTTCCTTCCATCCATCCTTGCCCCCACCCATCTATCCAGTTCCTTCCCGAGTGCTAGGGTCCTGGAATACTTAGGGATGGTGAGGCAGCATGCAGCCACACTTAGAGGACTCACTGTCTTTTGGGAAAGAAGGTCAAATACTAATCTAGAAGCCACACTAAGGAATTCATCAAATTAGAATAACTCCTTTGAAGGAGAAAATAAGGTGTGCCATGAATGTACTGAATAGGGCATGCTGTGGCGTAGAGCATCGGAGTATGTCTTAAGGAGACGACTTTCCAACTAAGTCCAAAAGAATAAGTAATAGGTAACCAGAGGAGGAGGGATAGGAATTGTGTTTCAAGCAGAGGCAACAGCATTTCCTAAGGTGCTGAAGCAGGGAGGAGCTCAGCCCTCTATTGAAACTTACAGAAAGTGAGAACAGATATACAAGCAAGAACAGAATCTTCAAGGCACTTTCAGCCATATTGAGCATGTTGGCATTACCCAGAGTGCAGTGGGGGCCTGTTGAGCAGGGCAGTGGCGGGATCAGAACTGTGCCTTTCTACGTCGCTGACGCTGCACTCGGGAGGCAAGCAGGAGAAGGGCAGGAAGCAGGCAGGTCGTCCCTGCTTTCACACAGCAGTCTCCGAGGCCCTCTGTCCCACTTCTGCTCATGGTACAAGAGGGCCCAATCTAAACTTTGTGGCAGCCTTGGCTCTTTCTGAAAGTCCAGTCAAAACGAACAACTGTCTTTCAAACTGTTCTCAACAGCTGTGGATTTATCTGTGGATTTACCATACTGAAGGGGAGGTATCTGCTTTTCCATGTAAGAGAAAAAGATATACGCTCATGAAAATTTAAATTATGATCAAATGAAATGACCTTGAGGGCAGCGAGGCAAATATATTTTCACAGACACTTGGCATACTGAAAGGATGGGCCAATTGCTAAAACTATATTTCAATTTACATGTTTTGTTCTAAATGGCTATGTTTTAAGGTATGGAAATACAATTATTCAAAGATAAAAAAATTGAAATAATCAGACATATCACATCATTGCTTATTGAAGCTTTCTATTATGTTGATAAAATGTTAAAACAAAAGGCAACCAATCATTTTACCAGCCATTTAATGTCAAATAACCATACAGGAAAAATGAGGAAACCTGCCTAAATTTCTTTAGATTGCAATTTTTCAATTGTATTTTTATTTAGTCTTTCTATATGTTTTCAGAAATTATAGAAAATAGAATATAAAATTAGCTCCTATTTTGATAATTTAAAATGCTATGATGCACTCTATTTAATGCCTTTAAAACATGTTGTGTTAGTCAGCCAAAGAGGTGCTGATGCAAAATACCAGAAATCTGTTAGTCTTTATGAAAGGTACTTATCTGGGGTAGCAGCTTACAATTACCAGGCCATAAAGCGTAAGTTTCTTCCTTCACCAAAGTCTGTTGCCACGTGTTGGAGCAAGACAGCTGCCGACGTTTGCCAGGGTTCAGGCTTCCTGGGTTCCTCTCTTCCCAGGGCTCTGTTTCTCTCTGGGCTCAGTGCCTCTGGTTCCTCCACAAGGTCAGCTGTAGACTATCAGGCTAATGGCTCATCTCTTCCTGGGGCCTTCTCTCCTTCCCCATGACCAAGCTCCTCGGTGTGCTTGCTTCCCCGGGCTCCAGCATTAAAACTCAGCTTCATAATTCCAGCTCAAAAACTCCAACCCTGTCCTTTGCCATGTCTTTTATCTTTGAGACCCCACCCACCAAGGGGCAGGGCTCAATGCCCTACTGAAGCGGCCCAATCAAAGCCCTAATTATAATTTCATCATGTCCAGAGGAACAGACCAGCTTACAAACATAATCCAATATCTATTATTGGAATTCATAACCATATCAAACTGCATCACATGTGCTGTTATTTAACATTTTAAAGTAAAAAACTCCTGGGGAGTGAAAAGTATGTGCAATAAACGACAAAGGGTAGATGTTGCTATTGTATGAAGCAGTCAAAATTACTAAAAAAAGATGTATACCTCAAATAACTGGAAACTCAACTCTTAACATAAGAGCAAATGCAACTAGAGGTTCTGGGTTCACCTTTGAAGCCCTGGGCACCTGAAAGGTGAAGTGGGGTTACTGAGGCCAGCTGTTGTCCGCCATAAGGTAGGAGAGGACCCCATTGACTGTATAAATCTGCTAGGATACAGATACAGATACAGACATCCCAATTTCTCCTTCAGCGGTGATTAAGAGAAACCAAACTAACAGGTGCTGAAAACACACACACACACACGTCCCTGAGTGCCAATTTATCCCCACACAGTAAGTCATGAAAGCCTTTGGCGGAGGCACTGTTCTTGTTCTCCTTCCAGACAGGTTGCCCAAGAGGCTTCATTTTAGTCAGAGCTGTGGAAGAGGGCACTGGGCAGCTCATCGTGGGGGAGGAGTGCCTGAACAAACGCACTCCTTTGTTAGCAATAAGCCTGTCTCCACGCTTGGAGAGGTCAAGTCCTCGAGATGGGCTCTCCCTTTCCCCTAGAAGGGCTGAGATGGTCCTGCTACTTTTAGTTTTGCCCTCTCTGCTTATTTTCCTTCTAAACCATTGGTTATGCCAATGATTTTAGTGCAGCAACAGAATTCTTATTTCTCCACTAGGTAAAAAGTTGTACTGAGAGCTTTACTGTGTGCCGTGCACTGCTGAAAGTTCTGGGGATAGAGCAGAACAAAAAGTTAGACCAAAACCCCTTCTCTACCTTCAATATTGGCGTGGGACATAGATTGCCTATGATTAAGAAATCATAGGCAACCTCTGGTCTGTGATACCAAGCCTGGAACTCTACAAATCCCATTTCTGTTTTGACAACTACTCCCTGTTCAGCTCTGTTATAGCCCATACAATAGGGTACTGGATGAATTGAGGAGATTTGGGAGGGCTTTCTCTTCCCTGGCTGTCCCCCTGGACTTCCTGTCTGCCCCACTGGACCTCCTCTCTTGGCCCCTGTGAACTTCCTATGTGCTCCCTGAGTTCTTCTTGACTGCCCTTTGTGGTATTCCTATCTGTCCCATGGGCTACCTATCTGCTCCCCCTCTTCCTGTCCACCACCCTAAACTTCCTGTCTGTCTCCCCACTTCCCGTCCACCACCCTGGTCTTCCTATCTGTCTCCCCACTTCTGTCCATCTCTCTGGTCTTCCTGTCTGCTTTCTCTAATGGTCAGCCTTGCTTCACCCTAGCAGTGGTAGTTTGTTCCAGTGGCATCAGCTATTTCCCTTGTACAGTTTACTTAAAGACCCAGCCTCACCACTTCCCCTCAGCATCCTAACACCAACCATTAAGCCACCTCTCCTCAGGAATCTGAGTCCTAGTTCCAATCTTCTAGATTTTAATAATCCCAAACTCTTCCTACAGTTTTCCTCGGTTCTCTCAGCCCTAGGGTGGTGGCCACTTCCTGCAGTTGGGACCTCCTGATGCCTTAGTCTCCTCTTAAAATTTTTTAGTAATACTACTTAACAATGCTTTATATTTATTCATTCTGTTTAAATAACTTGTGTGGTTTCTGTCTCCTGATTGGGCTCTGATTGATAAAGATATTAATAAATGTTAAGTAGAAAATTAAGCAGGAAAGGGGATAGCTGCAGACTAAAGACATTTATTTTTTTAAAGCTCTGGTGAATATTACAACATTTAAACACCTCCATATAATGAAAAAGAAATGGCAGCCGATTGTGTTGCTGGGGGAAAAAAACCACTCGACTGACCTACATCCTAGACCTGTGTAAACTCTACCTGGTTTTGGGTCAAGTCGTTCCACCCTTTTGATTCTCAGGTTTAACATCTGAAAAATGAGGGAAATGGAACAAATTTTCTAATTAAATTTACTTAATTACCTCAATGTTGTTTGCAACTTGTGGTAAACTAACAAAACTCTGGTCACTTCAAGTACAAAAGATTACCTTAAAAATGTTATTTTGAAGCACTTCTCTGGATGAAATGCATTCATTTGTCAGTTTGAAAATTTTACCATTAGTGTTTATGTTGATAAGCAGACTCCTGTGCAACTGCACAGTACTTTTCAGTTGTTCTCACACCCACCTTTTAAGTTCCCTAATCACCACCAGGTTGGGTGTACATTCTCCAGAAACCTCAGTGCACTGTAATTGTCCCACATGCCTCCCAAGGCTGTTACGTTTTCATCTGGCAATGCCTCTGCTAGTTTCGTCAGATAGTGACATCTTTCTTTTAAACTGTTATTGTCTCTTCTAACCATTTCTCCATATAGATTCTTCCTTTTTACTCCTGTTTCACTTTCCTGGCTCAAACACATTTTTCAAAGTCAGTTGAGTTTGGCAGTATTTCAGACAGCTTCTTAGGATTTATTGGGTGCTTTAGAAAAATCTCTCAATGACTAGAGTTTCCAGAGAATCCCTGGAGTTCGTGGCTGGAAATAAAACCTAGTACAATTCAAACCGGGCCCTGAGTAAATCTCCAACCAAGGAAGGGAATTCCTAAACAGAAACAAGGAACTGTAGGATTTACAAGTTCCCCAGCACTGTGTAATTAGAGTCGAGGAGAAGCAACACAAGTTCTGTGCATCAAGGCCTTAATAAACATCACACTTTACTCAAGAGGAGCTAAAGTTCATAGAGAAGTTTTGCCAAAGACAGTTGATAGACTTAATAGTTTTTTTTCTAAAGTGCCAATCCAAGTACAGAATTTAAATGAAATACTTTAAGAAAATCTAACCCTGTCACATGCAAAAGAAAATATTTCCAAAGAAACCTGGTTTAAAAGGACTAATGAATGTTTTAAAAAATAGTTTTGCCATATACCTTATTGATTAAATCAACCATTTCTTATAAGTTCTATTCTTCAAAAGAAAATTTAGGGTGATAGATAATATTCATTGAAAGAAATCAGATGAAATGGATTATAAACTGAATTTCTATTTATTCATATCCTAAGGTAGAAAGTTACGAGGATACAGTATTTTTGTTAGCAGTTTTGAAACACAATCATTCACTGAAAGAAAAAAATGAACTCTAGTTAGTGAGTAACAGAACTTGAGGCTACAAAGATGAGTGAAGCACAGTCCTTGAGGAGCTCAGAGGCTGGGATTTTTAAAAAACACTATAAACAAATAATTATAGAATGAAGCCAAATATGTTTGCATAGAGGTCCCTGATAATACTACGAATGTGGTCACTAAGCTCAGGGAGAGCTGGATGCCCTGAGGGACCAATTGAGAAAGTCATTACCATTTACAGAGCGCTCAAGGATGATGCAATGGAAATTCATAAGTGATATTGCAGGTCCCCATACAGCAGGGATGGCCATGTGACCAATGGAAGCCAAATGGCATTATCGGTTCAAATGCTGGTTCTGGAGTCAGACTGCCTTGGTCCAAATCCCAGCCTTTTAAGAATGAGATTAGGAATCATTTGTCAAACAGGAATAATAGAGTTGTCTTGGACAATGATCTGTAAATGGGTTAATGATAGTACATTTTAGAGACTGACTTTCAAAAGGATATAAAGGGCATGGTGGCCCCTCTCCCCCAGTGAAACAACTGTTTAATTGTTGAAAGTTATTTTCAAAAGTTCAAAATATTAAAGTCCCTGGAAATTGCTCAAGAGCATGAGGAAAATGAAGAAACACCTTTAGATTATAATTTACTGAATCACAGTAAGAACAGCAAAATTCCTAAGCATGTCAGCCACTGTCCACTCACAGCCCCCTCCCCCCGAGGCTGATCGTGATGGCAAGCACACACGCCACACACATGCAGCCAAGCTGAAGAGGACTCCCCCTCTCCCAGCTCCCAGTCTAGGGCTATGGTTTCACCAAGGAAGGACAGGCTGCCAGCGCCTCTCATCCCCTCAGTTCAGTTTTGTAGAAGCTCTATTCCAGGAAGGTGCAGGTAAGAAGACCGGAATCCCTTCCCCCAACCAGCCCCTTCCCACAGGGTGGGGAGAGTACCAGTGCCCTGAATGTTTCTATTGCAGCGGGCTGGTAGGCTGGCAGTTTCAAGACAGGAGGTGCAAGCAGAGAGGACTCAAAGAGGAGGGGGTTCACTCAGCAGGTGCCTGTCCCAGTCCCAAGCTCCAATACAGTGACACAGAGTTATTTTTCCCAGGAATTGAGGAAGGCTGTAAGAATAAGGAGCTCCACAGATCACACTAAAAGGGCTGAACTTCATTTGTAAGTGATTGTGGAGAAGTCCCGAACCTCATGGCATTGTTGAAAATAATGGAAAAGCTTGACTGTGAGCAACTAAGAGGAGGCTGGTATCCCCATGATACTCAAAACAACAAACAAAACTATAGGCAGGCTATAAGCTTAACAGAGGGAACATGGAGAAAAGACAACCATGAAGAGCCTTTCTGGGACTGGAACAACCTCAGAGACATGTAACACCCCGCCCCAACAAGGGAGCCTTATTTTAATTAAAATCAGGCTGTGGAACAATTTAGGTCCCAGAGCTTATTGTCAAACACAATAGAACAACCAGCTAGCAATAAGTGTAGGTGAATATCTGGGTGTGACACTAACAGAGGCAGACCAGCATAGGTGCTCAGGAAACTGGCACAAGCCTGGGTTGCACCCTCTGAGAAGGGGCATCAGAGGCCATCAGTCCAGGAGAGCAGAGAACATACTTCACTGAACTGGTCCAGCCAAGTTAACAAACAAATAAAAGATGCAAAAAAGCAAACGACGACACAATTCTGGACTGGGGAAGGATCATCATCTAGAATTGCTAAATATATCATCTATAATGTCCAGTTTAACAAAAAATTAAGAGATATGCAAAGAAACAGGATAGTTACAATTTTCAAAACTGGTCAATATAATATAATTGAGAGTCTAGAATAAACTCTCACAGTTATGGTCAATTTTCAACAAAAATGCCAAGAGAATTCAATGGGAAAATGGGAAAGGAGTAGTCTTTTCAGCAAATGGTGCTGAAACAACTTGATGTTCTCGGGCAGAGAATGAAGTTGGACTCTTCCTCAAACCATATATGAAAAATGAACTCAAATGGCTCATGGACCTAAATATAAGCACAAAACTATAGAACCCTTATAAGGAAGAATAGTAGGAAATCTTTATTATCTTTGGCAATATTTTCTTAGATACAATACCAGAAGCACAAGTGGCAAAATATAAAAATATATAGACAGATTGGACTTTATCAGAATTATAAACCTCTGTGCTGCATGCGACACCATTAACGAAGTGAAAAGACAGCCCACAGAATGAAAGAAAATACTTGTAAATCATACAGCTGATAAGACACTTGGAACCAGAATATATAAAGAAATCTTATACCTCAAAAAATAACCCAATTTAGAAATGGGCAAAGATCTGAATTGATATTTCTCCAAAGAAGATGTACATCTGGCCAATGAACCCATGAAAAGATGTTCGACATAGTCATTAGGAAATGCAAATCAAAACCACAATGAGACATCACTCCACAACTACTAAAGTAGCTATAATAAAGAAGATTGACAATAACAGGCATTGGCAAGGATGTGGAGAAATTGGAATCCTCATATATTGCTGGTGGAAATGTAAAATGGTACAGGCACTTTGGAAAATAGTTTGGCAATTCCTCAAAATTTAAACATAGATTTACCATATAACCTTGCAATTCCACTTCTAGATATATACCCAAGAGAAATGAAAACATATGTCCATGTAAAAACTTGTATGCAAATGTTCATAGCAGCATGACTCAAAATAGACAATAAGTGGAAAAAACCCAAATGCCCATCAACAGATGAATGGATAAGAAAAACATGATATCCATACAATGGAATATTATTCATTCATAACAAGGCATAAAGTATTGATACATGCAAGATGGATGGAACTTGAAAACATTATGCTAAGTGAAAGAAGCCAGCCAAAAAGGACCACATATTGTCTAGTTCCATTTATATGAAATGGTCACATTATGTAAATCTATACAGAAAGTAATTAGTGGTTGCCTAAGGCTAGGGATGAAGACTGACTGCTAATGGGAATGGAGTTCATTTCGGGGACAATGAGAAAATGTCCTGTAGTCAGACTGTGGTGATGTTTTCCAGCTCTTGAAATGTGGACTTTAAATGGGTGAATGCTGTGGTATGTGAGTTATATTTCAATAAAGTTAAAAATAATCTATCTCCTAGAACTTGTCATCAAGCTAAGTGAGCTAACAAAGGTGAGACAATTGCCAAAGTATCCAGTATGTAGTATTCAGTAGGTTATTAGCGAGCCTTCCGTAGTTGCCATTGTCATCACCGTCTCCTGTGCAGTAACTAGCCCAGCACTGCTCTCCATTATCCACTCTCCATCTATCCGTTATGGAACGTAGCTGCTGTGTGGCACACTTTCGTGTGCTTGTGGATAGTGGTCACAAAACGCCTGTGACATCAATTTATAAAGACATAAGTGTGAAAGATAACATATTTATTAAAAACCCACTTAATAAGAAATATTTGAGTCAAGATGTTTGGTGGCAAAACCAATATGAATTTAAAAATATTTTTAGAGTTTACAGATTTAGTTGGTTTACTAACCTTGGCCCTAACACACACGGAAGTCTTACATTCACAAACGTTGCTGTCAAGGATTCCATGAACTTGACGGGGGTCAGTGGTCGTTCTGAGGAGCGCACTTTACCACAATTACATCCTGACTCTGGTATGTGGATTCGGCTTGGACAAAAGTTCCCCCTAAAACCACCCCTGTATGCCCCACACTACCCCCCAGCCCCGCAAGGTGGATAAGATGCCCGCCTCTGGGTCCCCGAGCACGCACATCTACCCGTGTTTCATCATCCTGGAACCGCCAGTTCACTCCGTGGCCCCAGGCGCGGCAGTCCCAGCTACACACAATTCGGAAGGTCACCGCTCACCTGACTGTTGGGAGAACCAGGGCTAAGGCGGATGCTTGCCTCCGTTTTGTCTTTCTTCTTCACAAACATTTGCCACAGGAGAACTACACCGTCAACTATTAATTATTCAGTGTTCCTCAAATCAAGAGTCAGAGGACGAGCCCAGAACTAAAAAATCTGAGAACCAGGGGAAAAAATACCAATTTGGAAATGGAATTACCTCACAAATGTAAACCATTTTCTCTAATTGAATGATAAAATATATTAAAAATTTTAAGCAATAGATCTTTAAACTTTTAAAAAGCAACATTCTCACTGCAGAATAAGAAACGGGCTTTCCCACCGCAGCGGCCCCGTCTGTCAAAGGGCTCGCCACTCGGTGCTGCCAAGGCATGCGGGTGAGAAGGTGGCAAGCAGAAGAGACTTCTACTTAGTCTCACTCCTAATGGAAAGCTGAGTCAATCAAACCCTACCAGGGGCCCTGCCTAAAGCTTCACAACAACAGCAAAAAAGCAGCCATCGCCTAATGTAAAAGGCTGGTTTTTCTCATATGTCAACAGGTTTGCAAGACAGGGAATTGGGATCGCCATTCATCAGGGAAGAAATAACAGACCTGGCAGCTACTCGAGGGACATTCCTGCTCGGTCCTATTATATAGCTAAACAGAGGGCTTTTTATCCTCCCTTTTTCTTTTTTAGAGTGTCTTTGATTTGTCCTATTTTATGGCTACTGCCCCTCCACCTCACAGTCATAAGTCTAGTTCATATCTGTAATGACCATCTCTAGGCAAACTACCAGTGAAGTTGGAATTTGTGTATTTGTGAGACTAATGGCGAAGAGATCTATAATTCTAACTCAGTGACCACAACGTGAGAATCCAGTGTTTATTATACAGGGCAGTCTTTTTTCTTTTGCACTTCTTTATCTTTCATGTAGTTGTTTATTTACAGCTTTTGCAGTTAACTCCCATGAAGTTCAAGGAGTGCCACCACCACCTCTTCATGGAGACAGATTCCAGGGGCATGGCTCAGCCACCAACAGGCTTGCTCTCCTGCTGCATAACAAACAGCACCTCTCCCATTCTCTACAAGCAAATCCAAGGTCACCAAGCATGCCACACAGATGGCTTCCACTTCTGGTTTGAGCCTTTGCTGAAGGCAGCCAAGGATGAGAACCCTTCAGTTTGTGTCTTACATGAATGGTTTAGTCCTTTAGTTTAGGAAGACCTATTTTTCTGGGGAGAGTGTGAATGAAATCAGCCACACGTTTTTCATGCCTAGGAAGTACGGCAAATGACCACCTTATCTATTCCCAGCAACCCACCCTATCCCTGACAACACCTTGTTGTACATCTTCTCAAACCAAAACCCTTTTACACATGAAAGTAGGCATGAGACCACCCCATATCAAATTCCCACAGAAGGTACACTTTCAATCTTTAAAAAATATTTTTTGCACGAATTAGCATTTGCATATGAATTAGTCAGCATTCTCCAGGGAAACAGAGCCCACAGTATACTATGTAACTATTATGAGATTTCTTATAGGAATTGGCTCAGGCGACCAAGAGGATTGGCAAGTCTGAATTCCATAGGGCAGGCTGCAAGCTGGGAACTCCAATGAAGGCGTAAAGGAATTACCCAGGAGAGGCTGGCTGGCTGAGGTAGAGATAGAAATTCTTCTTTCTGACTGCGGAAATGATCAGTTCTCCCTTTAAGGTCTAAACTGATGGGATGAGGCACCTCTCATTGCTGAAAGCAATCTCCTCTGTTGATTGCAGATCTACTCAGCCAAAGACGCAATCAACTGACTCATGATTTAAAGCCGCAAAATAGCCTCACAGCAGTAATCAGGCCACTGCTTGCTTGACCAAACAGCTAGACGCTGTCACCTGGCCAAGGAGACACATAAGCATAGCCATCACAACATACATTTAGTGCTTTAAGAAATAGCTTATGAAAGCCCTTTCAGAATCCCAAATTCACACACGAGGAGACCTTATGAAATGTAGCATCTGAATTCCCTCTTCCCAAACAGAGAAAGAGATCTGAGACACAGGCTTAAAGCATTTTCCATAAATGGAATACATATTCAAAAACCTGTCTGCCAAACCTCTAGCATCTTCAAGACCTTATAATGATGTGCCCACACATTTTCATTGAACTACTTAAGTATTTGCTTAAAGATCACTTTTTTTACCTTAGGCTTCTGTTGAGGTCAGGGTTTGCACCTCTCTGCCTACTTGATTAATTTTGGCCAAAAATCTAAAACTCTGCTAAGCATATCCCCCCAATAAATATAAATATTTTAACAAAAGAAAGACAAGCCACTGAGACCACAGCTTGGGTGGCCCCTGGGCCTGAGAGATGCACATGGACTCTCAACGTGGCCGGGACCCTGCACAGGGCAGCACCTCGAGAACCTAAATGGTGTTTAAAGTCTAAGTCAGATCTTAAAAAATGGGAAATGTACCAATGATGTGTTAGTCCAAGACAGGCAATAATGGACCAGTAAGTCAGAGTGAAAATGTGTCCTAGAAGTTAATACGTTCAGACCTGGGTCTTATGTATGATTTTCAAACTGAAGTGCTCTGCCACAATTATTCTAGACTAGATGTGCAGAGGTATATTGAGAGGCAGGCTCACTATTTTCAAATGGGTCAGCGGAAGTAGCACCACGTAGTTAAGAAAGTATTGTCTGGCAATTTTCCTCCCACTTTTACAGACCAAAAACCTATACCGCTATGATAGAAGGCGCTAAAATATTTCGAGGGAGGGGGACGGATGTGGCTCAAATGGTTGGGCGCCCGTCTCCCATATGGAGGGACCCAGGTTCGATCCCCGGGACCTCCCGGTAAAAAAAATATATATATATATATTTCGAGGGAAAGCTCTGCTTTTCCTACCCCTTTTCGCACATCATCGTTCGCGCGCCACTGTGGATACGAACTCACGCCTTCCCTGCAAGAGGCGAGAGCTGTACTCACCAGACCTTGGCAGGTGGAGAGAGCCACCGAGGAGTTTTTGTGGGATCGCAAGGAGCCTTGATAAAAACAGAAATCCTCCGGCGGCAACGCCTGCACTGACTTGGTGCCCCCCTTCCCCAGGGTCTGCACGGTAAAGCCAGGGGCCACCAGGCTGCTGGACGAGGTCAGGTCCATGTGGAAGTCCTGCCCGAAGCCTCTCAGCCGCAGGTGGAGCGAGTCGGCCCCCGGCCGGGCCAGGGCGCGGCGCCTCCGCTGATGGTGTGTGATGTCGTGAGACACGTAGCTCCCGCTGCCGTCAACCTCATAGGCAGACACGAGGTCGTATTCTGAAAGTGAAAGGGCACTTCAGAAGGCTGCAATCCGCAGCATTTAGAACGGAGTTCATTGCCAGATGACATTTTCACCCAGTAAACAATGGGGAGGGGACGTTCAGCCTAGCCCTGTTCTCCAGCACAAATTGTAGAAGAAATAAGTTCAGAGTTAAAAGGGAAAATCTGAAAAGGGACCTTGAGGTGCGTCACTGCTGTCCCTATAGTGTTTTAACCACTACAGCAAATTCTGTGGCACTAAAAACAAAAATTGACTACAGAATAAATAAGACCAGAAAAGACTTTTAGGGTCACAGGTCATAAATTTTACTTACAGCGGTTTAGTCATTTTAATATGTAATACATTTTATAGTTCTAAACCTTCCTTTAATCAGATTTTGCCTTTGACAAACATCTTCATTGAGCTGGATAAGAAATTTTAGCTTAAAAATACCTCTAATTTTTCAGAAAACAGTTAAAAAGACAAATATATAAGCATTCTTTGCCACTTAATTTTTAAAAACAATCATTAATATGATGAACATGCAGGAGAAAAGGCAGCACGCATGCATACTCCAGTCTACCCAGCTGGTGACCTCTGGAGACGCTCATGGGACGTATTTCCTCCCACTCAAAACCATTGCTGGCCGTTGCGGTGGCCGGGGTTCGTGGCACCCGATCGGACTGCATCTAGTGCCTTCCAGAGCCCTGGACCATACTCTTCTCCTTGCTATTACTTAGAGTATGCTACTTAAAATATATTCAAATACAGTATTCCTTTCATAAAAGAAAATCCCGAGGAGCTCTCAGATTTCGGGGTACACACACAGGCCTGCAGGGCTTTGTCAGTCACAGGCAAGCTGGCGGTCGGGCGGATCCGACAACTGCCTGAAGGTCGGGTGGGCACGTGAAGAGGATGTTGTGAGAAAGCATGCCGTGATTGTGGGCACGGGTTATAGGGATATGACAGAAGGAAAGGTCAGCTTTGGGGTGCACAGGTATTGACTTCAGTAAGGGTTCTGGAACCATTCTGAGGGGAAAGTATTGCATTTGTTGCACCTTTGAATCATTCCCTCTTTGTCAAAGTTGTAAAGAGATACTTTCTGGTTCTATCAAAATCCTGTGGTGCGGGGAGCAGATATGGCACCCGCCTCCCACACGGGAGGCCCCAGGTTTGGTTCCAGTGCCTCCTAAAGAAAAAACAATGAGCAGACAATGAGCAAAAACAAATGAGCAGGGAGCAGATGTGGCTCAAGCAGTTGAGCGCCCCCCTCACACATGGGAGGCCCCAGGTTTGGTTCCGGTGCATCCTAAAGACAAAACAAACAAACAGTGAGCAAAAACAACGAGCAGACAGCGAGCAAACAAACGAGGGAGCCAAAAAAAAAAAAAAAAAAAAAAAAATCCTGGGGCAAGCAGCTGTAGCTCAAGTGGTTGACTGCCTGCTTCCAGGTACAAGGTGCTGGGTTCAATCCCCTGTACCTCCTAAAAAAAACCAACAGCCCTGGGCTGGGTCCTCAGCTGCCTTCTGGAAATATTGTAGTTGTCTTCTCCAAAGAGGTGGCTTCTCTTCTAAAATAGGAGCATTTACTTCTCACTGTTTCGACCAGGATTCACTGACTCGTGACCACTGTGAAAATATCATCTCTGGGTGTCACATCCCCAGGTCTGGCACAGATTGCTTCTCAGTGTTATTCCACTTAATGCCCGACAAGAGACATCTCCGGCCAGGGCAGGTGGAACTTGGACAGGAGTGGGCTGTGTCCAGCAGCTCGGGGTCAGCACTTGTGGCACTGTCACATCCCAAACTCGGGCCTAGACCCTGAAACCATAAAAAGGTGGGCTTGTCAAGGCTGGGGCTACAAAATAACCTTTGACTGGCACCGCTCAAACGTTTAACACGTGGGTTGAAGGCCAGCATGCCTGCAGCTGCTGCAGGGCCTGCACATGTTAGGGCAGGGCCTGGCTCCAAGTCTGCAGCTTGTCTCGTCATCAGAAAACAACAGTTCAGCATGCGTCAGGCCTTTCTCCAGGTCCCTCTGAGACGCCCTCGATGGGACGGCATCACCATAAAAGATGAGAGTCCTGGCCCTACACTGGAGTGGACAGTCCTCTAAGATTCCAAAGGCAGCTTCCCCCGGAAATCTTCCCAGTAATAAAAGTGAGTCGTGAGCACCCTGGTTCGAATACTCCCATCCTGACCCTAATATTCTTAGGGTGCACTTATCTTCCCCCTTCATTACCACTGAACGCAACAGAGGAGCATTCTGTAGGATGCTAAAAACTGGGGACATTTTCTGCTGTAGCCTAAGTCTTTAGGCCAGAAGAGAAAATGAAACAGCATTGGACAGAAATGGCATTTGACCACAAGAGAACAGAACTGGGGTAATTGTTTTTTCTGGAAGAAGTGTTTCTTTACAACCCCACGCCTTTCAGAACAGGCACCGTTGGTTCTTTGCTGCCCTGTCCTGGCAGGTAATTTAATGGTTACACTGGATCAGAGTCATTCCAGCCAAAGAATGTTCTGGAAAGACCTGAGCTGGTGTTCAGAGTGGCAGAGAAGGCCGTGGGTCACGAGGCACTGCCCCGAGAGCTCCCTGTGCTTGTAAATGGTGATGGTCCGAGGCCTGGCAGACGGACCCCCACATGGTGGGGTTGGAAGTTTACCTGGGGGCAGGGAGGGGTGGGCAGGTTAGGAGAGGGGGTGGGGGAGGCCTCAGCACCCCGTGCCCTCCCTCCCTCAGCTCAGGAGCCTGGAGGTGTTCTCTTCTCACCCCAGAGCCGAGGCGAGCCTGAGGACAGAGACACAGAGGGGAGAAGGCCAGGTGAAGATGGAGGCCGAGACCGGGGGTGCGGCCCCAAGCCCAGGAGCTCCCGGCCACCCCAGAGGCTGGACGAGGCCAGCGGGCCTCCCCTGGAGTCTCTGGACGGAGCACGGCCCTGCTGGCACCGTGACGGTGGCCTTGGGGCCTCCCGGGCAGTGGGAGCATGTGGCTCTTTGCTCTGATGCACGTGGGTGGTGATTTGTTAGGGCAGAGCGGGGATCAGAGAGGCTGCGGGTGGTGCAGACAGCGCTGGACATCACCACGCAACGCAAAGCAGGTGCCTCGTGGCTCAATTACTGAAGGTCTCACTTAGGGAAACGAGGAGGTGAGAGAGTGGGAAATGAAGGGGACTGAGCACAGCCCCGGGCTGTCCTTGGGGCTGCTCCTGAGACACTGGCCAGTGCCAGCTGTTGGGTTCGCGCCTCGCGGCTGCTTCACCTGGAAGGGAAAGGGGCGCCCTGAGCTGGCTGGGTCAGCGCCTCACGCTGCCCTCACCTCGGGGCCGTCGGTTTCCCAGCAGCGGCACCTCGGAGCCTCCACGCGTGGGGAATTGCTCCAAACAGTGGCCAATTAGCAAATTATTGCGTAATAAAGGTGATTACGGTTTTAAAAGTTCGAATTGCTCCCAGATGATATAAGCCACCTATGGCCTCTACTCTGGAGGGCATATAAAATTTATCCTGTATTTTCGGGGATGTAAAATATTTGTCTTGCAAAATAACCACTGCTACGCCTCTTTTACACTCACACACACACACAGGGTTGAGCTGATAAATGTTTAACCTCCATCTCTCTGGAGGAAAATAAAAAAGGTCTGGCTTATGGCATCTGCCGGTTTCCCCGGTATAAATGTTCCCGCTGTGGCTGATGGGACTTGCCAAGGTGGCATCCCTGGACACGGAGCCGGGAGGAGACACAGCATCATCTTTCTACTCTACACACAGAGACACACGTAGCCTCAGGACCATGGGTAATAGCCAAGTAAGTGTGAATGACGAGTTTGGGGTATTTTTAGCATTGCTTTTAATAGAATACATTTTATTGGGAGTTTACCCATTTTAATTAAACACTTTTTTAACAGCCAGCTCTCGGGAGCCGGTATGCACTGGCTGCAGCCATCACAGGGCTTTTGTACAATCCCTGCCTGAGAACCCGTCACGGAAGAAGACGCACCTTTCAACGTAGTCCAGTAGTTCAGACAGGGGTGACTTCCCCCAGCGACACTTGGCAATGTCTGGAGACACTTTTGGTTGTCACAAGTGGTATTTGTGTGTGGAAGGCGGGGAGCGGGTGCCACTGGCCTCGAGTGGGTGGAAGTCGGGGACGCTGCTAACGTTCTCTAATGCACACGATGGCCCCCGCTGCAAAACGTCAGTAGTGCCGAGATCGAGAAACCTTTACTTAGTCAAAAAGTAGTCTTTCGAATGAAACGTGAATTCAGTTACCCAAATGATTGTGAAAAGCTCATAGTCAAAGCAAAGAATGAACAAAATAAACATTGCGTCTCATCATACATTTATTACCATTTGAAGAGAACTCAATGTATGCTTGTAAAAAATTAACAATTTTAAACTAAATTTGAGTTTCTGTTTTAAGATTATAACCCCCAAATCTTTTGGTTTGTGACTTCAAAAAGATCTTTGTGGATCCTTAAATAAGACCTTGGTTCTTTTAGATTTTTTTAAAAGGGGGAAACATTTCCATACAGCTGTTCAAGTTGGTACCCTGAACTACTGGATTTCAAGTACAGGAAGATCCTGGATTCAAATTAACTGCATGGGGGAGTGGGTGTAGCCCAGTGGTTGAGCACCTGCTTCACATGTATGAGGTCCCAGGCTCAATCCCTGGTACCCCCTAAAAAAAAAAGAGAGAGATTGCATGGGGTGTAGACCCACCCAGGTATCTGCTGGAGCCAGTTTGCCCCAGCTTCAGAGAGCTGATTTTGCATATTGCTTCCTTATTCTGCATGCAGTGAAGTCAGGGTGATAGCTTGAAATGGATCACAGTGGGGGTATATATACCATGGGAGTTGGCAAATGTTACAAATCAGAGCCCCACACCCCTCCCCATCCACCCCAAGGGCTGTCGTTAAACATTCCCAAACACGCATCTGCCCACCTGAGAGGGACTGCCCTGTCTCCTGCTGAGTAAATGTTTGAATGTGAATCAATATGAACTTCAAACACAAACACCATCTCTCACGGCCAGTGAAACACGTTGTAAATATCTTCCCCTGTGAGCTAACTTACTCTGGAATTGAAAGTTAACCAATCTATGATATGTCTCTGCACTTAACAGGAGCCACAATTTTTTAAATTTGTAAGACAAAATGTTCAATTCTCCTATTAGGGGACAGCGAAACAGTGCTGAATCATCAAAGTTCGTAGTAAAAGCTTGAATTATGTGTTACTTTAAACAGACCTTGTGCCTGAATATTTATTCCAAAGCCAGCTTTTATAATGGATATCCAGACCTTCAAAATAAGCTGACCGTAGTGTCACACAAAGGATATTCAAGCTCTACAATTCTCAGCCAAAGCAGGTGACACTGCTGAGCAAGAACTGCTTTCTGTGATACCCTCTCGATTTAGCTTTTTATTTTTAAAGCACAAAAGTGCATAAAGGTAATGGTGCACTAAGCTAGAGCTCCAGAGACAATGGGCTCGCACCTCCGTTTCAGTTTCCGAGCAAGCAAGGTTGTCCTGGAAATGGTGATACCCGCCGAGGTGCCCAGTGATTTCAGCAGCGCACCCAGGAGCCTGGAGCCCAGGGTCTCGGTTGATGCTCCCTGCCAGCCAGCGCCAGCATCACCCTCAGGGAGATGAGGAAGCCGTATTCCCTTGTGGACAGCCCCACCTGGCAGGAAGGCTCCACTCTTCCTGGACAGGGTTCTCTGTCTATAATTTTCCAATTTCAAGTAAAACTTTATAAGTGCAGTAAAGTAGGTTGAAAATTCCTGAGTCTCTCGAGAAATTTTCTGATTTTAAAGAACTAGAGTTTTTATCCAAAAAAAAAAATTTTTTTTTTAAAAGTAAAAGGTTGGTACAGAGTTTCTGTCTGGGGTGATGTGGAGAGTTTTGGTGACTGCTGGTGGTAATGGAAGCACAACACTGTAAATATATTTAGTACCACTGAGCGGTATAATCGAAAGTGGTTCAAGAGGGACATTTTAGGTTTATAGATGCTACCAGAATATACATTTTTTTACACACCATAGAACTATACAACACAGTGAACCCTAATGTAAAACTATATGTACAACAGTTAACACTGTAATTATAATATTATTTTAACTGATAAATTACCACACTGATGCAAATGTTAACAAGAAGGAGAACTGTTGGGGGGCTCTATGGGAACTCTGTACTTTCTGCATGCTTTTTCTATAAATCTACAACGTCTCTAATTTTTTAAAAAGTGAGTTGAAACAACTAAATGTGGATAAGACCGAAGCATTGTAAGATATATTGTAAGAGAAACATTAAAAGAGACAAGGGCAACCCACAAAAAAGTGAGCTTTAAATAGAAAATCAATTTCCTCTTGCAAATACACAGTGAAAAGTGATTTTTAACCATTGTAGACCACTTGCATCTAGCGCCCTCTGGTGGTCCTCAAAAAGATCCCAGTTTGAGCATTAATCTACTATTTATCATTTTATTACAGCCGATGCAGCATATACATATCCAGTTGGGGAGAACGTCTATATCTAATACATATATGGAGTTATTGTCTTTATGTTCTTTAATGGATATGAAGAAGCTATGGTCAGGAGTTTTAAAAATTATTAACTTTAATTTTCTAGAATTTTTGAAAATATGTTGGGATAATTAAACCAAATGCATCCTCTAAAAGTCACCATTAACACTTGGGATGGCAATTTATCCTTGGAAATGATGTAATTTGTTAATATTTAGTAATCATCAAGGAATTAGGTTTAGATGAAAACCACTGAGTACCCAGTTTTAAACGGCTTCCTTTTGCACTTACCCCAATGTGGTATCAGGAGGCACAGAGCCATTCTGCTGAAATACCACATTTACAAATGCCTCTGTTGAGGAACGGAAGTAAAATCACACACTGCAAAACCCAAACATGAGAGTTGTTTTCATGCCAAATCAGGGCACAGGACATCCATATTGCTTACCTAATTATCCATTTTATGCCCTGTTATGTTTCAATTACCCTCCAATTCTTCAATAGCATCAACTCGGACAATAAAATAAAGAGCCTCAGGTAAAGATAACCTGTGGTCTCCTGCTCAAAGAGCCAAGGAAAGAGAGAGACATTCTATTCTCCAACAGGAGGAGCAGGAGAAGCTCTTTATAAATGTTTTGATGGATGCTTCAAGCAACCTTTATATTATTGTTATTCTCAGTTTTTTTTTTTTTTTTTATGAGATAAATGTCCTTGCGTCTTTCCTGGCTCACTCTGGTGCCACTATTTGACGAGAGAAAGCGACACGAATATTGGTGCTCGCTCAAACAGTAGGAAAAAGCACGGCAGCATCTTCAACAGGAGAGTCGGGAGGGCTGCGGACTTCCCCAGCACCTGACAGGCCCGCGTTAGAAGGGCTCAGGAGCTGATAAAATGCAGGGATTCGAATCCCCTCCCCGCCCCGCCGCGGACCTACCTCCAGAGTCCACCCAGCCGGGCCGCCCCGTGGGAGGCTGAGGATCCGGGGCGCTCCGGCTCGCAGGCGCTGCCGCGGCGGCTCCCACGGCGCTCACAGGTGCCTGCGGAAAACAGCAGCGACACCTTGTTGCGACGGCGGGGACTCCGGCAGAGGGGCGCGCACGGGACTCACCTGCACACCCACCTGTGCGAGGAGCAGCACCCAGAGCGCCGCGCAGCCCCGGGTGCGCATGGCCCAGCTGCCCCGCGCAGAGCCCGCGCCTCGCGCGGGGGGCACGCAGGGCTGCATCCAGGGACGCTCGGGGACCCTGCGGCGTGGGCGCACGCGGTCGTCCCCAGCCCGACAGTGTGCAAGGCGGCAGGGACGACCGGCCCGGGCCAGAGACAAGGAGAGGTCCCCGCGGTGCTCCGCGCCCGCGCCGGGCTTATTACGGCGGCCCCGCGCGTCGGGGGCGGGGTGGCGGCTGCGGGGGCGGCGGCGGAGCACCCGCCCGAGCCGTGGGAGTGCGGAGGTCCCCGGAAGGGAGGGCAGGGCAGGAGGGAGGAGAAGCTGGGAGAGCCGGGGAGGGAGGCGGGGGCGGGGAGGAACAGAGGGAAGGAGGGGAGGAGAGCGGGGAGCGCGCGAGGGGGCAGGACAGAAGGACGTAGGAGGGGGTCAGGTGGGGAGCAGGGGGAAAAGGAGGGAGACAGAAGGGAGAGGGGAAAGGAGAAAGAGGGCGCCCGGAAGGGGTGCCAGAGGGGAGGAGGGCAGGGACAGCAGGGCGCACGCCTGCCTGGGTCCGGCTCGCCGGCGTCCAGCGGGCCCGCCAGGGGAGAAGGTGGCCCGGGGGCGGTGGGCCACTTGGGCCGCCCGCGGGTGCGCCCCCTGTCCCGCCGTCCCGCTGTGATCTAGGCTCCCCCGCGCTTCCCGATGCCGAGCCCCAAGGCTGGACCAGCGCAGCCCAAGGCGCCCAGGCACCTGTCGCGGGGGGGCGGGCGACGGGTCGCGCCTGCTGTCCCCGTCCCCTGGGGTCCGCCCTCCTGCCCCGAGGGGGAGACCCGGGGCGGAGGAGGGGCCCTGAGACACCCGGGGTACGCGCGGCTGAGTCTGCAGGACTGTGCGCCGCTCTGGGGCTCGGGACGTGATGGGAGACCAGGGGCCGAGGGAAACCCCTTCCGCGTGCCTGGACGGCCTGCACACTGCTCGCCAGCCCCGGGGTTCCGGCGCCCCGGCTGGCTTCACCCGGCACCGCCTGTGCCCGGCCCGCGGGGTGCCCGGGTGCAGCGGGTCCGGAGGCCTCGGGGCCGCGGGCTCTCGCTGATGCGGAACCAGGACGCTGCAGGTGTGCGGGCACGCGCGGGGCCACAGGCCGGGCCCTGTTCTGCACCCCTTGGTTTGTGTGAGCGCGGACGTGAGCGTGTGCGCGCGCCTGGCTGTGCGCGCGCCTGTGTAAGTGCGGATGCCTGTGTGGGCGCGCGTGCGCTCACGTGCAGTGATGTGCTTACGGGTGTGTGCACGTTAGTGGGCGCGCGTGCGGCTTCCCCGCCCCCGCCTCCACTGGCTGCTCCCACCTCACTCCTGCCTCTGCGGTCCCTGCCCCTCCTTCCCACTTCAGCTGGGTTTTCCTGTTCTGCCCATTTTGTGGAGGGAGTAGGAGGAGGGAGATGGCGGCGGCCTCTGGCCTCCTTTGCCCAGGCAGCCGCGAATCTGTAGGTGCCCTTGGCCAACCTGAAGGATCAGATATCCCAGGCAGCGACCCCAGGACCGCCTGGCTGTGCATGATGCTTGAAGTCCTTCTCTCTTTTGGGTTCTAATACCCACTTATTAGTTTTAAATAAATAGTTTTAAATAAAGGCAAACAACAGGAATAGAGTGGAAGCCTGGGTCAGGGGTGGCCTTAAAACATCTGACCGCTGTCCTCCTCCCCTCAAATTCCAGAGGAGTGTCTGCTCAGTGTGCACCCGGGAGCTTGCACTCACCTAGAAATGGATTTTAGGCAGCACATGGAGGTCTTGGAAAAGGAGGCAGATTTAGGCCTTACTCTGCAAACAGGACATGGCATGCTTGATAAAGGGGAGCTCTAATTACCTCTAATCATGTGCGGTGTGAAATGAAAGGGCATCAGACTGCCCAACTCCTACCTAGGATCACATGAAGATACCCCGGGGCTCTCTTTTTAGAAGTTCAACAGATGGAGTGAAAGAATAGCTGATAGACAAGTACTCACTTTTAGGAAGATTTTCTGTTTAAAGAGTAAAACTCAAATACTGCATAATGAGTCTCTTTCCTTTGTGGAGAAAGAAACATTGTTCTTTACAGTGACAAGTGTTTTTCGAGTCTTTTAACTGTGCACCCAGTTAAATGCCCATCCTAGCGTGTAAACGTCTCCACCTAACCCAGGTGGAAAGCAGACTCCACACCTGCGGGGTCAGCCCATGCAACCGCTGGGCTGGGAGTAAGAAAGGCTGCGGAACGCGTGGGAATCCCTCACAGCTGCTTCTCAGTCTCAGGGAGGAGAGGACCGGGGTCCCCCAAAAGAGACAGCTGCTCCTCAGTGCCAGCTGGGGGTTGCCCCTTAGTAATGGGAGCCCCAGGCCTCCCTACTTTTCAATCAGAGATGGAAATCCAAGTTTGTATGTCAAGCCTCTCGATTTTCAAATGCCCCACCCAAATTACCCTGAGGACAAATATTTCAAGGGCCAAATCAAACGGCCAGGCTGAGGGACCTTTCAATTTGTCGCCTATCCGAAACTTAGCACGCTAAACTTTTTACTAAAGGAGCTTTATCATTTGTTTAGAGCAGCAGTCAGAAAACTAGAGCCCTTGGTCACATCTGGCTTGCTGCCTAGTTTTGTAAATAAAGTTTTACTGGAACAAAACCTATTCCTTTATAGATTGTGTCTAACTGCTTTCCTGCCGGCAGAATTGAGTAGTTGCCGCAGAGACTGTGTAGTCTACAGAGCCTAAAATATTTACCAGCTGGCCATTTGAGAACAATTTTGCTGATCCCTGGCTTAGAACATTGGCAGTTAAACTAGTTTCCCTTGTGATAGCAGGTTGTTATCATTTAAGAACAAATAATTTTGAATATCAAGTAGACAGTTGATAAAGAATGAAAGTTCAATGAAAAATAAAAGTAAAGTGCTTAGTAAAAGATCTGGGATAGAGAATCTCCATAACTGTTGTATTTTTCCCCATCCGCCTTCCCCTCTCAAAATCAAAGAAGCAAGGGCCCTTCTCAGGTGGAAATATGGCATTTTTAGGTTATATGGACCAAACTTTGCTGCAGCTGTTTTCTAAATTGTATAAATGTTAAACCAAAGCAATGTAAATGGGCCCGTTGCCTTGTATGTAAAACCACTATTCATACAGCTGAAATAGAGTAGAACCGGGTTTGCTTGGAAACTATGAAGGTTCTATTGGGTCTGTAATCTTGCTTCTTATCCATTTGCCATTTGCCATTTCCCATGCATGGCTAAAACTGGCCACTTAGGTCTCATACAAGTTAGACTTGTATTTTGCATGAAAACTCTTAAGGGCAAAAGAATCACAAGGATCTTATAAAAAACTTGTGTACTTCATATTCTTTTCTGAGAGCTTAGGGTCTCCTTTAGTATTTCTTTATATAACTGATAAGAACACAATTTCAGTGAAATGTAAAAATAATAACGTCAAATAACTTTCCAGCTTGAAAGGGCTTAAGGACTCATCTAGCCCGATATTTCCACTTTACAGATGAGAAAACCAAACCCCAGAGGGGTGGCACAGTCAGCCTGGGGTCAGGTCTCATGGCAGTTATTCTACCTGCAGCCCTTCCCCCCTCCCCCCAAAACAAAGGTGATTTATAGGCCTAAAAGTAGCAGATTCAAAAACAAGAATGGGGATTTTTGACTTAAGAAACTTTAAATTCCCAAACCAGGTGCAAATCTGGACAGGAGTAATGCACTTACATGAAGACTGATTCAAGGATGATTTAAGAAATCAGACCAGGCTGGAGGAACTGCTCTTCTAGAATGTTCGGCAGTGCTTAAACCCTGTATTTCTTTAAGCTTCTCCATGTAAGTGATGGGATTGTAATCCCTCAGAGATGATGGGATTGTAAGCCCTGGGCCTGTAGGCCAGTGTCCTTTAATGCTTAAGAAATAACAGGAGCATGTCAGCGGTTTGCCTGCCGATTCTGTTGCTGGCTGTACTCTGGAATTGGGTTCTTACTTCACTTTAAAACTTTATTGTCAGTAGAAAAAGGAAGAAAGGAAAATTGGGAACCAATCAGGGCAAACAACTTTAGATTCCTGAATTCAAAATATGGCATTTACAAACTTTCACCTCCCTTTATTAGGAAACACATAGAAATTTACTTTAATTTAAACTAGCAAATGAATAATTTATTTTGCTTCATAATGTGGTAATTATGCAATATTGTGACTTAATTACAATAATTCTTATAAATTAAATATCAATAAAGTAATTGTCATTATTATTGGCATTAGACAACAGGTCTTGCCAGGAGGCAGCTGGCCCTGCTTCTCAATGCTGAAGCCTCACGTAAGGTAACAGGGCTGTGAACATCCTCCACCAGGAAGTGTTGGGAAATGAGACTCAGCTGTTGCCTCTCACGCCATCTGATCCATATAACAGCTTTGCTAGACATACTTTCTTCCAGTTGATAAAAAGGTAAAACCGATGTTGAAGTTTGATGTACCAGTGGCTTTTGCTGCCCACCCCAGCGCCCCACAGCTGAGCACTTGGATCTGCTGCTGGGGGTTCTCTAGGCTTCCAGGTTGGACTTGCTGATCTGGGCTGGGCTCAGACCTGGGTGTGGTCCACAGGGCCTGGCTCGAGGCTGGTATCAGCTGGGCCCCCTCACATTCTGGGACAACTGGGCGGACTCAGCTCTATTTCCTGGGGACTTCCGTCCTTCTGCAGGCTAGCCCAGGCTTGTTCTCAGGGTGGTGGCAGGATTCTGAGAGGGCAGAGAGAAGCACGCAAGCCCTCTGAGTCCAGTCCTGCCACATTCGGCTCGCCAAAGCACTCACCAGGGCAGCCCAGATACAGGGTCTGAGTGTAGGCCATGGTGGGAGCTGCCAAGTCTCTTTGCAGAGCTCTGGAAAGAGGAAGGGTAGAGTTGTGGGCATTTTTGCAATGATTTTTTTTTTTTTTTTTTTGCTGCAGAACTACATCTTTTTTGTGCATTTTAATTAAGGAACATGGTGCTGCCAGCTCTGCAGTGTAAACCAGGTGCATGACCTGAGATACATATGGGAACAGGGGATTGTGTGTCCTGTGCTGCCCCCCCCCCCCGAAACATCCACACTGCAGAGCAGCAACAGTCCAGGAACGGGTGGGGGTGATGTTGGGAGACCCTGGGCTATGGTGCTCGGAGGAGACACCTTTCAGAGCAGGGGTTCTTAACCAGGGGTCCACAGACCCCCAAGGGGTCTGGGGAAAGGTTTCAGGGGGGGTCTGTGAGCTTGGATTTAAAAAAAAAAATCAACTTATTATCTTTATTTTCTCTGACCTCAAACTGAAATCCAGCATTTCCTCCACTTATGAATGTATGCAATAAGTAATTTACAGTAGTATTCATTTCACCTGACTGGCAAAGCAGTCCCTGGAACAAAGAAGGTTTAGAACCCCTGTTTTAGAGGGTAGCTTCCTGCTGTGCTTGCCATTGGGTTCTCCAGATGTCTAAGAAAGGCCTTAATTCTCCCCATTTGTTGGAGGATAATGTATTAATCAATCTGAAACAATAAGGTTTCTATTGATCTGGAATAATTGTTAAGGAAATATTGTAAGGTAAGCATACACTCACAATCACCTCTCCATCCCAACACCTAACTGAGGAGACAACAGCACACTCTCACATCTAAGCAATATAATGGTCATTTTTGAACGCTGGCCCTATTTGGGTCCTTGGGGAGGTATATAAGACATGGAAGTTACCAGATGTAGAAAAGACTCACAGAAGAAAGGGAAAACTGAACTTCTGTAAGGCAGGGTGGGCCTCAGGACTGAAAACTTTAATGAAAAGGGGGTAATAAGTTTGGGAGAGCAGTAGGGAAAATCATAGCTGCTAAGGAGAAAAATCTGCAGGAAAACAAACAGAACAGCCCTGGACCCCTAGAGAAGGAACAGAGGAAAGGAAACCTTCTCTTGGAGGTGAAACAATTGCACATAAGAGGGTGATCTTAGAAGTTGCAGTGCATGCCCGATGCAAGAAAAGGTGCAGAAGACCTGAGAAAATTTGAACACTTAAACATGGGCTGCTGTAATGGTTCCATATAAGCTGGACCAAGCACCGAAGAAAAACCTTAACACACAGACAATCTACAATAAAACCCAAGGCCACAGGAAGAAACTGACTTTCAAATTAGCACATCAAAAAAATCAGATGCCCCCCAAATTCACAAGTCATACTGATAAACAGGGCTCATTCAAGGGAACACATTCAAAGTTGAGAGGAAACACAGACTTTGGAACAACAAATCAAAGAAGTTCAAACAAATTTTCTAAATCAATTCAAGGAGTTGAAGGAAAATATGGATAGAAATAAACTAAATATGGATACAGAGATAAAGGACATTAAGAAGACAGTGTGTGAACAAAAAGAAGAATTGGAAAGTTTAAAAATAAACAGAGCTTATGGGGATGAAAACACAAAAATGGAGATTAAAAATAACTGGAGGCACACAACAACTGATTTGAATAGGCAGAAAGAATCAGCAAACTGGAAGTTGAAATCAGACAGTCTGAAGAACAGATAGAGAAAAGACTAGAAAAGGCTGAGCAGTGTCTCCAGAATTTGTGTGACAGCATTAAATGTACCAACACATGCATCATGAGAGTCCCAGAACGAGATGAGAAGGGAAAAGGGGCCGGAAAGAAGATATGAGGAAATAATGGCTGAAAATTTCCCAACTTTTACAAAAAACATAAATATACCTGTCCAAGAAGTGTGGTGTACTTCAAATAGGATAAAGCCTGACAGACTTATACTAGTCAGAATGTCAAATGCCAAAGGTAAAGGAGGAATTCTAAAAGCAGCAAGAAAAAAGTGATTCCTCACATACAAAGGATCCTCAATAAGACCAGGTGCCAATTTCTCATCAGAAACCATGGAGGTGAGATGGCAGTGCTATGATAAGTTTAAGGTACTAAAGAGAAAAACTGAGAGCCAAAAATTCTTTATCCAGAAAAGCTGTCCTTCAAAAATAAGGGAGAGTTTAAGACATTCACAGATTAAAAAAAAAAAATAGAATTCATTGCCAAAAGACCTTCCCTACAAGAATTGCAAAAGGGAGTTCTGCAGGTTTAAAGGAAAAAAGAAAACAAAACAAAACAAAAAAAACCAGGAGAGAGTGGCTTGGAGAAGTGTGAAGAAGTGAAGATTGTCAGTAAAGGTAACTAAATTGGTATATGCAATACCCAATAGTGCTGTATCCTTAGAATATAATTCTATTCTTTAATTCCTATATGTGTTAGAACATAATTGAATAAGAAATAATCATATTTCCTTATAACAGACTGCAAAATATAAAGAGGTAATGTGTAACAAAACCATATAAAGAAAGGAAATAGAGGAATATGGGAGCAGAGAATGTGTATGCTTTTGAAGTTTAGTTGGTATCTTTGCAAACTAGTAGGTTATAGACTTAGGTTTTTAATACAACCCCACTGGATAACCACAGAGAAAGTATTTAAAATATATACAGAAATGGAAATGATAAAGGAATCAATCAGTTACACCACAAAAGATAAACTATACACAAAAGGAGATTGCAATAAAGGAAAAGAGAGACAAAAAAGATATCATATGTAAAAAACAAAAGACAAATTGGCTGAAGTAAATTCTGCCTTATCAGTAATAACACTTAATATTAATGGATTAAATACCCCAATCAAAAGACATAGACTGACAGGGTGGATAAAAAAATGCATGATACAACTCTATGTTATTTATTATAGACTCACCTTGGACCCAAAGACACAAATAGTCTGAAAGTGAAAAGACAGGAAAAGATATTCCATGCAAAAAGTAAACAAAAGAGAGCTGAGGTAGCTATGCTACTATCAGACAAAATAGACTTTAAGTTAGAACCTGTTGCAAGAGACAAAGGACACTATATCTTCAGGGCCCTGTGTTAGGCAATGGTTCCTTAGACTTTACACCAAAAGCACAAGCAACAAAAGAAAAAATAGATAAATGGGACTTCATCAAAATTAACGACTTTTGTGCAAAGAACTTAATAAGGAAAGTAAAAAGACAACCTACAGAATGGGAGAAAATACTTGGAAATTACGTATCTGATAAGGGTTTAAAATCCAGACTTTATAAAGAAATCTTACAACTCAACAAAATAAAACCACAAACAAGCCAAAAAAAAAAAAATGAAAGACTTGAGTAGACATTTCTCCAAAGAAGATATACAAATGACCAAAAAGTACATGAAAAGATACTCAACATCATTAGCCATTAGGGAAATGTAAATAAAAAATCACAGTGAGATTGGTAAATCTCACTTATATAGAATGGCTACTATTTAAAATCTAAAAGTCGCAAGTGTTGGAGAGGATGTTGAGAAACAGGAATATTCATTCATTGCTGGTGGGAATGTAAAATGGTGCAGCCACTGTGGAATAAAGGTTGGTGGTTCCTCAGAAAGATTAGTATAGAATTACCATATGATCCAGAAATCCCACTTCTAGGTGTACTCTCAAAGGGATTGAAAGCAGGGACTTGAACAGATATTTACACACCAGTGTTCATAGAGGCATTACTCACAATTGCCAAAAGATGGAAGCAACTCAAGTGACCATCAAGAGATGAATGGATAAGCAAAATATGGTATATACATACAGTGGAATATTATGCAGTTGTACAAAGGAAGTTCGTTCTGATACATGTGACAACCTGGATGAACCTTGAAGACATCATGTTGAGTGAAATAAGCCAGACACAAAAGGACAAATATCGTATGATCTCACTGGTATGAAATAATCAGAAAAAGCAAATTCATAGAGTCAGAAACCAGAATACAGTTACCAGGTCCTGGGAAGGGGATAAGGAATGGGGATTTAAAGCTTAATTGGCACGGAATCTCAAGTGGGTGAGATGGAAAGGTTTTGGTAACAGACGGTGGTGATGGTAACACAGCCCGGTGAATGAGTTAACACCACTGAATTATAGATTTGAATGTGGTTACAGGCGGAACTTTGAGGTTGTATATGTTATGGAAATTTTAAAAAAATTAAAAATGTACAATAAACCACAAAAAATGTGGCACTAAATATGCCACAACCAGGACACTAGTTTACTGTGTGAGAGCTGAAACAAGAAGACAGTGTTGCCTCGTTAACCTCAGCTGGGAAGGTGCATGTTGGGTGACTTAGATTTTTCACTGCTCTGTGCGTGTCCATCAGTGACTGCCAAAGAGCTGAAGTAGTGATTTTGTGATTACAAGTAAGTTTTAGTGAGTAGGCAAATTTGCAAATAAATAAGGGATCTGCAAATAATTATAATGGACTTTGTGTGTGTATTATAATGAGTGTGTGTATAGGTCTGCATATACGTGCATATATAATTTAAAGCAACTTATAATGTGCATTTAATTTTTTAATTATAGGAAAATACCCTGCATATGTGAATATATTTGTTTCTAATCACCTGTTGGTAGAGAAAAAGGCAATGTATGGGTAGAGGCTGTTTGTAAGTTTGGAAGGAAAATCTAATTAAGTGTTTTTCTGAATGTTGAATTATTTCTTCTAATTTAAAGCTGGATTTTGGTATGATAAGAATTATTTTTTCCTATCTATTTTTATTTTATAATCAGAATGACACCTACTTCTGTATTCCTGGTTTTCCTATTCTTTGAATAATCATAATGCTATATTTCTCTGAGAAATATTGAGCCATTTAATTTTTGAATACATTGGACCTTGAAATCTAGAACTTATCCTTAGTATTCCTATTTCCTCTTGAAAGGATAATGAAAATGGAAAACACTATATTCCTTATCAGCTTTAAACCCTTCCTTCTTAAATTGATACAGAAGAAGGTAACTGGAATCAGCTAAGGTCTCATAAGGTGGGAAAATTCTGAATACTCCCCAATAAAGTCAGAGGAGAGCTCAGGACTCAGAAGGTGACAGGAGGCCCCGCACTGCCCTGCACCCCAGCAGCTCCCTGCTTGGCACGGCGGGCGGGACAAGAGGGCCGCAGGGGCGTCAGGGTGCGGGAAGCTCCCTGCACGAGGACGCAGCCCCCTCGTGACGCCCAGAGCACTGGCCACGCGGGGCCCACGCGGGGCGCCCGCCCCCAGCCTCAAGGCCGCTGTCGCGGGCACGGCGGCCGGGGCATGGCCTCCTGGAGACCCGCCTTCCCTCAGAAGCCCCCGGCTGTGCTCACAAGCCCCCCAGGACCTTCTCACGGTTTTGGAAGCCGGAAGTCCCGCATGAAGGTGCCTGCGGGCCTCGCTTTCCCGGAAGCCTGCAGCGCCCCGTGGTGGCTGCCCCTCCCGCCTGCTCCTCGCCGCCTCCTCCTCCTGGGCCGCCGCCTCCTCCTCCTCCTGGGCCGCCTCCTCCTCCTGGGCCGCCTCCTCCTCCTGGGCCGCCTCCTCCTCTTCCTCCTCCTCCTGGGCCGCCTCCTCCTCCTCCTCCTGGGCCGCCGCCTCCTCCTGGGCCTCCTCCTGGGCCTCCTCCTGGGCCTCCTCCTCCTCCTCCTCCTCCTCCTCCTCCTGGGCCGCCGCCTCCTCCTCCTCCTCCTGGGCCGCCGCCTCCTCCTCCTCCTCCTGGGCCTCCTCCTCCTCCTCCTGGGCCGCCGCCTCCTCCTCCTGGGCCGCCGCCTCCTCCTCCTCCTCCTGGGCCGCC
>JAKSZT010054014.1:3048741-3188644 GCA_026826555.1 Tolypeutes matacus
CCTCCTCCTCCTGGGCCGCCGCCTCCTCCTCCTCCTCCTGGGCCGCCGCCTCCTCCTCCTCCTCCTGGGCCGCCTCCTCCTCCTCCTCCTGGGCCGCCGCCTCCTCCTCCTCCTGGGCCGCCTCCTCCTCCTGGGCCGCCTCCTCCTCCTCCTCCTGGGCCGCCGCCTCCTCCTCCTCCTGGCCCGCCTCCTCCTCCTGGGCCGCCTCCTCCTCCTCCTGGGCCGCCGTCTCCTCCTCCTCCTGGGCCGCCGCCGCCTCTCTGCCGAGATTTCCCTCCTCACTAGGCCTCCGGTCATTCTGGACCAAGACCCTCCTGACCCAGCGTGGCCTCGTCGAAGTGGGGTCTTCAAAGATGCCCTTTCCATGCACTCACGCCCACAGCACCTGGGGTTTGGACTCGAACACGACTTTGTGAGGGACGAGATGCCATCTGCGGCACGCTTTTTCGTTTTTGAGACCGGTCCAGTGAGGTGTGAAGCTAGTTTAAAATAAGTAGGGCAGTGGATGTCGCTCAGGGCTGAGCGCCTGCTTCCCACATATGAGGCCCTCGGTTCAGTTCCTGGTACCTCCTAAAAGCGAAACCAGTAAATAAATAAATAAGTAAAACGGGTGAGTGGGCCTAGCTCAGTGGTTGAGCACCTGCTTCGAATATATGAGGTCCTGGGTTCAATCTCCGGTACATCCCCAAAAATGTAAAAATAAAAATAAGTAAATAAGTAAGTGAAACCGATATCCCAAGAGGACCCACTCCCACCCTTCAGAGGGCTCGGGAACTCCAGATAAGCTCCCATAATGGTGTTGGGCAAGGGGTCTTTGGAAGAGGATTCTTCCTGACACGGCTTGTCTGCTGCCATGATGAGTTAATTCCCCTCCTCTGTTTCCTTCAGGCTTCTGAAGGGAAAATCAAACCTTACCCCACGGGAGTAGTTAGGCTTTCTAATGTCCTGCCACGTGTCCTTCTCCTGATACTCTTTCCTGTAAGCATTAAAATCGGTGTTTCATAGCAGGGATGCGCGGGAAGCCTGCCATCGTTCTTCCCTTGAGTATCACAGAGGTGAGGCTTGCTCACACGCAGCTCCTCGGAGAGCGGGCCCAGGTTTTGTGGGGTCTGAAACTCGTGCGATATGGGGCTCCTCTTTAAGGTAATGGCTAAGGTAATGGTTCTCATTTTGGGGAGTGGGGAAATGTGGGGTAGGTGATTTCTGTAAAGCCTGTAGGTGCTTCCGATACCTACCCCTGGCTAGGTGGATGGAGTGGTTTCCTCCTTTTCCACCCTCAAAACCCCTTATTTTCCCTTTGACCTATTAATAATTGCTTAACTTTAAAAATTTGAAAAGTGCTATTTTTGAATGCTCCTTTGTTTTGGAATGTTATTTTAAAATGTATTTATTAATATATACTATTATAATATATATTATGTATATACTATGTATAATATATATTGAGTTTAGAGTATTTCATTTAGGATATTTATATGAACAACAAGAAGAGATAATGGTCAGTAGTTTTTGTGTGTATGTGTGTATGCTCCTTTTTATGTTTTGTTTTCAGGGTTTGGGCAATGCTGTGAAATTAACTGGAGATTTTCCCAAATGACTTCTATGCTTTGGAACATTTATCTGTTCTTTTAAGATTTGATAATACACACCTGTCAAATTATTTGGATCTGATTTATCTTTTGGATGTGTTTCTCTGCCTAATTATTCAAAATGATTTATTGTTAATAGCCTATTCTATTTTCCTCCTTGAAGCAATTTTTCAATTATTTCCCTAGACAATAGTTTACTTCACCAAAAATTCCAATCTTTTCAGAATAGTTTGTTTTGTCCCCTTACTTTTATTATTCATCACTCATTAATCACAAATTATTAGTCATTAATAAGCATCTGTTTATTGAGAATTCAGCATGAACTAGAATTTCTTTGGAGTTCCGAGAATACTGTGTTGAACAAGTTAGGGAGGCCTCAGTGAGCTGATAATCCATCAGAGAAGACAGATGATAAACAAGTTCTTTCATGAGTCGGCTGCAAATTATGAGGAAATACAGTTTACTATGGTCTTTGTAAAACAGTATCATTGAGCTACTGATTTGGAATTTCATAATTTGGGCACTTGGATTTCTTTTTCTTCTCACGAAGATAAAATGGGACAGCTGAAGCAAATTGCTCAATAATGGAATCCAAATGCTAATTAGCCGTACAATGCAGGGCTTCCCATTTGAATCTGTGTCAGCCCATGAGACACAGCGCATCCCTGGAGCCTGCAAATCATGGGCGGGGTTCTTGATGTCAGAAAATTATCCAGACTTTTCCCAGACACTATTGCAAAGAGTGAGACTGGGTTCTTGTCCCCCATAATCTTTGTGAGACTGATGGGCGGTTTATTCACTTGTTGCAAGTATTTTCAAATGAGATGTGATATGGGAAAAATGAATCTGATTTGTCACAACAGATTTGTTGTGCAGTTCTTGGTCTTCAGGCTGCAGGAATGCTACACTCAGCTCAAGAGATGCACTATTCATTCCGGGAGGATCAGTGGAACTATTTCCCATGTAAGTCAACTGGATTTGGAAGCAGTAGCACAAAGGGAATGTCCGTGTTCCCACTGAATTCAGCCTTTTCTGATCTGACACTGCCAACTACCTTTATCCATTTGTTTTATTTTTTCAAGATAATATGCATTCTCTTCATATTATACTTATATAGCAGTGTCTACTTTCCAGACATGGCTCTAAGCCCTTTATAAATATTAAACAATTTCATCCACAAAACAGCCCTCTAAGTAGTTTCTGTTTATATCATGTCCATTTTGCAGACCAGGAAACCTAGACTCCTGGGGGTTAAGAATTGTGGTCAAGGTCATGCCCTGCTCTCTGTTTTATTGTTCTTACTTGATCAATTTTTGCGTTTAATTTGAGTTATTAAATCCATTATTTAATATTTCAGTTTTCCATTGCAGTAGGTATGTATTTTTAAGAGTATATAATTGAAATTTGTTCCTTTAACACAATCAAAGTTTTTGTTTTGTATTAAGTAAATTTAACCAATTGTATGCAATTTCTACATTTTCTGCTATCATACTCCTGCCTTCTGATTTTCATGTTTTGGTTGCTAATTTCTGCTTTTTATCCCCCCCTGCATAGTCAAAGACCTCTTACTGTTCTCTTCTCATACAATTTGCTTCTTTTGATCACCAGTATTTAATTCCTCAAGAGGATTTTAGGCTATTTCTATGATTTCAAAGTTATGAGTGAAATAATACATGGAGATTCCCTCTTCTGTAAGACAGAATTTTAGCAAAATGTCACTTCAATTTTTTTTTTCCCATTTCTTCTCTCTGGTCCTTAAAACCTATCTAAAATATGAAACAGATTATTTTTAATAAGATCTTTTAGTTATACATATGTGTATATATGTTTCTTTTTCAATAATTACATTAATCATTTTAGAGTATCAGCAGCTATCTAAACTGTTTAACTATTTTAATGCTAATCACTAATCATTTCTTCTCTGTATAAACACACAAGTACATAGACCTTTCCAAAGCTGGAAAAAAAGAATTGTCTAGTTGTCAAAAGAGCTTATGACATCCAGGGCAAAAATGGGTGGCAGTCACACCCTGAGAAGTCGCAGGAAGAGAATCCATTGAGAAGAGCAAGACAGGTTACCAACAAAATAACCAAACTAAGTTTGCTGCAGGCTTTTTCTTCTGCAAAAACACGTGGCAGATCACTACAGTGACATGCTTGAAGAAATATGCCTTGGTTTAAAAATGTTATTCTATTTTGACATTTAATTCTTTTAAATTTAACTTCATTTAATGTAGAATTCTGTTCCCAATTAAAAGATATGCTCTTGGTCTTGACCGGCGTTCCTGTGGGTGACCAGGACACTTTGGCGCTGTGTAATCAGTCAAGGTGTGGACTCATTTGTGGGAAGAGTTCCTATTTCCCAGATCTAAAGACTCTTCCTGAGCTGGAGGGGATGAAGGTGGAGAGGTTTGTAGGAGGTGCGGTGGCCAGGGGCATTGGCCTGTGTGGAGTTGGTTTTGTGTCCCACTTTTGTAATCAAAGTTGTGGGAGCATGGGAAGCGGCTGTGGCTCAATCAGTAGGGCTCCCGTTTACCATATGGGAGGCCCCGGGTTCGGTTCCCGGGGCCTCCTGGTGAAGGCAAGCCCGCCCGCACGGCGTGGTTAGCTGACCCAGCGAGCACAAGCAGCAAGGGTGGGGATAAATGAATAAATAAATAAAATCTTAAAAAAAAAAAAAAAAAGTTGAGGGAGCTGGAGAAATAGGGACCACCAAGAAGCCTGGGGATTCCATGGCAGAGGAGGTTCTCTGATGGTTCCTTCTGGAAGTCCAGGTGGATCGCACCTGTTAAAATGCCTCCTGGGCACTTGGTTCAATGCCATCCTGAGGGGAAGGGAAGGGAAAACCCTTCATGGGAGATGTCCTGCAAGACTAAGCATTCTTTCCCAAGAGAATGTGTTAACCTGGAAGAGGCCATTGCTTTACCTTAAACACAAATGATAATGCACCTGTAATGCACAACCATAATTAATCATTGTCATCTTTTTGTTAGCTTTGGTAAGTGGGGACTTGTGTACAAGTTGAATTCAGGTATACAGAATACAGTTCTGTACCTGTTGATTATTGCTGTTAATTTTAAACTTGCTACCCACAGGATTCATGGACAGGGGCAATGAGTGGAGACACAGCTCATGTTTACCTTGTCATGCCACGTCCCCCAGATTTAGCTTCACATGTGGCTGGTGTGCATACTCACCTGCGTGCAGGTGAGAGGTAGGAATGGAAAGCCTATAACTCTCTTGGGTCTCAGCAAAGAAACACTTTGGGCAGCTGTGTTCTCCGTGGTTGTCTGCTTGGTCCCTCTGGGCTTTTTCTTTGTTTCTAAAATGTCCTGTATCTATGGAAATATTAACAGGTTCAGTGAGGGTACGTATAATTTGGCTTTTCATTGATTTTCTAATTCTTCTTTTGGATATTATCTCCTACCTCTGACCTCTGCTTCTCTGTGATGATTCTCCACAGAGCATACTTGAAAAAGAAATGTTCCCACTGGCATACTAGATATGTGCATAATTTTCAGTGTAGTAAAAAGAGGTTATGAAAACATATCTTATGGAAATGGCTTTCATCACAGGACTCAAGCTCTTGGGTAGCTAGTTCTCTACCCTCAATAATTTGCAGAGACAACATCTAATTTGGTTTACTGTGCAAATGGGTTGAACTGTGATTCATCAGTAAGAATTAAATTCTTTATGTAAGACTGGGTTTATTTAAACAGATCTTTTCTATAATTTTATAACATGCTTCTGCTGAGATATGTCCAGCTGTGCCCACAAGCTGTTTCACTAATTTTCAATTTGCTTCTAGAGCAAAAGGGCTCAGTGGGTATATGCAATAAATTAGTTTCCAAAATTGGAATATCACACATAACTCTACATTATTGTTGAACTACATATTTTAAGATTTGATAGTTTCTTTGTCAATTATTTTAATTATTTGGCATAAGTCAATAAATTTCATATTTCTGCAAAATCATTTTTGTTATATTCTATGCCATTTTAAAGAATGTAGAAATTATTTTCCTGAGTTTGGTGTCAGACAAAAGTAAGCTTATGAATGCAGCCTATTTGAAGGGCTGATGCCCAGTTTTACCCAAGCAATCCAGAATTTGGTGGGTGTATTAGTCAGCCAAAGGGGTGCTAATGTGAAATACCAGAAGTTGGTTGGTCTTTAAAAAAGGTATCTATTTGGGGTAGAAGTCCACAGTTACCAGGCCAGAAAGCGTAAGTTTCTTCTCTCACCAAAGTTCATTGCCACGTGTTGGAGCAAGACAGCTGCTGACGTTTGCCAGGGTTCAGGCTTCTTGGGTTCCTCTCTTCCCGGGGCTGCGTTTCTCTCCGGGCTTAGCTCCTCTGGTTCCTCCACAAGGTCAGCTGTAGACGATCAGGCGAACGGCTCGCTTCTCTTCTCCTGGGGCCTTCTCTCCAACATCAAAACTGCCTCTCAAAAACTGCTTCCTCTGTCCTTTGCCTGGCCTTTTATATTTGATTCCCCACCCACCAAGGGGTGGGGCTCAAGGCCCTACTGACATGGCCCAGTCAACGCCCTCATCATAACTTAGTCATGCCCAGATTATCAGATCAGTTTACAAGCATGATCCAACTATATTTTTGGAATTCACAATTAGATCAAATTGCCAAATTACAGTAGGTAACAACAATTAAGGGTCTGCCCAGGTGGTTAAGACAACAAATTAATTAGCTGCATAGATTGGCCCCTAACTCTTAAGTAAAAGCTTCATATCATTTATTCTTTTGTTGGTAGTATTTTTTAACTGTTTTCTTTTTAATTGTAAATAATTAAAGCTAAAGCTTTGGCTATGGAAAGAAGTACACTGTTCATTTTTACCAGGGATAGCTTTGCTCCTGGAACTGAGGAAAGAGGATCAGTTCTATCTGCTTGGATAGCTCCCCATCCTGGTCACTTCATTGTCTCTGCATGTCCTTTGTCTCCAATTCCCTCTCCCATGCAAGTCGAGATCTGGGCACAGGTCTAGGCTGAGGCTTGGCTCCTGGGAGTCTGGGGAGGAGTAGATTAGGGTGTGGTGGCTTGGAGCTCTGTACCCCAGAAAAATGTGTTCTTAACTTTAATCTTATTACAGGATTCTTATAGAGAAGGCCACAGAGAGGAGCCAGGAGAGGTCACCATGTGCATTGTCACAAGACAGAAAAGCCAAAGACCAAGGATCGCCGGCAGCCAGCCCCAGAATGCCACAGTCTTCTGGGAGAAAGCATCCCCTTGCTGGTGCCTCGGTTTTGGACTTCTCCTGGCCTGAAAACCATGGGCTAATACCTTTCCATTGTTTAAGCCAATCCTTTGTATGGTATTTGTTTTAACAGCTGGAAAACTAAAACAGAGGGTAGGGGTGATAGAGGAACTCTTGTCTGGGTTTTATTGGGTTAAAATGCAGGGTTTGATCTGAGGAAAATAGTCTTGGAGAGAAGCCTAAGAGGAGATCAGGAAGGTCTCCAATCCCTAGGGCCCTGGAGAACTGCACCGATATTTTTGGTAGGGGGTGGGTCACAGCCTTGACCAGAAGTAAGGGAAGATGATGACACAGCAGGCAAGATACCTAGCAGACTCAGACCCAGGGTGGGAGAACCCTGCCAAGTTCTCTCGAAGCCACCACTGTTAATGTCAATCAGTCACTCAGACCATACTTTGGATGTGTGAAAAAGTCAGGAACTGCATGCATTTGAAGTAGGAGCACTGAAGTACTAGCATTAGTGTTCTCCAGTAATTCACAGCACCCTAGGCTAACAGAAACTTCAGAAAACAAAATTCCCTCTGCATTCTGTTTGTACCCACCTGACAGCTGGAGTGACAACTGATGTTTCCTCCTGATTACGGAGAAAAACAGTTATGGTCCAAAGATGAATTCAGCTTTTCAGACTTCATGAGAGGCTAAGCAATGACTTCTTCCACCTGCTCAGCACATACTTTATTTTTATTATAATCTCGAGAGCCAAAGAAACCCTTGGCCGAGCACAGTGGGCTCTTTTCCCAACCCTAGCAGACCGATGGCTTTTGGCACAAATCATGACAATATTGTTATTAATGAGCACAGCCTCAGTGTAGTGTGTGTGAAGGTGGCAGCCACAGTGTAGGATTTCCTTTAAAGGACTGCGTGCAATGGACATGATTCCTAAGTGCACGTGTGCGCATTACCCCTTAACCCTGCTGGCGCCAAATGTGGCTATACACCAGGGCGGTAACTTTGAGCTAAAGAAAAGCACAAGAACAAATCTCTGCTGCCCGTGAAACATTCCCACCAGGAGGGATGATAGAAAAAATATAGTGACCATGGAATTTTTTTTATCATCATTATTAATTTGTATGAGTTGCCCATTTTAAAAGCTGCAATAGTTTTTCTCTTCAAAGGAGGAGAATTGGGAATTGCCATTTGGAGCATTAGTTTATTATCTAATAGCAATTATTAAGTACCAACTGTGTGCCAGGCACAGTGCCAGGAGCTGGGGTCATGAGGGAACAAGGCAGAACAGATCTCTGCCCACTTGCTCTCTTACTCTGAGTCAGGAGATGTTAGGGAGTTTAGCTGAGGTATGTACATAAGGGGGACACTTATTTTTTCCTTGGGCTGGGAGAAAGCTATCCCAAGTTCTGAAGCCTGGAGATGTTTAGATATTCTCAGTAGAAGGGAATAAGCTGCTTTAAGTGGGGGAAATCATCCACAGAAAGTGAACTCAGACCAGTGTCACAAATAATCTCAGGCAGAGTCATATCTGGAAAAATACGTAACAAAAAAATTCATAAAATTGATGATCCTGCATTAAAAGTAAAGTTAAAAAGAAAACTTGAAAAGCAATGTAAACAGAACATTAAATTTATCTAGATTCCTACCAATTTTCCCCAGTGTGTTATGATGCTAGATACCCTCACGCTAAATTTGAAAAATGATAAATCCCAGCTATTTAGTTTCTTAAAAAAGCAAAATTACATGTCTAAAGCAAAATTACCTAAAAATATTGAAATAATGAGGGGATTAGCTATCTATATAGAGAACAGTACAACTAGATCCCTGCCTTATATACGCGTAGCAAATATCTGTTAGGTTAAAAATAAATTGTATAGAGTTTCTATCTGAGGTCATGGAAAAAATTTGGTAATGGGTGTGGGCGATGGTAAGACAACATTGTGAGAGGGATTAGCAATACTGAATTGTATATTGGAATGTGGTTAAAGGGGAAATTTTAAGTTGCATATATGTTCTAGAAAAAAAATTTTTTTTTTAAAAAAGCATAGGACTGTGCAACACAATCAGGGAAGCCTAATATAAACTATGTACTATGGTTAATGGTAGTTTTAATTCTATTATTTCATCTATTGTAACAAAGGTATTGTCCTAATGCAAGGTGTTACTAATGGGAGTGGGGTAATGTGGTAACTGAGTTTTATGTAAACCTGAAACTATTCTAATATAAGTGAATCTCTTATATGGTTCTTCTTAAAGGCATCAAAAGTAAAAATTAAAAATACAAAAGATTGACAAATTTGACACAAATTTTAATCAAAATTAACAACTTTTGATAACCCATCTTCCAGACTCTAGCTCTGGGGGTCTGCTGAGTTTGCTTATGTCTTATCAGTGAGGTCCTGTAACATTTGTCCTTCAGGCCTGGCTTGCTTCACTCAACATAAGGTCTACAAGATTCATCCATTTTGTCCTGTGTGTTAATACTGCATTGCTTCTTACAGCTGAATAATATTCCTTTGTATGTATGTACCACAATTTGCTTATCCATTCATCTGTTGATGGGCATTTGGGTTGCTTCCAACTTTTGGCAATAATGAATAATGCCACTATGAACATTGGTGTGCATATGTCTGTTTGAGTTCCTGCTTTCAATTCTTCTGGGTATATACCCAGCAGTGGGATTGCTAGATCATATGGCAGTTCTATAGTCAGCTTCTTGAGGATCTGCCAGACAGTCCTCCACAAATGGCTGCACCATTCTACATTCCCACCAGCAGTGGATGAGGGTTCCCTTTCCTCCACATCCTCTCCAACTTATAGTTCTCTGTGTTTTTAATAGGTTTAAGATGATATCTCACTGTAGTTTTGGTTGCATTACCCTAATAGTTAGTGATGTTGAACATCTTTTCATGTGCTTTTTAGTCATTTGTATTTCTTCTTTTGAAAAATGTCTTTTCAAATCTCTTGCCCATTTTTAAATGGGTTGTTTGTCTTTTTATTTTCGAGATGTAGAATTTCTTTATATATATGCTGGATATTAGGTCTTTATCGGATAAATGGTTACCAAATATTTTCTCCCATTGAGTAAGCTACCTTTTCACTTTCTTGACAAAATCCTTTGAAGTACAAAAGTTTTTAATTCTGAGGAGGTTCCATTTATCTACTTTTTCTTTCATTGTTTTCAGGGGACAGAAAGGGAGTGTGGTGAGCTGATACTCAATATGTGCAAAACATCTTAAGGTGGAAAGAGGTGGATGGAGGTGAGAGTGGTGTAGGGATGTGATTGCAGTGATGGTGCTGGAATGTGAGGGGGAGTAGGATGGGGGGTTGAGTTGGACTATCCATGGAATGGGGTGGGGGAGGGATGGAGGAAGGAACAGGTGAACACCGGGGATTTGTAGGTCTGTGGTTAAAGCTACAAAGTTCTTTTGGCAAACGTGGGAGGGTTACTGGCACAGGGCATTGGGTGGGGTGATATGTGTGATAGGGCACACCTGGGGCAGGCTTCTATGGAATGTGTAAGTGTTCATCTTGTCATAGTGTGTTATCTCAGGGGGTGGAGACCCACACAATAAACAAGAAAGTATTAAACTCCCATTCTGGGGAGTTCTGCTATTTTCTCAGTTAGAGGGACAAGAATCCCTCGAGAACATAAGCAGTGCCTAATCAAAGAAAACAGACCAATATGTCAAGCCCTCAGTATTAATGCATGTAACCTTATTCTTCAAAAATTGAAACTTAGTGGTTGCCATAGGTTCTGAGGGAAGGCGGAAGGTAGGATAGAATAGACGGAACATAGGGTATTCTTACGGCATTGGAATTGTTCTGCATAATCTTGCAATGACAGATACAGGCCATTATAAATTTTGTCAAAAACCTATAAAAGTGTATGGTGTAAAATGTAAACCATAATGGAAACCATTGGCCATGGTTGGTAGCTGTGCTTCAATAATTTGTTCATCAATTGTAGCAAACGTACCATACTCATTTAAGATGTTATTAATGGGGCGAAATGTGAGAATGGGTGGGGTATATGGGAATTCTCCATATTTTCTATGTGGCTTTTCTATAATCTAAAGCTTCTTTGAAAGTGATGCGAAAAAAATAAGAAACTAGGGGAACATACAGAAGAAATTGTCACTGTACATAAAAGATAACATATCTTATGGTGATGAAAGACAAACCGAAAAAAAATATTTTTGTATTTTATTTTTTATTACTTTTATTTATTTATGTTTTGGCTTTGTATTTGGAGAGGTTTTGGATTGCAGAAGGGTCACAACTGTGGCAGGGGAGGATCACTGGTGCTGGGTGTCAGAGAAGGGGGGATGTGTAGGGAGGGGTGCACCTGGGGCATGCCTCTGTGGAATATGAATATATTCAAGTGGTCATGGGCGGTTGCTCGGTTGGTGGAGTTCCACCCAATAACAGAAAGAATATTGAATTCCCATCCTGGGAAGTCTTGCTACATTCTCTAATAAAGCAGCAAGAATCCCTAGAGTACATGGGCAGTACCTAGTGAAGGAGGGTAGAACACTATGACAAGCTGTTGATATCGATGCTTGTACTTATGAACCTTGTTCATGTGAAATTGAAACTTATCCTAGTATTATATACTGCCTAAAAGTTACCTCCAAAGCCCCCTTGTTGCTCAAATGTGGCCTCTCTCTAAGCCAAACTCAGCATATAAACTCACTACCTTCCCCCCAGCATGAGACATGACTCCTAGGGATAAGCCTCCCTGGCACTGAGGGATTATTTCCAAATGCCAACCAGTGATGCACTTGGAAAAAGACTTTCACCAAAAGGGGGAAATATTAAGTACAAATGAGTTTTTATGGCTAAGAGATTTCAAAGTGAGTTGGGAAGTCATTCCAAAGTCTTATGCACATCTCAGGAGGATCTGATTGACTGCCACAGTAAACAGTGCCTTGAGCAGAGTGCTCCTGAGGACTCTAGAGATATCTAGACACTATAGGCAGAGCAGAAAGTCTTAGGAATTCAGCACCCTGTCAGTGGACCTTACCTTGGAATATATGCTCCCCAAAGAGTTAGACTCATTTATAATTTCCCTACACATGGCTCTTCTGCCTCTTTTATTTGAACCTATAATTAGCACTATACTTGTTAAATATATGTCCCAGAGACTTCAATCTTCAGACTGTTCATTTGCCAGTTGAGCCCTGAATATTAGCAGAGTTGCAACATCACTCTTGGACTTGCCCAGGACAACTAATAAAAGGATGATGATGGACAACACCCATCCCAAAAAGCAGAACGTATCTACAACTGCAAGCAAGACAGTTCCCCATCCCTCAGTCCCTTGAGATCTAAGCCCCCTCTCAATCAGAATCATCATCATCCCCAAATCCTCAAGATTGAGAAATGAGCAAAAATAAGGGGGGAATGCAACTATGGACTAAAGTAAACTTATTATTATTCTAGCAATGGAAGAACTTGTAACATTGATATAAAGGCAGTGGTCAACAGAGGTTCTGAGGGGAAGGAGAGGGAAGAATAGGTGTAACATGGGGCATTTTTAGGACATTGGAAATGTTCTAATGATGGATACAGGCCGTTATATATTTTGTCAAAACCTATAAAATTGTGCAGGCTGAAGTGTGAACTATAATGTAAACTCTAAACCACACTTAGTAGCAAAGATTCAATATTTGTTCAACAATTGTAACAAATGTACCACACTAATGAAAGATGTTGTTAATGGGGAAAAGTGTGGGAGAAGGAGGGGGTGGGGTATATGGGATTCCCCCTATATTTTTGATGTAACAGTTATGTAATTAAAGCTTCTTTTAAAATATTAACAACTTTTGTATGACAAAAAAGCACCATAGACATTGTCAAAAGAAAACATGGGATAAAGTAATTGTTAAAATAATGTAAAAAGAGTTGTTCTCAGAGTTTATAAAGAATTTCTAGAAATTAATAACAACTAAAGTCAAACAACTCAATATGATGGCAAAATACTGAACAGACAATACTCATAAGAAAACATTTTAAGGCAAATAAAACTTTTTATAAAATGCTTAGTCCCTTCAATTATTAGGCAAATGGAAACTGTTGGGCATGCAGTGCTTAATTTTCTGTTTTAACTTTATCTGTTCATCATTTATTTGTTTAGGTCCCATTATTATCATAACCATATCTCCATTATCTTCCCTCCCAAAGAAGAGATTCATTGGTTTCTGATTTAACTAATAATTATGTAGGTACAAATGAAAACTAACCAGATACACCTTTCTTATGAAGGCTATGGGGACTTTCATCCACTGCTGTTGGGAGGGCAAGTCAGCATAGCTACCCTGGGGAACACATGGCGTAGGCAGCCCTACTTCTAGATATCCATCCTTAGAGAAACTCGAGTACGGAGGCAGAAACCCATGTGGGCTCCTCTGCAGGCAGAATATGTTTGTGCTTGAGACATCAGAGAAACAACGAGTTCCCCAGCCCCACTTCCCCCCCACAAACAAATACAATATGGGAAAAAGTCCTCTTCTAAGAACTTATCCAGAAATTTAAAATCAGAAAATGAAGAAATAAAAGATTTTAATTTTTGCATGTAAGTATGCTTTGTGTCATTCAAAAATAAATTTTTAATTACAGATAGAGTGGGCACCATAATATTTTTAGAGTTTAGGATTTTTGGAAATTATTACCCAACACTGATTGGTGCAAGAGTATTCAGTGGAGTATTGTTTACAAAGGTGAGAGCTCTATGTTCATTGATAGGAGACACTCAAGTAAAACAAAGCAGAGCATTTAAAAGGAATGTCCTGGATCTACAGTATTTGTCAATATGGGTAGGTCTCAAAAATACTTTTGATTGAAAGAAGCAAAGAGAAGAAATGTGTATTACCATTAGTTAAAGAATACACTATCATATGTGTCTTCATTTCCTGGCTGCAAAAACAAATACTATATAATAGGTTTGCTTAAATAATGGGAATTTATTGGCTCATGGTTTGAGGCTAGGAGAAGTTCAAAGTTGAGGCAAAGCAAGGTGATGCTTTCTCCCCGAAGACTGTGGCATTCTGGGGCTGGCTGCTGGTGATCATTGGTCCTTAGCTATTCTGTCACATGGCAAGGCACATGGCGGCATCTTCTCCTTTCTCTTCCAGGTTCTGTTGACTTGCAGCTTCTGGCTGCTCCCCGTGGCTTCCTCCTTCTGTGTCTGATTTCCTTTGCTTATAAGGACTCCAGACATATTGGATTAAGGTTCACCCTCCATCAGTTTGGACACAGCTTAACAACATCTTCAAAGGTCCTGTTGACAAATGGATTCACAACCACAGGGCCAGGGATTAGACCTGAATATGCCTTTTGTGGGGAACATGATTCAATCCCTAACACTATGTTCTCTGGATTTGCATATAAGGAGAAAAATTACTTATCAATGTTTTGGAAGAAGAGAAACTTAACTCAGTCTCCAGGGAGTAGGAGGACTCAAAACCCAAGATCTAGAATTCTGCTTCTGTCCTGGAAAAAGAAATTATTATGGGACATGCCCTCCCCCTGCAACAAGAAGAAAAGTGGGCACACTCTATGAAATAGCTGTTTTCAGATAGTGGGCAGTAGACCACATAGGACTGTGATTCCTGAGATAAAGAGAATTAGTACATTGAGCCTTACCATTGTCCTGGCTTTCTTTCTCGAGGCCATTGCTGGGTGACGGTCCAGGGAAGCGGGACTGAAACAGAGCCTAGCAGTCTCCCTGAGTTGAGGAAAAGGCATTGAGGTTTAGACAGGCCTGAATCTGTAAGGCAGAGCATCAGGGGTAGGAGAGGGCTACTCAGAGAAGGAGCTCAGAAATCTTCCCGGGGCCCCCTTGAGTACTGGATTGAATACCAATCTGTGCAAAAGAAGGGCTAAACTTCATCATCTGGGAAAAGACAGATGAATAATTTAGGGGAGCTGTAAGTTGAACTCTTTTCAGAGCCCCCATCAGAGCTTGGAACATTGGGATTCCCTCCAGCCAGCGTGGAGTAACCTCACTGAACACCTGAGATGTTCAGTAGAGAACCCAAAAGGGCCATGCCTTGGTAGCGGTCTAAAACAACTCTTGGGAAAAAACTAGTCTAATCTGATGCTAAAAGAGCCACAAAATAAACTTTGAAAGTAACATGCTGATCTGCCAGTAAATTAATTACGTGGCAGAACAGAGCTCAACAATTTTTAAAGGAATACAACAAAATCCAGTATTAAAGAATGAAAACCTTCACATCCACCAGAATGACTAAAATTAAAACGACTAATAGCACCAGTCTTGGTGAGGTTGTGAAGCAGCTGGCATTCTTATGGACTGTCGATGGGAACAATCACTTGGAAAACAATTTGACAAATTCTTATAAACCAAAGTTATATTTACCAAGTGACCCATCAATTCTACTTATAGTGTTTACTTAAGATAATAAGTATATTTCCATACAACATCTTGCAGACCAATGTTCACAGTAGCTTTATATACAATATTCTAAAACTGGAAACAATACAAATGTCCAACAACAGGTGAATGGATAAACAAATTATAGTTCATCCACACAACAGAATACTGCTCTATTTCTTTCCATAAAAGGGAATGAATTATAAATACAGATGATGGCATGATAAATCTCAAAGAAAGTGTGCTGAACAAAATAAACCAGACATAAACTAGCATATATGATATACTAGCACTTAGATGTTAATTTAAAATAAGGCAAAATTATAGTGACAATAATGACAAAAATCCTGGAGCTGGCCATAACGGGATTGATTGTGAAGAGTCTGATTTTGGTGGTTCTTACATAGGCATGTATATAGATGTGTCAATACTCAACAAGCTCTACCCTAAAAAAGGATGCATTGTACTGCATGTAAATAATATCTCAGTAGAGATTATTTAAAGTGCGAATGGGGAGACCTTTATAGTCTTCATAATTTTATTACTATATGTAAATTGTATATTTGTAATAATTTATGTGACATAAAGAGTTTAAATATAGAGAAAAGGCAGGAAACCAGTATGCTATATGTTAATGGTGTTTCATTTGGTGGACTGGGAAGACAGATGATTATTACGCTATTCTCTTAATTTTTACATTAAACTTCCACAAATAATTTTTAAAAGAACTATAAATTTGGAGATGTGAAGAATGTATGTTTTTATGCTACTATTTTTTCCACTTAATGAGGCTTTCATCCAGGTAAGTAGAAGTTATTTGGAAGCTCAATTTTTTTAACAAATCAATTTATTGATATGTATTAATAAAGCATAAATACATCCAAAGTGTACAATGAATGGTATTTGGTGTAATCACATAATTGTGCATTCACCACTTCAATCATTCTTAGATACTTTCATTATTCCAATAATAATAATAATAAAAACTCATCACCTCTCAATCTCTCTATGACTCCCCTGCCATATATAGCTGCTATTTTTTTCCCTTCTTTCTAGTATATTTGTATTTATATTTTGTAAAAGCAGTCTTATATATGCACTATCACCCATATTCATGTTTTACATGAGGTTTTACTATCTTATACAGTCCCATGTTAGGTTTTAGCTTTCCTTCTAGTAATATACATAACGTTAGACTTTCCCTTTCTACCACTGTCATACACATATAATAGCTTTGCTAGTTACAAACACCATGATGTGCTTTCACCATTTCTATTCATGTCCAAAGATTTACAAACAACTTTTTTTTTTTGCCAGTTTTGCACAGATTAACCATCAGCTTTCCATTCGCTACCCTCATTCTATTTTCTGGTGATTGATGCTCTAATTATTAACTGCATGAGTTTATACACTATATTTAGTTCATAATAGCACAAACATACAGTATTCATCCTTTTGTGTCTGGCTTGCTTCACTAAACATAATGTCCTCCAGGTTCATCCATGTTGTCATATGCGTCCTGACTTCATTTCTTCTTATAGCTGCATAATATTCCATCGTATGTATACAACACAATTTGTTTATCCATTCATCAGCTGATGGACACCTGGGTTGGGAAACACAATTTTTAATGGTTCTTTGATATTACAAAAACTTTGATTTATTGAAATATATGCCTGTTGTGTAATGTTCAGTTTTATTGCCTTTCCTTTCATAGATAATGCTCTAATGAACATTTTTGAAAGGAATACTTTGTCTGTAGCTATTGTTAGAATACTTCCTAAATGTGTAATTACAGGTTTGAAGAGGGAAGGCTATTTTAAAGCTCTTGATACTTAGTGCCAAACAGTCCTCCAGAAGGAATTCTTCATTTAACAATTTTCTGAGACATATAGGAAAGTATCCAACTTGCTGTGTTCTTAGAAATATTCAACATACTATAAAATTTCTTGAGAATCTGGCAGTCAAAATACACGTCTATAGTAATATCCATATGGGCCTTTGACAAATCCATCACTTAACAAGTGTAGAAAGTGAATGATGATGGCTCTTCCCTGCTTGGGAGGCACAGACCTGAGTCTGACCACAGGGAGGCTCACAGGTTAGCAAAGGGAAAGTGTCCAGCTCTTTACTTAAGACACTTGCTCAAAAAAGAAGTAAGATACAGTGAAAGCCAAGCTGCCATCATTGTCACCAATCACAAAAATCACAGCATTTAGTAAAGTGATGGAGAGATGGAAAAGTCTCTTGCAAATACCCCTTTTGTGAAGGGGAATTGGTATTTCCCTGTCTATGGGCCAAGAAGGAGAGTGAACAGCAGAACATTCATTCCCTTTCCCTGCCTTTGACATTATTTGAATTTTAGCAAGACTGGGAGTTTTCATATATTTGCTGGTCATACAAATATATTCAATAAGTTAGGTACTGCATTTGATCATTATGCTTTAGGGGTCTAATTGCTTTCTTAGCAATTTTAGAGTCTCTTTATTCAGCTTTTTATATATTAATCATAGCAATATTTTCTGTCATTATTGCTACAAATAAATCTCCACAATTTTGTTTATTATGTAATGTGGAAATTTACTGTTTGGAACTTAAAAATAACTCACTGGTAAAATTGTCTGGTCCTGGAGTCTTTCTTGATGTTCTGTTTTTTTCAAAGTGTATGATCTTTTGCACATCAGGTCTTTCTGCTTTTATTTTTATTATTCTTTTTTCCTCATTTAAATTCTATTGCTTTATCATTTAATTTTAATCACATAAATTAAAATCTTAGTTCTTTATTTTTAATTTGTTTGTATTTAATAATTAAAATATTTAAGGCTATGGCTTTGCCTCTGAATTCAGCTTTAGCCATATCTTATTTTTTGATAATTCGTGTTTTCTTTGTTCTTATTTTCTTGGGAGCACTCAAAGGTGATGGACTTTCTTTGGCTCTGCTTATGGAGAGCAGAGATGAGCATAACTTCTGGCTGTATTCTCAGTGTCTAACACCCACAGATTCCCAGAGACTCTGCTGAAGTGGTGAAGTCTTCCCTGACCTCCACTGCTATCTGTTTGCCCTTCTTTACTGACCTGATTCACGGCATACCATAGCCTCAAGCATTTATCCATAGTCATCCCCTGCCTTTCTTTCCCACCCACACCTCCAGAAATGCTACATTATATGCCCAAATACTCCCTACTTCCAGCCTGTTCTCTTCTGGAAGTTGCTGTCTCCTAATGGAGTTAGAGAGATGTGGATAAGATGCTTTGCCTGCTATGAAAAAACAATATAAGAGGGCCAGCTCTCCAGTTTCCTATTATAGAACTGGGGACTCTGAGGCATGTGGCATGTAGTGGAGCAGAAACACAGCATTTTCCAAACTTTCTTAAATATTGGTTCAATTTCTTGAGGCAAAGGGCAGCTAGAGCATTGACCTTTATGGTGGAGCAGCCTTATTGTCAGTAGAAATTCCTTTCCATGATCATCTGTCCATCTTAGATTGGGTTTTCTCTCTTTCTCTTTCTGTGTATTTGTATGTGTGTTTGCGGGTGGTGGTGGCATTTTTCTGGCATGTCTAGAGTGTGACTTTACCTGAAGAACAGCACAGTGCTGACTTTCAAGGGAGATCTTCGTGCTAGTAAACCACCCCCAGGTTGGGCAGTCTCTTAACTCTGGGATGCCCCATTTTCCATCTGTAAATGGGACACACAAAGACCTATTTCACATGCTGATTACAAAAAAAGAAAGATCATTTATATAAAGTCACCTGGCATGTAGAAGTTGTTTGATGTAGCTACCAATCTACCTTGCAAGCTTGATTTATTTCATGTGCCAGGGTACCTTTTTTGGAGTAAACCCAGGATCTGTCTTCTCCAATTCATACCATCCATACAAAGCTGCATGCCTTCTAGCTCTAGATACATCCAACATTTTGCAGATTATGCTAGATTTCTTGTTTTGGATTCCACTCTGGTGCTCTTTCTTTTGACATAGCACCTTTCCTTCTCATCTTTCCATGTAAAATTCTTGCAGTGTTTCACAGACTGCATCAGTGCCTTATCCTCCTGGAAGCCTTACTTGCTTACTTGATCACGTCATTTATTTGTCATCTATCCCTTCTTCTCTTGGCACTTATGTTCTGCCTTATATTCTTATTTGCTAACTTATTTAGTAACCTCTTTAGCAAAGGGATGCATTCTTATTCATCTTTAAATTTTTTGCAGCATCTAGTAGTGTTGAATGCTTATAAATATTTAATAAACATTTGTGCCACCAGAGACACAAAACAGGCAATGTTTTACTTGGAATGGGAGAGCAGCAGAGATGAGAAGGTTGATTATAAGCTGTCTCAGGCCTAGTGCAGACTAATAAATAATGCTATATAGATCATACATATTTGTTTAAGCAATACTCACCATTTGTCTGAATCTAAATGGATCATTGATTAGTAATGCTAGCCTCCTTATTTTTTCTTTATTTCACCTTATTTTATCTCTTTAAAAGTTATACAATGTTTTTATTCCTTGGCTATCATGTTTCCATCATTAAATATGCCATATACTCTATATTGTATTGAACTCTAAAGAAAATCTCCTAAAATGTAGAAGTGATAGTAACTCATGGGATACACTCTTCTTTTTGGACAACCCCTGCCTTTTCTGGACCCAATATTTATTTCCATGTTCTCATTTTTAGTGTGACCTGGGTGCCTCACTAGTCCCAGAGATGGTGTAGATGGGAATAGCCCATAAAACAGATTGTTTAACAAATGCATTTCCTTTTGGTTGTTTGAGTGGTCTGCAGAGGTATTTTCCAGCTGCTGTCCGTGGCCTCAATGTGGTGTAAGGGCTCATGGCTAAGATAATATCGGGAGACAAATGCGGGGTCAGAGACCCAGAAAACCATACGGTTCTGGGAAGTTTGCCACAGCTTCAAGCCAATCTTTGCCACTCTTCAAACCAATCTTTCAAATTAGATTTTCAGATGCCTCTTTTGCTCAGTGGGGGTTTTGGCAGATAATGGAATATTTGAGCAGTATGTGCTAATATAATTATCTATCTCCATCTAACAACTTCAAAGCATTGTAAGTGCAAGACACTCATTATTGCTTACAAGTGAGGCATAAAAATGGCCAGACAATTTTAATGCTGCGCCTTGATGATTAACTACTTTTGAAAATAGGTTGCCTGCTCTGATTTGGGACATACTCTAGACAGATATTTCTCAACTTTGCTTTTTGGGCGTAGGATTTCAGGAAAAGGTACAATACATCTTTCAGTAGAACTGTCTGGAATATGATGTTAATGAGGTCAAATGAGCTGTTCCCATATGGCCATATCCTTGCCTTACTGAGGAACACAATGAGCTGTGTAAAAATGCCTCTGTTCAGACGAGCTGCACGGCTCAGTCATTGCGTTGGTGATGTTGAAGCTAATGCCTGGTCTCAGCCTCTCTTGTGAGCTGGTGTCTTCTCTGGACAAGCACTCCTTGCAAATGCCATTTCCTCCATTCTTCTCCCCCAACTCCCAGCGTCCTCCAGATTCTTGATCCATTGAGTGTCTTATTTCTCTGCCTTTCATCTTCCATGTTTTCCTCTTTCTTGGCTCTTTCCCTTCCACCAATAACACACTCAACTCTATGCATGAACCATGAAGACACCATGTTGAGTAAAATAAGCCAGACACAAAAGGACAAATACTGTACGATCTCAGTTATATGAAATAATTTGAAAAAGTCAACTCATAGAATCAGAGTCTAGAATATAGGTTACTAGGTAATGGGGTGGGATAGGGAATGGGAAGTTACCCTTAAAATGTACAGGGTTCCTTGGAACAATGGAAATGTTTTGGTAGTGGATGGTGATGATGTCATTACAACACTGTGAACATAATTAACAGCTCTGAAATATATACCTGAATGTGGTTAAAAGGGGGGAAATGGTGGGCTGTATATATGGTAACAGAATAAAAAATAAAAACAAAAGTCTGTGGAATTACACTACACAAACAGTGAACCCTAAGTTAAGCCAAGGACAATAGTTAGCAGTACAATTTTAAAAATATGATCTCATCAGTTGTAACAAATGTTGTACACCAGTGTTAGATGTTAATAATAGGTGGCCTATGGGAATCCTGTGTTTTACGCATGATTGTTTTTTAACCCACAACTTCTCTAAATATATGTATATATAAATGAGGACTTGTGAGTCCATCCAGTCCTTAAGCTACCATTCCCCAATGTTCACCTTTACCAGCCAAAGCCCCAGAATCTCCCCTTCTTCATCCTGCATCCACCAAATGGCCTCTTGAAATGTGGCTTTGCTTGCTTAATAGAATGAATGTCGTCTTGACTGACTTTCTTCATTTGCTCTAGTCAGGTTGCTTTTCTTCACATCATCTCAGTGTTCTTCCATTCCCAGCCTACGGTGACCGAACCCCCGGTGGTGCAGCCACCAGGTCAGTCCTGGGGCGCAGAGAGGCGGGCCAGGCCTCAGCTGCTCATGCCTGCATGATCCTGGGCAGTTCCTCACTCCTTGGTGCCCTGTCTTGAAAATCAGGTTGATGGCAGCCCCTTGGTGCCCACGGGGAAGATGTGAGGACTGCGTGCACGAATGTGCGAAGAAGGTTTGAAGCTTCTCTGGAATGCAACAGGCACACACGTGTGTGCTCCTTTGTTGTTGCTTGTAGGGCATGCCGAGGCCCAGTCTTGAGATCCTTATGGCACGACACTGACGTTAGGTTTTAGACCCTGGACGCTGGCTCTCTCAAGGACCTAGCTCTACATCTTTTCTCATTATCCTTGGTCACCCTGGCCAGCGGGCCAGCGTTTAGTTTTCAGAGTAATTGGTACCTGTTGGCAAAAAGGGAGAAGCCAGGTCTCTTGGTGAGTGGTTTAGAATTGGACTTAAGTGGAGGGACTGACCAGAGTTCTGGGGCCAGAGGACAGGGGGATTCTCACACCTTCTGACATCACTGTTGGGCTTTTATTAAAGAGTAAAACTTTGGAATTAAATTCAAGCCATGTAGTGAAGATCATCCAGAGATTTCAGACTCAACAAACACTTGTTGAGTTGCCCATCTTCCTGGTGCTATCTCATGTAGGTTGTGCATCAGTTCTGCTAGGTGGCTATTAGTTCCCATTTCACATGGAGGAAAATCTAAAACTCCAAAACCAGAGCAAATTAGTTTATCTTTAAGGATTGGCAAATATGTACTTGAACGTGGATCTTCTGAGTTTCTTTTCATCATAATTCACTAATAGAAAGTATTTGAATCCTAGTATTAATAGAAAGGAAGTGATGAAAAAGGAAGAAGAAATTCCATGGCAGAAAGATTCCTGGAAGGGTACACATTCTGATCTTTGGGCAGCTCCAATTGGGGTTTCCCCAGTCAGGGCCCCCCATATGTACCCTCTTCACCTGCAGGCTGGTTCCAGAGAGCCAGAGGTACCCACGGAACACTGAAGCCTTTCTCCTAAAGCACAAGATCTTGTACATGGGAAGCAGGCACTAAACCACTGAGCTACATCTGCTTCCAAGTGATAGAAATCTTATTGTAACCAAATTTATTCAGAAAATAAAGGTTTAGAGATTAAAATGTTAAATAAATAGAAAAAAATTGGGATGTTGATTTAGAACTAAATCATTATATTGGGTGTAACTTTTTTTCCACTAATAAACCATTTAGACAGGCATGTAAAAACTGCTTGTTTGGTTGATTTCTTAGAGACACAAGAACAAAAATACTTTTATTTGTTTGGCTTATCAGAATTAACCAACTTAATATTACTAAATTCAAGATTTTCAAGCAGATTCTACAGTCTTTCAGTATGGTTTAACTTTTGGTCACCTTTTCCAGCTTAGATAAAAATTCTGTTGCTACATCGAAACCATTAATTTTATTATTTCATCTAGTCTTTCATTGAACTACTAAGGATTGTGTGTCCAGGCCACTGACTGCAATGGAAATGATTAACTGGCATTTCAGTTTGGGTTTAAGATAATGATTTGAACCACCACAGCATCTTTGGCTCCTAAATTTCCAGTTAAATAACAGAAGTAATAGAAAAAATGAGAAGAAAACTTGCGGGCATTGACAAATGGAGAAAAGTGCCACCCACAGACCAGAAAATTTGAGACTTCCTGTAGGGTAGAGTAAGAGGGGACTGGATAGAGAAGAGCCAACAGGAGAGCGCATGAAGAGAAGCCACGTGGAGGTCAGCCCAGAGCTTCCCTGAGGAGCCCCAAGGCACTGGGTGCTGAGGACCGAGGCCAGGGTGGTGCTGGGGGAGGTGTGTGTGTGCATTGGGATGTGGCCACGGGAGCTGTGCCAAGGAGGTGGTCGAGGTGCCTTAGTGGTATCTGCACAGACACAACAAAGAGCAAAGGCACGAAGGTCCCCGTAGTCCACGTGGACCTGGAACTTGAGCCTTACATGGTCATAGCCCTCACCCTGGAGGTGGGAGAAAAGAGGATAGGGCCAATGGAGGGCAGAGGCCAAGGCTGGACCATGGCCTAACCTGGGGGAGGATAAGGCCAAGGCTGGACTATGGCCTGACCTGGGAGAGGATGAGGCCAAGGCTGGACAGCGGTCTGACCTTGGGGAGGGCAGAGGCCAAGGCTGGACAGCGGCCTGACCTTGGGGAGGGCAGAGGCCAAGCCTGGACCGCGGCCTGACCTTGGGGAAGGCAGAGGCCAAGCCTGGACCGCGGTCTGACCTTGGGGAGGGCAGAGGCCAAGCTTGGACCGCGGCCTGACCTTGGGGAGGGCAGAGGCCAAGGCTGGACCGCGGCCTGACCTTGGGGAGGGCAGTGGCCAAGGCTGGACCGCGGCCTGACCTTGGGGAGGGCAGAGGCCAAGGCTGGACCGCGGCCTGACCTTGTGGAGGGCAGATGCCAAGCCTGGACCACGGCCTGACCTTGGGGAGGGCAGAGGCCAAGCCTGGACCGCGGCCTGACCTTGGGGAGGGCAGTGGCCAAGGCTGGACTGCGGCCTGACCTTGGGGAGGGCAGAGGCCAAGGCTGGACCGCGGCCTGACCTTGGGGAGAGTGGCAGGGGCGGCTGTTGGGTGGGAGAGCAGGTGTATCATAGGCGTCTGACTGCAAGAGGACAGGGAAGCCCATGGAGGGTGGAGCCAGGCTTCCCAATCACAGAGATAGACAGGAGGCATCTGGTCTTCTTTTGAGCACGGCAGCAGGTTCATTTCTATAGTCCTTTTTTGTTTGTTTGCTTTTTAAATAGGCAAATCCTTTTTCACTAATATGTAAGGGCCCATTACTAATAAAATCTGAACTTTCTTGTTTTCTGTCATCCTATCTACATTACACATATTTTCTTCTGTGTTGACAATTGACTTTTAGCCTTTTCCATAATTGTTTCCTCCCAGAAGTTTCCAGCATGTAGGTTGACAGACCTACTAAAGTTTTCCTTTGTAGATTTTGCTTTCAGTATCTACTGAAAGCCTTCTCCAAACACCTCACCTCACAGTGATGAGCCTCCACCAAGGAACATGGACAGGCTCAAATTACTTCTCATCTTCTATGGCCTTTGGGGACATTTTATTGTTTTGTTCATGACAGTGTTTTATTTAAATTCTCTGCCTCTTATGAATATTGTTTGTTCGTAACATTTTGTAAGCATTTGCTACTGATAATATTTTTGTTCATTTATTTCTTCTTTTTAAGTAAACTTTATTTCAAATTCAGAAAATAAAGTAACAGACAAAAGGCAACTCAGTAAGTTATGGAAGCATCACTCTAAAAATTTCTGTCCAAGCACTTCTATCACATCTAATCCTAATAACAAACTCAATTGTTCAGAATAATACACAGATGAACACAAATTTGTTGAATGACATGATCAAGTTCTCCTTGCTATTGAAAATAAAGAAAAAATGATTAATCATATTCATATCTTATAAAACTAACCCCATATTCTTTTTTTGACTTCTAGCATTGATATAGTACTTTCTTTGCTTTTGTTATAATATTATTGTTAACAACAGGCTATTAGTTACATTAATTATATTTTCCCACATATCCCCATATTCTTAACACCTTGTAGTAGAAGAATATACCTGTATTTACATGAACTACAATCCTCATCTACAGCCAAAATCACTGTTATACAGTCCCTGGATAATCCTTCATCTGTCCTCCAACTTACATTACCCTCCCTAGACACTTCTGATTTATGGACGTGATTGTGGCTGAAAATCAGCTATGTTTGTTACATTCATAATGTGCTATCATCAACTCCATTACCACATATTTACAATCCCCCTTATTAAACATTCTACATACATCCAACCTCAGCTCCCCCTTCTCAACCCATATTCCCACCAAGCTACACTCCATAGTTCAAACCCATAATTCTACTCATCATATTTAGATTATATTAGTGAGACCATAGCATATTTATCCTTTTGTGTCTGGCTTATTTCAATCAACATAATGTCCTCAGGGTTCATCCACCTTGTCATGTGCTTCCCCAAAATTCATTTCTTCTTATAGATCAATAGTATTCCATCATATGTATATACCACATTTTGTTTATCCATCCATCAGCTGATGGGCACTTAGGTTGTTTCCTACTCTTAGAAATTGTGAATAATGCTGCTATGGACATCAGTGTGCGAATATCTGTTTGTATCCTAGCTTTCAGTTCTTCTGAATATATTCCTAGCAGCGAGGTTGCCAGATCATAAGGCATTTCTATATTTAGTTTCCTGAACAACCACCAGATCATCTTCCACAGAGCACACACCCTTTTACACTCCCACCAGCAGTGAAGGAGTGTTCCTATTTCTCCACACACTCTCCAGCACTTGTAGTTTTCTGCTTTTTTAAATAATGCCAGTCTGAAAGGCATGAAAAGATTTATCATTGTAGTTTTTTCCCACTGAATTCATGACTATCTAATAGTCCTTTTTAGTATTTATAAGTTCCAAGGGTAACTGAAGCTAAAACTATTGTTTCTATTTTATAAATTTTAGTGACAGGTAAAAGGATTGCGAATGTAATGATATTAGTTAGCACAGTCATCTTTAAGCAGTACTTTCAAATTTAAGTTCTGTTCATGAGAAAATAAAAAGGCTACCCAAGAAACAAGCTTTCAATATCTATAATAACCAAATGCTTTAAACTGTGAAACAAATGTAGATTTTCTTTTTCCTGGAATATAAATAGGATTCTAGGCTTACTCTGTACAGTTATAAGAGTTTAAGTGAAATTTTTTTCAAAATTCTAAAAGGCAAACATTTTTACGAATCTTCTGTAATATTGCTTTATATTTATGGTTTATGTTACCAGAAGGTTGTAAACTTTGCATTAGCACTATAATCCACAAGAAGAAGTTTTGTAAGCATTTGAAATAGAATGAAACATTAATTCTAGTCCAATATCACTGGGTTGTATCATACACAGTTCCATATATGTTAAACAAGGAGATTGAGCCTTCTAAAAATGCTAAATATTTGTGAAGAGGAGGGTTTATATAAGAAGTAACAACCAAGGTCTGCCTTGATTAAGCTACTTCCTAAAAATGCATAAACAGTTACAATAAGCAACATGGTTTTCATTTCTTAAGTTCAATGTAAATTATACACATTCACTTTTCACTCTTGGACACAAATGATTTTTACTGTATCAGGACTGCTAGCCACAAAAGACATCAACACAAAATATGAATGCCCTTATCCAGCCTCCGTGTTATTTTTGTAGTAATAGGTATAAAATCCAACCACTCCTTGCATAACCTTAAGGAGAACAAGCTTAAGAAATGAAAACATTTACATTTTTTAAATTAAAGTATACTGTTACCTTATATAAGTGCGAGGTTCAACATTTGCTTTCCTAAAAACATAGCACTAAGCAGAGTTTCTACTACAATCAGATGCAGAGTTTTTGAACTTGCTCAACTTCCTGATGAAATTTGGAGAACTAAAAATGCAGGATTGGGTGTTTATTTTCATTGTAGTTTTGGTCTGCATTTCTCTAATGCTTAGAGACATGAGCATATTTTCATGTGCTTTTTGGTCATTTGTATTTCCTCTTTGGAAAAATGTCTATTCAAGTCTTTTTTCCATGTTTTAATTGGGTTGCTTGTCTTTTTGTCATTAAGTTGAGTGATCTCTTTTTTTTTTTTTAAAGATTTTATTTATTTATTCATTTATCCCCCCCTTGCTGCTCGTGCTCGCTGGGTCAGCTAACCACGCCGTGCGGGCGGGCTTGCCTTCACCAGGAGGCCCCGGGAACCGAACCCGGGGCCTCCCATATGGTAAACGGGAGCCCTACTGATTGAGCCACAGCCGCTTCCCGAGTGATCTCTTTATATAACATGGAAATCAAACTCTTGTCAGATATGTGATTTCCAAAGATTTTTTCCCTATGAGTTGGCTGCCTTTTTACCTTCTTAACAAAATTGTTTGAAACACAAAAGTGTTTAATTTTGAGGAAGTCCCAGTTCATCTATTTTTCTTTCATTGCTCGTGCTTTGGGTGTAAGAGCCAAACAACTATCACCTACCACAAGATCCTGAAGATGTTTCCCTACTTTTTCTTCTGGGAGTTTTATAGTTTTAGCTTTTATATTGGGGTCCTTGATCCATTTTGAGTTAACTTTTGTATAAGATATGTGATGGGGGTCCTATTGCTTTCTTTTGCTTGTGGATATCCAGTGCTCCCAGCACAATTTGGTAAGTAGGCTGTTCTGACCCAGCTGAGTGGGTGTGAATACCTTGTCAAAAATCACTTGATCACAGATGTGTGTTTATTTCCAGACTCTCAATTCAATTCCATTGGTCAATGTGTCTATTTTTATGCCAGTGCTATGCTGTTTTAACCGCTATAGCTAGATAATACACTTTAAAGTCAGGATGTGAGAGTCCTCCCAGCTTCATTCTTCTTTCCAAGAGATTTTTGCTATTTGGAGGCACTTACCCTTCCAGACAAATTTGATAACTGGCTTTTCCAATTTAACAAAGAAAGCTGTTGGAATTTTTACCGGGATTGGATTAAATCTGTAAATCAGGGTGGGTAGAATCGACGTCTTAATGATATTTAGTCTTCCAACCCATGAACATGGAAAATCTTTCCATTTGTTTAGATCGTCTTTGGTTTCTTTTAGCATCTTTGGCTCATAACGATATTTAGTCTTCTGATTCATGAACACAGAATGTCCTTCCTTTATTTAGGTCTCTGGTTTCTTTTAGCAATATTTTATAGATTTTGGAATACAGGTCATTTATGTCTTTGGTGATGTTTATTCCTAATTATTTGATTCTTTTAGTTGCTATTGTAAATGGAATTTTATCTGACTTCCTCCTCACATTGCTCATTAGTAGTGTAAAGAAATACTATTGAATTTCATGTATTAATCTTTCATCCTGCCACGTTACTGGAGTTGTCTATTAGTTCAAGTAGCTTTGTTTTGGATTTTTTGAGATTTTCTAAGTGTAGGATCATACCATCAGTGATTAACAAACATTTTACTCCTTCATTTCCTATTTGGTTGCTTTTTATTTCTTTTTCTTGCCTCATTGCTCTAGCTAGAACTTCTAGCACAATAATGAATAACAGTTGATAGAGTTTGCATCCTTTTCTTGTTCCCATCCAGCAGGAATTAATAGAATGAATGAAAAATGATCTATCTATTTGTTGTCTACAAGATACTCAACTTAGAGGCAAGGACACAATGAGGCTGAAAGTGAAAGTAAGAAAAAAGAGATTCCATGCAAATAGTAATAAAAAAAGAATTGGAGTAGCAATATTAAAATCAGATAAAATAGATTTTAAGTGAAAAACTGTTATAAGAGATGAAGAAGGTCATTATATATTAATAAAAGGGACAATTAAACAAGAAATAACAATAATCAATATTTATGCCCCTAACTTAGTTGCTCCAAAATACATGAGAGAGACACACACTGACAAAACTGAAGGGAGAAAGAGATATCTACACAAAAACAGTTGGAGACTTCAGCACAGCACTCTCAGCTTTAGATAGAACATCTGGACAAAGGATAAGTAACAGAACAGAGAACTTGAATAACACGATAAATGAAATAGACCTGACATATTTATAGCGCGTTACATCCCAAACAGCAGGATATACCTTTTTCTCAAGTACTCATGGATATTTCTTCAGGATAGACCATATGTTGAGCCATAAGTCAGATCTCAATAAATTTAAAAACACTGAAATTATACAAAGCACTTTCTATGATCATAATGGAATGTATTTGTCAGCCAAAGGGGTGCTGATGCAAAATACCACAAATCTGTTGACTCTTATAAAGGGTGTTTATTTGGGGTAGAAGCTTACAGTTACCAGGCTATAAAGCATAAGTTACTTCCCTCATCAAATTCTGTTGCCATGTGTTGGAACAAGATGGCTGCCAATGTCTGCAAGTGTTCTGGCTTCCTGGGTTCCTCTCTTCCCAGGGCTTGTTTCTCCCTGGGCTCAGCTGCTCTGTTCTCTCCACAAGGCCAGCTGTAGACTATCAGGTGACCAGCTTGTCTTTCTTCCCGGGGCCTCTGTCATGTCTAATGGAACCGTCTCTCCTTCCTCTGCTTCTTTGTGTGTTTACTTCCTGGGCTCCAGGATCAAAACTCCAGTAATTCCTGTGCCTTGTCGTTTTCTCTGTTAGTCTCTGCCCAACAAGGGGGTGGGGACTCAATGTCCTACTGATGTGGCCCAACCATAGCCTTAATCATAATTTAATCAAGTAAAAGTGAAACCTCTGAATTCAATACAATCTAAGGGTATCACTTGCCCAGAGAAGCAGACCAGTTTACAAACATAATCAGTATTTCTTTTTGGAATTCGTCAATAATATCAAACTGCCACATGAAATAAAGTTGGAAATTAAGAACAGAAGGAAAAAGGGAAAATTCATAAATATGTGGAGATTAAACAATACCCTCTTAAATAATCAGTGGGTGAAAGAAGAAATTGCAAGACAGATCAGTAAATACCTCAAGATGAATGAACATGAGAACACAAAATATGAAAATTTATGGGACACATCAAAGGCAGTGCTAAGGGAAATTTATTGTCCTGAATGCATATATGAAAAAAGAAGAAAGAGGAAAAATCAAAGACACCTGGAGGAACTAGAAAAAGAACATCAAACCAATCCCAAAGCAAGCAGAAGGAAAGAAATAATAAAGATTTTAGCAGAAATAAATGAAATAGTGAATAAAAAATCCATAGAGAGACTGTCAACAGAGCTAAAAGTTGGTTCTTCAAGAAGATCAACAAAGATTAACAAAGAAAAAAAAAGAAGATGCAAGTAAATAAAATCAGAAATGAGAAGGGGAATATTACCACTGACCCTGCAGAAATAAAAGAGATCATAGGAGGATACGATGAACAACTGTATGCCAATAAACTAGACAATGTTGATGAAATGGACAAATTCCTAGAAACACACAAATAACTCACAGTGACCCTAGAAGAAATAGAAGGCCTCAACAAACCAATCACAAGTAAACAAATTGAAACAGTTATCAAAATCTCCCCAAAATGAAAAGTTAAAGACCAGATGGCTTCACAAATGAATTCTATCAATCATTTTTTCTTTTATGATTATTATTTAATATATTTTTATTGAAGTATATCATTCATGCATGAACATACATAAAAATAAGTGCATAGTAAAAGTTGTGAACTTACAAAAAAAAATAAACATGCATAACATCATTTAGGGGTCCCTTACATCACCCCTCCACCAACACCTTACATTGTTGTGAAATATGTTACAAACTATGCAAGAGCATCATCAAAATATTACTACTAACTATAGTCCATATACTACATTTGGTGTATTTTATTATTTTTAAAGAAGCTTTAGATTACAAAAATGTTATTTTGAAAATATAGGGAATTCTTCTATACCACAACCCCTGTCCCTCCCACACTTTCCCTGTTAACAACATCTTTCATTAGTGTGGTACATTTGTTACAATTGATGAAACATATCGAATTATTGTTAATAACTATGGTCTCTAGTTTGCATTATGGTTTACACTTTGCACCGCACAATTTTATAGGTTTTGACAAAATGTATAATGGCCTGTCTCTGTCATTGCTAAATGCCCCATGTGGAACTGAGGGATTATTACCAAGGTCAAATAGCAATGCACCTGGAAAAAGACCTTGACCAAAAGGGGGAAAGGGTAAATACAAATGAGTTTTTATGGCTAAGAGATTTCAAAGTGTGTCAGGAGGTCATTCCAGAGGTTAAACTTATGCATGTCTCAGCAGGATCTCATTGACTGCCACAGTAAATGTTGCCTCAAACAGGAGGTCTCCTGAGGACTCTAGAGATATCCAGACACCACAGGAAGGGCAGAGAGCTCAGAAGTTTGGCATCCTGCCAGTGGGCCCTGGAATTTATGGTCCCCAGTGTGACAGAGTTGGACTCAGTTGTGGTTTCCCTACACATGGCTTTTCTGCCCCTACTATTTGAACCTAGAGTTAGTACTATACTTGATAGGTGTATGTCCAAGAGATCTAAATCTTTGTTCTGTCCATGTGCCCATTTGGGCCCTGAGTCTCAGCAGAGTTGAAACACCTCCTCTCCAGTTCATTGGATTCACCCAAGACAGCTAACAAGGAGATCATGGACAACGACCGTCTCAAGGAACAGAAAGAGTCTGCAACTGCAAGCAAGAAAGTCCCATCCATCTGCCCCATGGGATCTAAGACCCTCTCAATTAGAGGCTGAGTGGGCATCACCATCCCCAAATCCTCTCCCTTCTAATTGAGAACATAGCAGAATCCCCAGGATGGGAGTTTAATATTTTCTTGTCTATTTTGTGAGACTCCACCCACTGAGATAACACCCTACAACAAGATGACCACTTTCATATTCCACAGAAGCCTGCTGTGCTCAGTCGTACATATCCCCGCATGCCTGCTCCCCTGCACCAGTGACCCTCCCCCGCCGTATTTGCCAAAGGAACATTCCCACCAGTGCAGTTTAACCACAGACCTACAAGTCCCCGGGTTCACCTGCTCCTTCCTTCAGCCCTACCGCCCAGTTCCATGGATGGTCCATCCCAACCCTCCCCACCCTGCTCAACTTCACATTCCAGGACCATTGGCCCCACTCACACTCCTGCAGCTCTATCACCCCCATCCACTGCCAGAACATCCCCTTCCACCTTATCAAAGGTTTTGATCATGCTGAGCATTGGCTCACCACGCTCTAATCCCTTCCTGTCTCCTGATAACCTGTCTTCCAGACTCTAGCTCTGAGTCTGCTTGATTTGCTTGTAGTTCTGTTTTTTTTTTACATGACCTCCAGTCTAATAGGTATTAGATGATATCTCATTGTAGTTTTGATTTGCATTTCCCTAATAGCTAGTGATGTTGAGTATCTTTCCATGTGCTTTTTAGTCATTTGTATTGTTTCTTTGGAATACCTATTCAAATCTCTTGACCATTTTTAAACTGGTTTATTTGTCTTTTTATTTTCAAGATGTAGGATTTCTTTATATATGCTGGTCATTAGGTCCTTATCAGATAAATGGTTACCAAATATTTTCTCCCTTTGAGTAGGCTGCCTTTTCACTTTCTTGACAAACTCCTTTGAAGTACAAAAGTTCTTAATTTTGAGGAGGTCCCACTTATCTATTTTTTCTATCATTGCTCATGGTTTGGCTGCAGTTTATGAAGCCATTTCCTATTACAAGATCTAATAGATGCTCCCCTACATTATCTTTAGGGGCTTTATGGTCTTGGCTCTTATATTTAGGTCTTTGATCCATCTTGAGTAAATTTTTGTATAGGGCATGAGACAGTAATCCTCTCTCATTCTTTTGCATATGGATATCCAGTTCTCCTAGCACCATTTGTTGAAGAGGCTATTCTGTTCCAGTTGAGTTTGTTGGTGGCCTTGTCAAATATCAGTTGACCGTATATGTGAGGATCTATATCATAACTCTCAATTCAGTTCCACAGGTCAGTATGTCTATCTTTGTGCCAGTACCAAGCAGTTTGGACCACTGTAGCTTTCTAGTATGCTTTAAAGTAGGCGTGATTCTTCCAATCTTATTTTTCTTTTTCAATATGCTTTTGGCTATTCAGGGACCCTTGCCCTTCTGAATAAATTTTGATTAGTCTTTCCAATTCAGTAAAAAGATGCTTTTGTAATCTTTATTGGGTTTGCATAAATCAATTTGGGTAGGACAGACATCTTAATGATGCTTAGTCTTCCAATCCATGAACTTGGAATATTCTTCCATTTATTTAGGTCTTCTTTGATTTCCTTTAACAATATTGTGTAGTATTCTGTGTACAAGTCCTTTACAACTTTAGTTAAGTTTATTCCTAGATATTTGATTCTTTTGGTTGCTTTTGTAAATGGAATTTTTTTTCTTTGTTTCCTCCTCAGATTGCTCATTATTGATGTACAGAAATGCTACTGATTTTTGCATGTTGATCTTACATCCTGCCACTTTACTGAACTCATTTATCAACTCTAGAAGCTTTGTTGTAAATTTTTCAGGGCTTTTGATATATAGGATCATGGCATCTGCAAATAGTGAAATTTTTACTTTTCCTTTCCAATTTGGATGCATTTTATATCTTTTTCTTGCCTAAGTACTTGAACAAGTGCTTCTAATGCAATGTTAAATAAGAGCACTGACAGTGGGCATCCTTATCTTGTTCCAGACTTTAGAAGGAAAGCCTTTAGCATTTCACCATTGAATATGATGCTAGCTGTGGGTTTTTCATATATACCCTTTAACATGTTGAGGAAGTTTTCTTCTATTCCAATTTTTTGAAGTGTTTATCAAGAAAAGATGCTGTCTTTTGTCAAATGCTTTTTTGCATAAACAGAGATGATCATGTGATTTTTTTATTTTGCTCCTTTAATGTGGTGTATTACATTGATTGGTTCTACCCATCATTTAAAGATCCAATAACAATCTTGCTCAAACTCTTCCAAAAAACTGAACAAGAAAGAATGCTACCAAACATTTCTATTATGCCAACATCATCCTAATACCATAGCCAAAGAAAGACAGTATGAAGAAAGAAACTTACAGACCAATTTCTCTAATGAATATAGATGCAAAACTCCTCAACAAAAGACTTGCCAATCAATTCATTCTTCACCCGGCTTTTTCATTCAGCATAAATATTTTGAAATTTACCCATGTTTTTGTATGTATCAATAGTTAAATTCATTTTTATTTTTAAGTAGTAGTCCATTATGTCAGTATTCCAAGTGCTAATACCATAGCTTTGGAAGTTATTTTAATCATTATTTTGGTTTTGTTGCTGTGGCTGTTCATTTGTTTTCCTACATATATTTGAATCCCTAATAATATCCTGGCTTTTTTGCCTATTAGTTTTTGTTTTTTGTTTTTGTTTTAGTTTCTCATTTCTTTTTTTCCTTCCTCCTCCCTCCCTCCCTCCCTCCCTTCCTCCCACCCTCCCTCTTTTCCTTCCTTCTTTCCCTCGTTCCTTGTTTCTTCTTTCTTTCTTTGGAGTAGTTGTAGGTTTACAAAAAAATCATGCAGAAAATACAGTTACCACCAATTAGTTTTGAATAGTATGAGTTTTAAAAAGTTTTCTCTTCTTATTTTAATAAGAACTTTTTGAGAAATGTTTTTTCTTCTTTCCATTTTTTGGGAAAGTTTGATAGGCTTTCTTACTAGTCCTTACTCTGTAGATTTTAACAGGAATATTTAATTTAACAAAGAAAAAAGTCAGTACATTTCTTAAACATCCCCATGAAAATTAAGACTTTAGAATGTTTTTAACTCTATATATTGTTCCTATTTGCTATTCTTGTCCTAGATTTAGTTTTATCTTGTTTTATAATCCCATGAATTAGATATTGTTGTTGCTATTTTAGATAGCTAAAATATAGTTAAAATGATAAAATGTGATTTTTCTTCATAATTTTTCTTGCATTTCACACCTTCCATCTGGGATAAATTTCCTATTAGTGAAAATTTATTGATAGCAAACTTTTTTATCTTTGTATGCTTTCAATCGATTCTTGTTCTTGAAAGATAGTTTTACTTAGGAAAGAATTCTGGGTTGATAGCTATTTTCTCCTAGCACTTCAAAACTGATATTCCATTGCATTTTTGTTTCTTTTATTGTAGTTGAGAAGTTAACTGTAAATATAACTGTCATTCTATATAATTATATTTATAATTCTAATTGTCGCCTTAATGATCTACCTTTTATTTCTGGGTAATTTAAAACTCTTTTTTGTATTCATGACTTTTTTGTATTTTCTCTTTGCCTGTGTCTACATATTTGCTTAACATATGCATTGTCTTTCTAATTTTCACATCTGTCTGGGAAATTATGGTGATCTCATCTCTTTATCATACTCATGAGTTGTGGTGGTTTGGAGTTGTGTGTACCCCAGAAATACATATTCTTAACCTTAATCCATCCCTGTGGGTACAAACGCATTGAAAGCAGGACCTTTTCATGAGGGTACTTAGATTTAAGTGTGGCCCACCTCAATCAGGATGGGTCTAATCCTATTACTGGAGTCCTTTATAAACAGAATGAAATTCATACAGAAAAAGAGAAAGCCATGGGAATCAAGAAACTGAAATTCAATGGAACCAAGAAGAGAGTGGAGAGACCAGGAAAGGCCATCCTGTATATTATGTGAAGAGGAGCCGAGGACCCCAGATCAGCCAGTCTTTAGGAAGAAAGTATCACCTTGATGATGCTTTAATTTAGACTTTCTTTTAGCCTCAAAGTCATGGGCTAATACATTCCCGCCGTTTAAGCCAACCAATTGCATGGTATTTGCTTAAGCAGTGAAGAAAACGAAAACATGAGCTTTACCTATGCATAATATTTAGTTTAGATACAATACCTAATAAATTCTTAAAATGCAGGCACCACAGGTCAAGTCCGTAGATTGTTACTTCTGCTGAGAATTGATCATGGTGTCTTGCTCCCCCATGAGTTTAGTTGTTTTCTTTTTTTATTATGCAAACATATTCCTTGGAACTCTATCTGATTGGAGGAGCTACAAAGCCACACAGCAAAGTTTATGTATACAGTTATGATGAGGAATTGGGGCTGTTTGTGTAATTGATCTACCATACACCTTTAGGTTTATATTTTTGTTCCTGTTTCTATGAGGACTTTCTCTTCCAATGACCTTCCAGTCTTTTCCTGTATCTATACTTCACGTATCAAATATTTAAGGACTTGATATCCTCTCCATCTCACACACTTATTATTCTTCTTTTATTTCAAAATATTCCTGGGCTATAATCACATACTTTGGGAGTTGGTGGGAATTTTGGAATAATTTTGGCAAATTTCAGAAAAATCATGTTGGGATTTAAATTGGATTTACATTGAATTTATATACTAATTTAAGGAGTATTGGTATTTTTTATCTAATGGAACCTTTGTTTCCAATTTTTAAATATATTCAATGTATTTCATGTTCCTTAACAGCAATGCATTAATCTCTTATTATAGGTATTGCTATTTTTCATGAAGCAGATTCCCAGGTATCTTTAGCTTTTGCTGTTATTTTGAATGGAATCTTCTCTTCCGTTATATTTTTCGGCTGTTGTTTGTTTTTTACTGAGAAAGTGATTTATTGCAAGTGCACAAGCAAGGAATTGGGGGAATCGTCCCAAAACCAGTTCAAAGAGAAAATGGGAACTAGGGTTTTTAAAGGCAAAGGAGAGGGTAGTGGGAGAAGAAAAACAAGTCTAAGAAATGATGGCAGAGGTCTTGTGAGGAGGCTACACGCTATTTCTCAGTCCCGTGTTGTCTCCAGCACATCCAACTCAACCTTGATTTCAGTGCCTGATAAACCCCAGTTTAGATACAGTTGTGCAGGTGCAATGTCTTCGTGGCTCCTTTCTCACACAGCTGCTCAAGGATATCAAACTTCTTGTCTCTGAGAAAAGTTACAGATTTACACCATTCTGTCTGGTTTTGCTTTGAGACATTATCTTATTCCTGTAAGCAAAACAGAGGTGGTCTGGTTAATACCTTCAGGGAACAAATTACAAAGAGTAAACTTCTAAAATTAGATTATTAGAAAACCAGTTAAATTATTTTTAGAATTTTCAAAGCTGCTTAAGTGAAGAAATTTCAATCAGCATGTTTTCCAGCTCTCAAATCCCCCCTTGTGTTTACACTCTTCGCATTCTTACGAAGATATGTTTGATAAGTACTCCTCATGTAAGGAAAATGGGCAAGGTCTCATCTTCTGTACTGACTTCCTGCTGATTGGGGGCGGGGGGAGAAAATTCTCGTTTCAATTGGTTGTCTTTTATATACAGAAAGTGTATTCATTTCTATATCTTAATCTTGTAACCACTTGCCTTACTAAATTTCCTTATTGTCTAAGCATTTCTCATTTGAATTTTTTGGTTATTATAGTGATAAAATAATAATAGTATTCATGATTTTAAAAGAAATACAGGAGAAAATACCCTATACATGAAACTAAAGCTTTGTTTAGATCAACTAAAGCTGAATTTAGTTTGGCATGCAATCCCCATGAAGGTGATTGCCCTCTGGTGTTTCAAGTGATACTGTAGGTACTACAGGGTTACACCTGGAAAGATTCACTTAGTGTAAACTCTGCATTTGCAAATAAGGACACCGGGGTGCAAAGTGACCCATCTTAAATCACACATTGACAGGGCAATAGAAAATTCTGTCTCCTGGCCTATAGCTTCCCTCCATAGCACATTGCCCAGGGGTTCCTCTTTCAGAAGTGGCTTCTCTCTGTGACCCATGTTGTCTATTCACTCTGACAATCAGGCTAGACACAGAGAAACATCTTCAGTGTCCCTTTCAATGTTTTGTTCCAAGAGCTCTTACTAAGTTGCCAGAAGAGCCGGGAACACCCTGTGGCAATGAGCTAGGTGTCAAAGCAGAAATACCATTTTAGCGCAGCACTGTGAGTGTGGCAGCTGTCTCCTCCCTGGTCTCCTCTGCCACTCGACCTGATGTAAACATAGTTCTAGAGCAATGCTCAGAAATCTTAGGAACGTGAACAAAGTTATTTTCGGATAACCAGACAATTTCTACATAACTTAAATGAACTATCCATTATACATAAATGATAATTTGAACAGCTAGCTTGACTGTTTTTGGATAGAAATTCAAATAGGTTTCATCTGACTCACAATGTCACGATCCTTTGGTGTGTCTTGGAAATCAGAACATGAGCGTCCAAGGAGAATAAGCTTTGGTTCTAAGGCATGTGAATATTTGTTCTGCTCTTCTATTTCTAGTCTTGTGACAATAGGCAGGTCAGGTAGCATCTCTGAATATTTGCATACTGATCTTTAAAATAAGAAAATAATGTTTCTCCTGTACATTTTATACAATTGTCCACTCATCCATTCAACAAACATTTATCAGTGCCCTCAATGTGAATGGACACGTTCAAAGGACCATGCAAATGTCATGATTATCATTGTCCTCATGAGTTAAAAACCCTGCCTCTCTAAACATCCTCAGGTGTTGCCAGTTACCTAAAAAAATAATGCAGCCTTGAGCAGGTACCGTGTGCTGGTCTATGTTAGGCAAGGGAACAGGGTCGCACCTCTTAAGTGAAGCCTAAAGTTTCACAGCAGAGCTGAGGTTGAAAACCATGACTTCCAACCCCAAATACTGTGTTTGTTCTTTCTCTTCTCCCAAATATTGCTTCTGAAATAACGCCAACAAAATAATAGTCGTGGGCACTGGTTGCTAAGCCCTAACTCTGAGCCAGACACTGTGCAGAGCAGAGCCCATTGATTTTCTTATTTCATTCTTATAGCACTCATAGCAAGTAGGTCCTGGGAGACTTGCTGTGGATCCCATTCCAATACTCTTTGAATTGTGCTCTGAAAGGGATCGTGGGTCAGTAGGAACCTCTCACACAGCTGTCTGAACAACCACGGAGAAGCCTGGCCCTTCTCAATGCAAACCCACATTTGCTGAAAGCACCGAAATCTTCCTGCTCTCCATGGAAGAAGGAATAGAGTGGGTCCACTTGGCGGCGTCATTTGGGAATACAGATAGTTGCTTCTTAGAGTAAGACAGCAGTGAATATGCAGCCAGCCCTGCATGCAGGAGGACAGGAGGTTTCTGATAACACCTGGGAGTGGCAGAGTCTATTGTGCACAACCCACAGTGCTCCAGCACCATCATTTCAGGGCATGACGGCAAGACTTCCGCTGCCAACCACCTGCCTCTCTTTTCCCTGGAGCTAGCTCCTCCAGCGCACACAGGAGGTGAAATTGCTGGCAATTAACGCCTGGATGGATAGACAGTCCTGTTCCCATGGGATCACTCCAAGGTTTGTGTTCTGTGCTGCCTCCCAGAGTTCCCATGGGGTTAAGCCTCAGCCAACCCATTGGTAACTTGCTGGCTCATACATCTAATTCCTTTTTTATTTATTTTACTTTCTCTATTCTGCCCTTCTCTGCTGGTGTTTCTTGTTATCTACTTGCAAATAAACAATTTACACTTGAATTCTTGTCTTGGGGTCTGTTTTCTGGGGGAACCCAAACGACAACACTGATATATGGATAACCGAGCACAGCTTCCAAGGTGCTTTACTATTTTGGTACGTCAGCCAAACAGCAAGGGCATGACATATGTCCTCAGGTCAGATTTATAGGTACATTGAGGTACAGAGAGATGAGCAGCATGCCCAAGTTTATACATTTAAGTGAAGAGCAAAGACGGAAATATTGAGTTCCACGTCCTATCCTCACCTCCAAACTGGTTGCTCAAGGAAATACAGTGAATGCAGTATTCTCAGCTACAAGGAATGAGAACTGGAACATTATTTACAAATGGTCAGATAGACTTGCCTCTACTCTCAGAATTGTTTGTTTTAAGGAAGGTTACCAAGAACAACTTTCCGAAGGAAGTTCCAGTAGGAGAGAAACTTTAAAGCATAGTTCTTTTTAACTGCAATTTACTCACAGCCAGATCACAGTTTTGTAATGGAGACATTTTCTTTGGAAGCAAGATTCTACTTTTCAGTGTGAGAATTGTCAGGAAACACCTCTCTGAGGTACAGAGAACTGGGCAAGATTCCACCTGTGAGGCCAGTAAGTATCTGGGCTGATTTATCTGTTGAGCACTGAGCTATGTCTTGCTCACTCTGAATACAAAGTTCATGTTGGCACATGGATACTTGGCATTGGGTCCAACTTTGTTACTTCAATTCCAGCATCAGGTTCTGGCAAGTTTTTAATAAGGAAAAGCATATGAAACACATACAATAGAAAGTAATGAAAATAAAATCATAAAATTTGGCTAAACATGTAAATAGATTTTTATGGACAATTTCTTGGAAAGGGGACAGATGTAAGAACACAGAAGGTGAGTGTACATATGTTGCCTACCCACATACTTCAGCTCAAGATTAAAGGAGGCCAGAGTTGGAAGCCTAATGTGCATTTCAAGGTCCTTTTGGACATTGTAGCTGCCAAAGAAATCCTTTGCTAGAGATTCATGCTGGAAAAAATAGAAGCAAATTCTTGCTGTCTAGGGAATTCTTCTGAACATGCAAAAGTTCTGAATGACCCGTATTTGTAAAGTCAGCATGTCAACCAAAGGTGCTGCCACCTCGTTCTTGCCAATGGAATCACAGCAGAGGGCCCTTCACGTGGGGAGCAGGGGAGGCCTCCTGGGTATCAGACCTCAGACGGGGTGACTCACCTTTGCCAGAGGTGCTGCTGAGGGGTCCAGCTCATCCCCAGGGAGCGGCTGTGTGTGCCTGAGGTCTCCTAGGCTTTCCAGTGAGCTTTCTCCAAGCACTGCAGGCAGAGGACCCCCACCCATGCCCACCCTGCAGATTAACGATGCCTTCAAACACAAAGGTAGTTCTGCTCACTCAGCCTTCTGAGATAGGCTTGGATCTCAATGAATGAGTCTAAACTGAGCATGATCTTTTGGTAATAGTGTAAAAATCTCTCTCCTTTATTAGGGACACGTGTGACTCTTGACTTGCCACATGGGATCGTTGTGGCATTGTGGGGCCGAGTGTTGTTCTCTATAGGAAAGTCGGTATGTTGTCAGCTGGTCCCAGTATCAGTTTGTTGAAACCAAGATTTGAAAGCTCGAGTAAGCTATTTAACTATCTGAAACGTCTTAAACGACAAAGTGAAGATCTTGGACTATTGTTATGTATAGTGACTTTAAAAAAAATAAACATTTTATTTATTTATTTTTATTTTTAAATAAGCTTTAGGTTACATAAATGATGAGAGCATGTACAACTACAAGAAAGACAATTCCATCCATCTGCCACATGTGATCTAAGCCCCTCTCAATCAGAAACAGAGTGGGCATCACCATCCCCAAATCCTCAAGATCGAGGAATGAACAAACATAAGAAAACAGTGCATCTATGGACTAAAGCAGACTTATTATTCTAGCAATGGAAGAACTTGTATCATTGATATAAACATTATTTTTAGAGCAGTTTTAGATTAACAGAAAAGTACACAGAAAATACAGAGAATTCCCATATACCCTGCCCCATCCCCACATACGTTCCCCTATTATTCTAATCTTGGTACAGTTGTTATAATTGATGAAACAATATTTATTAATACATTATTAGTAACTAAAGTCAATAGCTTACATTAAGACTCACTTTGTGCTATATGGGTCTATGGATTTTGACAAATGTAAAATTGTGTATCTGGAATTACAGAATCATACAGAATAGTTTCACCGCCCTATAACTGCCCTGTCCTCCTCCTTTTCATCTTGCCTTTCCCTTCCCTGAATACCTGGCAACCACTGATCTTTTTACTGTCTTTAGTTTGCCTTTTGCAGAATGTCATATATCCAGAATCTTACATTATGTAGCCTTTTGAGGCTGGCTTCTTTCACTTTGCAATATGCATCCCCCCCCCACCCCCCGCCATGTCTTTTCCTGGCTTGATAGCTCACTTCTTTTAAATTGTTGAATAATATCCCATTATTTGGATATACCATTGTTATTTATCCATTCTTCTATTGAAGGACACCTTGGTTGTCTCTAATTTTTGGAAATTATGAATAAAATAAACATTTTCCCTCAGGCTTTTCCATGAGCATACATTTTCAACCCCTTTGGGTTAATGAATACCTAGGAGTAAGATTGCTGGATTATATGATAAGCCTATTATCAGCTTTGTAGGAAACTACCAAACTGCCTGCCAAAGTGGCCACACCATTTTGCATTCCCAACAGCAACGAATGAGAGTTCTTGTTGCTCCACAGCCTTGTCAGCATTTGGTGATGTTGTTGTTTTGGGTTTTAGCCATTTTAATATGAATGGTGTCCCATTGTTTTAATTTACAATTCCCTAATAATATATGATGTTGAGCATCTTTTCATGCACATATTTACCTTCTGTATGTCTTCTTTGGTGAGAGGTCTGTTCACCTCTATTGTGCATTTTTAAATTGGGTGGTTTATTTTCTTATTGCTGAGTTTTAAGTGTTCTTTGTATATTTTTCATGCAAGTCCTTTGTCATAGATATGCTTTGCAAATATTTTCTCCTAGTCTATGGCTTGTTTTTTCGTTCCCTTTATCAGGTAGCATTTTTGAGGTCTATAGCTTTTCTTTTTAACTCCCACCATATTATTGGTGTTATCCATATTCATACTTGTAGAAGTAGCTTATTCTTTTAAATTTCTAAGTAACATCCCATTGTTTGCATATAAATTATTCACTGATTTACCTTCCATATGCACTACAAACTAAAGTTTAGACTTTTAGGAATTATCAATCTAGTATCTGGGACTCCAGATCTGCAGTGTCTAACCCCTCTTTGTGGCAGGTCTGGCAGTAATCACTGGTGAAATTTTCTCCAGGATTTGATCCATAATTTATTTAGAAGCTTTACAAGTTCAATTGGAATTTACTCCTCTAATCATTTAAACTTCAAGGATATGTTTGTTTCACTCATAAAAAATAAAACAACAAAAAACAAACTATCAATAATGTGTGGAAAAATATTCTCATTTCCTCTTTGAGGTTCTTTTGGTCACTGAAATGGAAGTAAAGAGTAGAGTGGCTGTGAAGGTCAAGTTCATGAGCTAATGTGTTGTGCTATTACGGAAGAAATTGTGAACTAGTGTTTCCAATTTTGAATTGCTAGCTATAGGAATTGGATGAATCATATAATTGCTTTAAATTATATCCTAATCCACATATGAGAATAATGTCTCTTTGCACATTTTACCTATGAGATCACATGAGAAAATATAGGTTAAAATCTACAATGCTACAAACTATTAAGTAATTTAATATAATGACATGTATAATTGCAGTGTGCCTTAGACCTATCATAGATTTTTATATCACTATTTCCCTAGAAATTTAGATGGCACTTTGTCAATAATAGAAAAAATGGGGCAGGAGAATTCAGGTGGGTGCAGGGTAAGGGAAGAAAGTGGAAATGGTAGGAAAGGTCTATTCCACACTGTTAGTGTCTTTTCCACCAGCTGTCTTTATCCTAGAGCTCAATTGCTTTTTTGGAAAGCTGGGGAGTTTGAGAGTTTTTAAGCAAACAAGCTGAATCATAGGCAGTGAGGACCAAGTTGGGAGCAGCTTCTAGAACCAAAGTCCAATGGGTCATAAGTAAGAAATCAATGGGTATTGATTAATACCACTTACAAATAAGTACCCATGCATGTCCTGAAACTCTTGGCATAAATATCCATCTCTAGAGAGAAAACTAACAAGAAGATAAGCATATAAAAATCATACCAACAAATCCAGTCTTGGCTTTGAAACAGTAATAATGAAAAGTAATGGGACAACAGGATTTGGTTGAAGCTATGATAAATTGGTTTGACCATGGTTACAGAGATTTATTGCAAGTTAAGTTTGCAACATAATGCTGCCATCTTCTCTAAAAACATATTTAATTTAACTGAATTGTAGGAATGTAGTGTGAAATTCCACCTGGATCTACTAAGAGCTAGAGTGGACTGTTTCAGCTTTGAAGCTGGATTGTCCTGGAAGGATTTCCACTTGCATGAACCAGGACACATTACTTAGCATCTCTAATCCTCAATTTCCTCACCTGAAAAAAGGGAGAGGGGTAATATAACTACCTATTTCTAGAGTTTCTGAGGAGGGATGCATAATATGAAAAGCCCTTAACACTTATGACAGTGGTGACTGTCAGAAGTGGTAACTGAAAAAGAAAAACCTTTAGACTTGGAAACTGAGGCCCACAAGTCATATGGCCAATCACCCTATTAACTGGATACTTTAGCAATGTGTGGAGTCTGCCAGCTTCTGAAGGTTCTTCAGAGATGAGGAAGACATGTAACCCATGAGTTAGGGATGTGATGGCATGGGATATTGATTCTGGTGATCCTTGCAAGCTGGTCTATCAGCTAAATCCCAAAGAAGAGTTCTCAACAGTTGCTAGACAAGGAGTATCAATTCTAATATAAAAACTTGGGACAGCAGCATTCATCTGGACAAGAATTTCAACTGTCCCTTCAAAATATACTTGGGTGAAGCCATAACTGTGCAATGGCAGATTTCAATGCATGCTAAGGTATTATAATTTTGTATGGGCCAGGTATCAGAAAAATAAGACGCAAGAATTCCATCCTGGTTCCAAGTAACCCAGAGAAGTAAGAGAACTTATATTACATGATATATGATGCCTTTTTGATCCAATGAACAATCTTATGTCACAAGAGGAACAGATATGCCTGGGCCAGCAAATTTTCTCCTAATATCTGTTCTCTCTACTTTCTGAGCACTAGATGCTCCCACCCTGCCCCAATATTTCATTCACATTTGAACTTATGACCACTGGAATAAAGACTACATTTTCCAGCAGTGGTGGGTAATCTTATGTGTCAATTTGCCCAGGCTGTGGTGCCCAGGTGTTTGATCAAACATCTGCCTTAGATGTTGCTAAGGAGGGATTTCATAGGTGGGATTAGCATCTACAACCAGTTGAATTTAAGTAAAGGATATCCTAGGTAATGTGGATAGCCTCATCCAACCAGTTGGATGTCTTAAGAGCTCAAACTGAGTTCCCAGCGATCAGAAGAAATTCAGCTTCAAGACTGCACCCTCTGCTCCTCTCTGAGTTTCCAGCCTACTGGTTTCCCCTGTGGATTACAGTTTAAGACTTCAAATCACTCTTACTGGAATTCCCAACCTCCAGCCTGCCCTCTAGAATTCAGACTTGCCAGTCCATGCGAACACGTGAGCCAATGTCTTGTAGTAAATCTCACCAGGATACACAGGTCCTGTTGTTTCTGTCTCTCTGTAGAACCCCAACTAATACAGCAGCATTCACTGAAGCCAGTGAGGTCCGGAGACCAGTTCTAGCTGGTAGAACGTAAGCAGAGGCTGCCAGGCCACCCTAGGTCCTGGAACTAACTCAATTTTGGAATGACCCACAGGAATCATAGGGAATGAGGTGAAAAGGGGGAAAGGGTATTACTTTAGGAAATAAAGGGAACAGAATAATATGAGGGAACTAATATTCACCCTCTGAACCAGAATTAATGGTTAAAAGGAGCAGTGATATATATTTTCCTTCATGTATGTAAGTCTTCATTTGTAAATTATTCCCATTTTAATTCATTTATGAGCTTTTTATACTGTCTGATGCCATAATATGGTAACTGGGTGTGAAGGATGGTTACTTTTTCAGCACTGGTAACTAAATGTTTTTTCTGGGATATGGGGCGTAAAACACTGGTATTTGCACACTCAGTTTTTAGATTTAAGGGCGGTCAAGCCCCCCCGCTCATTCTCATTTATGAGGTGTCTTATGTGAAGCATGAGGCCCACGGGGGAGGCACAGGATTAAGAGCAGGACATGCCGAGGGAAGCACCGCCCCTGTCGCAGGACGACCAGCGGCGGCTCCTGCTACACGACCCTCCGCCCCACCCAGGCCTGACTTATTTGGTTCGAGAGCCTGATGGTGCCTGGGAGGCCTCCGTGAGCAGGTCCCCTCCAGCCCAGGTTAATAGTTCACTCTATACATGACTTATTTCTGATGCTGATGAGGTTTCCTAGTGTTCTGGTGACTGCCTGATCACTGAATAACCGAGGGTCAACCTAGAGCCACCCCCACACCCTGTGACACGCAGGCCTGGGACGTGGTGCTTTGCTCACATTGGGAATTCAATTTCCTATCAGTTGAGTGCTTATGGCTTCATCTAAACAGAGTGGACTTCTCAACTCTAAAGAAGTTAGGGCAGCTTGGAGGGTTTTGGCTGAAGACATTGAGGCGATTAACTATGCTTGTGCCAAAAATGGCAAGGGGGCTCTTGCTTGAAATGGAGGGTTGGGCTGGTCTTATCCGAATAGGAAAGCTTGTCCCACACAGATACTCACAGCATGGGGAAAGAGAGAGAGGGAGAGAGACAGGAGAGAGGGAGAGAGAGAGAGAGGGAGAGATAGAGTGAGAGAGAGAGAGAGATTGAGAGGGAGGGGGTAGAGAGAAGAAGGAGAGGGAGAGAGTGAGGGAGAGGGAGAGAGACAAACAGAAAGAGAGGGAGAGACAGAGAAACTGAGAGAGAGAGAGAGACAGAGACAGAAAGAGGGAGAGGGGGAGACAGAGAGAGAGAGGGAGAGAGAGACTGAGAGACTTAGAATGAGAGAGAGAAACACAGAGGCAGAGATAGACAGAGATAGACAGAGTGAGAGAGAGGGAGAGAGAGGGAGAGAGGGAGAGGGAGGGGGGGTGACAGAGGGAGAGAGCCCGATGCTCCCATCTCACCTCTGCCCAGTTCTCTAGCTTTTGCAGTTGCGGGTGCCATAGGGCTCTGGCCTGTGAGCGTAATCTTCTAACGCACCGAGATTAGTGAAGAATGCTCAAACAGCCTGTGCAAAGCTAACACATACAGACTGACATAACGAGGAGGATGAACAAGCAGCTGCCCAGGGCGGGCCTTCTGGAGATTTGTGATGACCGCCCGCCTCAAGTGGGCCCACCTTCCCACTCTAGCAGGAGCTGCCCATGGCCTCTAAGCCCACAGAACTGGCAAGGCCGACGCGGCCACCTCAAGGCCTTTGGACGCTAGCGGCTTCCGTGTTTGATACGTGGTTGCAACCAGGTTCTTGGTTAAAGTTGTACAGGATTCTTACTTTAGTAATTGGCCTATTTGGGGGAAATATCTTTCCTCTAAGGCGATGTGAAGCCAAGTCACGGCTGTGGCACCGACAGCAAGCTGGCCTTCGCGCGTGGGGTTGGGGCAGGCTGCCTGCATTCCAGGGGGTCGCCCCCTGGCCCGTCCTTGAAGTCGGCAGTCCCGTCGCTCTGAAGTCTGCTTCTGGGATCACATCTCCTTCTCTGCCAACCTCCTGCCTCCGTCACCACTTGGAAGGACCCCCCAGGTAAGTCAGAATGCTCTCTTCATCTCGAGAGCCTTCATTCGGCCACATCTGCAAAGTCTCTTTTGCAGGTAAGGCAACATATTCGTGGGTTCTGGGATCAGGGCATTTTATGTGCCACCCTTGAATGATCTAGAACACTTGCTTTCTGGGAATGCGTATCCTAGCCTCCTTCAGGGAATGATCACTTCTTAGGTTTTTGTTTGATTAAATTCTTTTAAAAGAGCAGTTGTAGGTTTACAGAAAATCGTGCAGAAAGTCGAGTTCCCATATACCCCCTACAGTTTGCCCTTTTGTTAGTGTTTTGCACTGGTGTGGTTTTTGATGTGAAGTAGGTCCTTAGCGACTAATCGCTATGCTGAACACATGCTTTAAGGACTTTTTTTTTTTTGACACTACAGCGTGAGGAAGTAAGAGGAAATTCCCAGGTATATTGTCCTGCTTCCTTCCAACCCTTGAAGGAATGCGCCTTAAGCTGCCAGTCAAGATATTAAGGAAGCACATGGTATTTCGTTTTGTTTCAGATTTCCTTTCAATGCAAAACCCAGTTTCATTTCTGACATTTCTTGTCAAAGCTCAACTCTGTGTTGGGGATAATTGGAAAAGTGAATGACTGAGTTTCATTAACTTAACCACAACAATATGCATGACATAAATGCTGATTTTGTCCCTGGGCTGCCCTTGGACTTTGCTTTTGGGCCCCTTCCTTGTGATCAAAGTTTCTATGTGTCCTCTCTTTGTTGTGTTTCTTATGCTTTTTTGGTTTGCCTTTCTCACTTTTTAAAAAATTTTTATTTTTTAACCACTTTGGTGTTTTTATATCATCATGAGCAACAGCCAACTTCTGATCTACTCAAGAAAATCTAGGCCTGCACCAACCAAGGTGCTTTTCAGGGCATACTAACAGGTGTGTCTTGGTCAAAGGAATTTGTGGTCAGAAGCCAGTGGGCTGGGTTTCTCAGTGGCAGAATTTCCAGAGCCTTTGACAGGTGAAGGAGCTGCTGATTGTCTAGGAGTCCTGCATCAGCCCGCTCACCAGCTTGCTTGACCGGAGAACTGTGTGCAGAGCTCATGGAGAGGGATTGGAATCCACTTGAATATACTTTAGGAAGTGATATGCTAGACTGAGGCTTATAAAGGTGAATTATTATTGCTTCTGTGTTCAAGGTTTCATATAGTTCAGTTAGGAATATAAGGCAGAAGCTAAAAATAAGTATATAAAAGACATTTGGTTTATATCTGCTAAGTTCCTGCGATGAGCCCTGGCACCTGCACGGCACACTTTTTGCCAATCCTTTCCCATTGCTCCTTTGGGTAAGGATTATTTTTCCCCTCTAGAAAATAAAGTTTCATTCGCATGTGCAGCAGAAAAGTTTTCTGCCAGCAGACTGCCAAGTCTGGCAACTGTACACACCCAAGATGGGAGATGCACATTTGGCTGGCATGTGGTGAAGCGTGCCTTCTGGAGAGAAAAGAATAAGCAACTGAATCTGAGCTTCAAAATTAATTTCTGGCTCATGTTTTAATTCATCTCATCTATGTCCTGCCCATTCCTTTCGTAAAGTAAAAATTCTAGGTGAATATAAATGCATTTTGGTTTCCTTAGGTCCCTACTTTAAACTTGGTTTCCTTTCAGCACCTCCTTTCTTTTTCAAAAAAAAAAAAAAGAAAAAGGAATCAGACAGAAAGTGTAGAAAGAGCACGGTGAACGCCTGCATGTACAGAAACCCCTTCCTGACCCAGAGGCAGAGAACAAGCCTGCTTCAGGAGCGGTGAGCCAGGGCACCTTCAGAAGGCATCGTGGCTTTGGCGGTTGAAGCGTGAGTAAGCAGTTTTAAAACTGATTCTGTGGCTGGTATCCGTCACTTCAGCAGAGAATATGTCCAGTGTCCCATGGCTGCTGTGACAAAGCACGGCAGACCGGGCAGCTCCAAAGAACAGAAATGTGTTGTCTCACAGTCCTGGAGGCAGACCTCGGAACCCAGGTGTGAGCAGGGCTCCCCACTGAAACCTGCAGGGGAGACTCCTTTACCTGTTCTGGCTTCTGGCAGTTTCCGACTGGAGCTTGTGGATGCTTCGCTCCAGTCGCTGCCTCGTCTGTCACGTGGCTTTCTCCCTGTGTCTGTCTGTCAGTGTCCAATTCTCCACTTCTTATAAGGACACTGGTATATTGGAGTAGGGCCACCTAATTCAGACTGGCCTCATTTGAACTAATCACGTCTTCAGAGACCCTTGTTTTAGTCTGCTGAAAGCTGCTGGGAGCAAATATATCAGAAATGGGTTGCTTTGGAATGGGAATTTATTAGGTTTAAAGCTACAGTTCCTAGGCTGTGAAAATGTCTAAATCAGGCATCATCGGCTGCTGTGATCCTGGACTCCTGCCACGTGACAAGGCACACGGCGGCATCTGCTTCTCTCCTGGCCTCCTTGCTTCAGCTTCTGGCTGCTCGTCTGTGGCTTCCTCTCCCTTGGCTTTCTCTCTGAGCTCCTGGGGTCCTTCTCTCCATCTCTGTGGCTTTTTCTTTCTGCCTATGCTTCAGTCCTTTGTTTAGAAAGGCTTCCAGCAAGAGGACCAAGACTCACCCTGGGTCATTCCTCACTGAAGTCCAATCAAAGGCCCCCAGTTGAATCAAATCCAATCAAAGGGCCCAGATAGTACAGGAAAACAGGTGACATCAGAATACAATCTGTGGTGTAGTTAATAGAATAGTACCAATATTTACATCTTAGTTTTGATCAGTGTAGTACAGTTATGCAAGGCTTCTTGAGAAAGCTGGGTGATTGGCATAGGCGAATCCCTGTACTATTTTTGTACCTCTTCAGTAAATCTAAAATTATTTCAAAACAGTAAGTTTCATAGAAAAAATAATCAGTAGGATTGAGAAAATTAAAAATAAATCAAAAGTTCCTAAATAAACAGGTATCAATCATCTAGAAAATCTGGTGATTTTGTTAAAATTATCCAGAAATTAGAAGCCATTTTCCGCTTCACTTTGGTTATTTTTTGAGTGTCAGCTAAAATGATAAAACTTTCGGCCCCATCCTTCTTTGGCCAACATCCAGGAGTAGTTGGTCAACTCTTGGAACTTCAGCTTCCTCATCTGGGAAGTGGGGCCTTCATATACACCCAGAGAGGCATGTCAGGTAAATGCTACATCTACCCAGGTGTGTGAAGTTGCTGCCATAAGGGTGTATTTACTGAGTGTGGTTGCTCTTTGATCGTTCTGGGTATAACCTCTTGTGGACATGGACAAGGATTCATGGATTTAGGTTTTTTTTAAAATTAATTAATTATTTAATTAATTTTTAAAATGATACTTAGATTACAGAAATGTTACACAAAAATGTACGGATTCCCATATGTCCTGCTCCCCACACCTCCCACAGCCTCCCACATAAACATCCTTCATTAGTGTGGCACATTCATTGCAATTGACAAACTCATCCTGGGACTTTGCCACTGAGCATGGACCATAGTTCACATTGTAGTCTACACTCTCCCCCACACAATTCTGCAGGTTGTGGGAAGATATAAAATGGCCTATATCTGTCATTGCTGTGTCATTCAGGATGATTCCCAAGTCCTGAAAAAGCCCCCGTATTACACCTGTTTTCCCTTCTCCTTGTCCTCAGAGGCTCCAGTGGCCACTGCCTCTACATCAATGTTGTAATTTCTTCCATTGCTAGAATCACAATAAGTCTGTAGTAGAACACCAGTAAGTCCACTCTAGTCCATAGCTCATTCCCCAATCCCGAGGATTCTGGGATGGTGATGTCCACTCCATGTCTAATTGGGAGGGGGCTTAGATCCCATACAGCTGATGGGACTCTTTGCTTGCAGTTGTCAGCTGTCTTGTTTCCTGGGTAGGGTGGTTGTCCATCCTCACCTCCTTGTTAGTTGTCCTGGGTGAGTCCAAAGACTTGGAGAGCAGGTGTTGCAACTCCACTGAGGCTCAGGGCCCAGCTGGCACATGGACAGCCCAAAGATTCCAGGCTCTTGGATGTACACCTACAAACTCCAGCACCAAGTATAGGTTTAAATAGAAGGGACAGATGAGCCATGTGTAGGGAAGCCATAATTGAGACCAACTTTGTCACTCTCAGGAGTGCAAACTCCAAAGTAGGGCCCACTGGCAAGGCACCAAACTCTGGAGCTATCTGCCCTGACCATAGGACCTGGGTGTCTCTAGAGCCCTCAGGACCCCACTATTTGAGGGTAGTATCCACTTTGGCAGTCTATGTGGTCCTGCTGAGATGTGCATAAGCGTTACCTCTGGGATGACCTCCTGAATCACTTTGTAGGTTAGCCATATGAACTCATTAGTCTTTACCTTTTCTCCCTTTTAGTCTAGGTCTTTTTCCAGTTGCATTGCTAATTAGTGCTTGGTAGTAATCCCTGGGTGCCAGGGAGGCTCATCCCCGGGAATCATGCCCCATGCTGGGGGGGAAGGTAATACATTTATATGCTGAATTTGGCTTGGAGAGAGGCCACATTTGAGCAACAAGGAGGCTCTCAGGAGGCAACTCTTAGGCACCCCACAACTGACAACTGTGCTTGTGAGCCTTTGCTCTTGAAACAAATACCTCTTAATATAGTTCATTTGATAAAGGCAATTGCATGTCAACAAGAAACCGGGCACAGGGGACTGGAAACTGCATAAGCACAGGGAGTGTCATTTATGACAGCACATAAAAAATAATTATGATGCCAGGAGGATGTAGGAATGCAGAGCTAGGGTGGTGCGGATGGAGGGAGTAACAGAGTTGAGAGAAAGGCTTCTCTGTAGAAGGTGACTAGAACCGGACCCTGAAGGAACTGAGGGCACCACAGGATACAAAAGGAACGAGATGCACACTGTTCTGGGAAGCAACGTCCCCAGGGATTGCAGGTTGGCGCCAGAGTCTGCGTGGGATTCTTCTAACTGTACCCTTGACTGGTCTATTGTAAAACTTTGCGAACACAAGCCAGACACCAGAGTGTTATTCCAACTTTATTTTAAGGGAGGCTGGTGTTTGTGCTTTCAGTGCCAGGGGCACAAGTTCACAGAAGGGGTCATCATTCTTCCCACCCACCTCCGCTGCTCCTTCCTGCCGAGTGTGAGGGACAGGGCACCGCCAAAGGGGAATCAGACTTTATACAAGAAAAGGCAGCTCCTCTACAGGTGGAGATGTGGATTTCTCAGTGGCTCGCGAAAGCAGAAGAAAACTTCACCTGCCACAGCAGTGACTGAGAGGCTCTAAAGTTCCTGCATCGTCCTCCTCTTGCCCCACTCTCTGCCCCCCAAATCAATAGAATTGGGCACTCAGGAAGCTCAAAAATGTCTATACCTTTCTACAGCCACAGGTAGACTGGGCTGCATGTCCTTGAAGCCGTCTAAGGTCCAGAAGCGGCTTTTGCATCCTCCAGGAAAGACTCCACTTCAGTCAGCTCAGGTCTCTGTCAGGTCCTCCAGAAAGTGGAGCCTGAGGCAAAAGGTAAGGTCTTAATCCTTTTATAGTGAGAATGGAGGTGAGATAAGGAGAATGGGAGGTGAGGCAAGGATGTGTCAGGGACCCACTGGGCTCGGGGCAGCCCTCCTCCACAGTGAGCCTGTGGTAGGTCCCATGGGTCTGCAGGTGAGCTTGACTCCACAGGACTCACCTGGACTCCCTTGGGAGTAGAAAGGAGGTGTGTGCCTCAGAGACATCCAGAGAAGAGAAGAGGGTTTAAGCTCCTACATCACAGGCCAAGGTTCATCCCTAGAAAGTGACCCCCTGGGCCTCCCTGGGGTCTTACCCTGTCCTGGGCAGCTCAGAGAACCTGGTCAGGCTCCCGTGCAGGAGCCGCGGTTGAGTCAGGATGGAAGGGCGACCAGCCCAGGTGGAGCGCAGGACACAAGGGAGACGGAAGGGAGATGTCTAAGGCTCCCAAGGGTGGTGCCTCCAGGCAACCTTGGGAAGGTACATCGTGACTCATCTTTAACACTGTAGGAAACGGTTATCCAGGCTTGACGTTGCCAGGGCTCACCCAGAGTGTTCTGCCAACCAGGACACAGTCTCCCCTCTTGTTCTGGACAAAGGGAGTAAGGTGGCAAGTGCTTGCTACAGTTTGGTGAACTCCACTCTGGAGAATCTGACCAACTTTCAAGGGGTTCTTGGAATAAACCAATATGTCTTCTACATGTGCATGAAGCAATGGTGGCCAGCGGGGTGGGAGCGGTGGCACAGAGCAGCAAGGGAAGCAGCGTTAGGGGAGGAGGAGGGATGTCCTGGAGGTTTAAGACGCTGCTGGTGCTGGTGCTGATATGGGAACCAGCCCTCTCCCGGGGCTCCACCTGGCAGTGCCATCAAAGTAACATGACTGAGCAACAGTAGGTACAAGAGCTAGATGTCTTACCTTAGAGAGGCCACCCGGTCTGAGAGAGGGTGTGTTTTTGTTCAGTAAGAACTTTTTGGGCTCTTGCTGCTCTCTGATGGCAGCGCTATTTCCTTCCTTTGGGCATGTGCTTCCAGGGGAAGGGCTCCTGGTTTTATTGGATAATAAATCACTAAAACAGCAGGCGCCAAAGTGAGAAGAAACTCACAGGCAGGTAAACAGCCCAGTGGCCACCTTCTTCCTTACACTTCACAGTTATCCAACATTTATGCTAAAATAAAAATGGCAGCGTTGAAATTAGGCAAAGTGGCAGTCTAGAAGCAAAATTACCATATCAAGATCAGAAGGAAATCAGAGAAATGCATTCATTTAGAGTGACAATGGATGGAGAGAGGAGAATTCCAAGGACACAAAGGGTAAGTATACACTGCACACAGACACATTTAGGATCACGGACTAGAATGTCAAAGAGTTACAATGAAAAGCAGAGTGGGAGACAAATGACTTCTAAGAAAAAGTGAAAAATTCCCCTGGGTTTATACAATCCTAGTCAGCAAAGTTTCTGCTTTAGGAAAAATGTGTCTGAAAAAGGGGCTAATAATTCCAGCCATTCTGCAAACCAGCCTAAGGGTTCCGCACCATGGCTGCTTTCATAAAGAAACAGACATATTTAGCTCTGGGTCTGAAGTGGACTGGGAGTTCCTTGCTCCTGGGGAAATTCCTTTCCTTCCTAAATGCCGTTATTCTCAAGGACAATTTTCTTTCTCCCCAGCTTATTGTCTGAGCAAGCCTTCAGTGCAAGCAACATATCTTTGGATGCATTGAACAGTGCCAAGAACAGTCTACAATAAGCAAATAGTACTCATGATATCAAGTTACCTGTCTGTTACTGGAACGCACAAGACACTTTTGGAACAGGCAGGGTGCTTTGCATTTCTCTCCCTCTTGCCCTCTAGATTGCTTGCAAATTTTCCTCTCCATTCTGAAACATATGTGGAACCACCAGTATAAAGCATTAACTCTCCCCTCTCTGAGCACAATTTAAAGGTTCCATCTCTAGCTTCACTTGGCTATTTCAAGGGGCACTTTACATTCACGTCAAATATCAAACTCAAGCCTTCTTTGCTGGTCTATTAAGCTTTCTGGTATTCATTTCCATGATTCTGGACATTCAGGCTCAATACCTGTGGTTTTCTTCCATGTAATCTTGTTCCTCTTCCCAGAAACCAATTTGTCCCCAAGTCTGCCTGCTTGTCTTTCCCATCCCCTTTGAAATTGTGCCAAGGCTTTATTCAAATCATCACTTCCCAGCCCCCCTTAGCCCACCACTTTTAGGGAAAGGTGCTTTCCTGTCCTCCTCAGACTTGCAGTTGCTCTCTGAGTAAACTCCTCAAGTCCAGTGTTCATCACACTGTCTGCCCACACTGTGTACCATAAACAAACAACTCAATCAATTAGCTAATCAATAAATCAGTCAAAATGAATGTGAGATGCAAGTCACCAACAAGCTGGTGAAGTTGAGCTCACCAGCTTTTCTACTTGTGCATTCCCAGGGCAGCCCTCAGGATTTCCCACCCCTATGACATTGTATTAGTCAGGGTTCTCTAGGGAAACAGAACTGACAGGAGATAAGGATAAACAGTATGAGATTTTATAAAATTGTCTCACATGACCATGGGGATGCACAAGTCCAAATTCTGCATGGCAGGCTGCAAGTCAGGGATTCTGATAAAGGTCCCGGATGAGTTCCCCAGGAGATGCTGGCTGTCCAAAATACAGATGGAAATTCTCTCTCTGAATGCTGAATCACATATACTTTTAAGACCTTCAACTGTTGGATGAGATGTCACTCATTGCGGACAGCAGTGTCCTCAGTTAATTAGAGATGTAATCGGCCATCTATGCAACCAACTCACTGATAATTAAAGCTCATAAAATGCCCTCGTATTACAATTAGCCCAGTGCTTGCTTGACCAAACAACTGGGCACCATTACCTGGCTAAGTTGACACATGAGCCTAACCATCACAGTCCACCCCTTGTCCCTTGGCAGCCATAAACATCACCTTAAATCATACTTAGTCTCTAAATAAAAACAACAACAGATATATATCTATCTAGAGATATGTATATATACACACACACACACATATATACCTGCCTAACAAATGCTCAACTGTTCTGTGTACACACAGAAACAAACTAAATCTCTCTAGAATAGGGTTCAAGTCCTTGGGTAATATTCACTCTTAAACTTGACATCCTTAAACAATATGACATGAAACTCATGTCATATGATAAAGGGAAAGGTTAGGGAAGAAACAAAGATATTTGTTTTATGTACACATACAAACATATTCATCACAAAACAAGGAAGAAATATTCATGACCATTACAGTCCTCGTTTCTGTAACTGTTCACGTGGTTGAAGTTCATATTTATCACTACCTTCTTCTACTACCTATTCCATGTTTCCATTACCTTCAGCAAGCACTTCAGCTGGCCGTGGTTCTTTGCCTGGTGGGGTGACCTAAACTTTCATTCCCGAAGATTCTGGGCCATTGTTAGTCCTGCTTGAATTGGTTTGTTGCAATTCTCCATTGACTTTAATCACAGGGCATGGCAGGACTATGAGACGCCCTAGAGGATCTCCTGCATTCCAGGCAAACTCTTCTTTACCCCCATTACGTAGATGTAGTCCTATTTCTTCTTGATAGTCAGGATCAATCACCTGAGCCAGTACAGTAATTCCCTTCTTTGCCTGTTGATTCACAGGTAAGAGGAGCCCAAAGTGGCCAGGTGGCAGTCTTAACTTCTAGTTCAATGTAATCATTGTTGTGTTCCCTGGTGGCACTCCTCCTTTTGGGACTAAAACCTGTAGACCAGCAGAGCTTAAGGTTGCAGGGACAGGAAGCAAAAATTTTCCTAGTGGGTCACTAGGGGTAATAGTGAGTGGTGCCACTCCCATTTCCACCCCTTGATTCCTGGACCCATGAATCCTGGCTATGGGAGAAACAGCACCATAGAGAGGACGCTGATTCAGAGCATACACAGCGTCCTGGAGAACATTGCCCCAGCCCTGCAAGGTATTGCCACCTAGTTGGTGCCGCAATTGAGTCTTCAAAAGGCCATTCCACTGTTCTCTTAATCCAGCTGCTACAGGGTGATGGGGAACATGGTAAGACCAGTGAATTCCATGGGCATGTGCCCATTCCCGCACATCATTTGCTGTGAAATGGGTTCCTTGATCAGAAGCAATGCTGTGTGGAATGCCATGGCAGTAGATAAGACATTCGGTAAGTCCACGGATGGTAGTTTTGGAAGAAGCATTGCATGCAGAAATGCAAACCCATATCCAGAGTATGTGTCTATTCCAGTTAAAACAAATTGCTGTCCCTTCCATGGTGGAAGTGGCCCAGTGTAATCAACCTGCCACCAGGTAGCAAGCTGATCACCTTGAGGAATGGTGCCATATCAGGGGCTGAAAATGGTTTTCTTCTGCTAGCAGATTGGGCATTCAGCAGTGGCTGTAGCCAAGTCAGCCTTGGTGAGGGGAAGCCCATGTTGCTGAGCCCATGCATAACCTCCATCCCTACCTCCATGGTAACTTTGTTCATGAGCCCATTGGGCAATGACAGGAGTGGCTGGGGAAAGAGGCTGAGCATTAGCCACAGAGTGGGTCTTCTTATCCACTTGATTATTAAACTCTTCCTCTGCTGAAGTTACCCTCTGGTGAGCATTCACATGGACATAAATATTTTCATGTTTTTTGCCCACTCAGAAAGGTCTATCTACATACCTCTTCCCCAGACCTCCTTGTCACCAATTTTTCAATCATGTTCCTCCCAAGTCCCTGACCATCCAGCCAAACCATTGGCAACAGCCCATGAATCAGTGTACAAATGCACCTCTGGCCATTTCTTCTTCCAAGCAAAATGAATAACTAGATGCACTGCTCGAAGCTCTGCCCACTGGGAGGATTTTCCCTCACTGCTATCCTTCAAGGATGTCCCAGAAAACGGCTGCAGTGCCGCAGCTGTCCACTTTCAGTGGTACCTGCATATCGTGCAGAACCTTCTGTAAACCAGGCCCAAGTTTTCTCATCCTCAGTCAACTGATTGTAAGGGACTCCCCAAGAGGCCAAAGCTGTGGACTGGGAAAGAGAAGGTAACATGGCAGGTGTGGTGACGATGGGCATTTGTGCTACTTCCTCATGTAACTTACTTGTGCCTTCAGGACCTGCTCAAGTCCTATCTCGTAAATACCACTTCCACTTCACTATGGAGTGCTGCTGTGCACACCCAACTTTTTGGTTTGGTGGGTCAGACAATGCCCAGCTCATGATAGGCAACTCAGGTCTCATGGTAACTTGATGGCCCATGGTTAAACGTGCAGTCTCTACTAAGACCCAGTAGCAAGCCAAAAGCTGCTTCTCAAAAGGGGAGTAGTTATCTGCAGAGGATGGCAAGGCTTTGCTCCAAAATCCTAAGGGTCTGCATTGTGATTCCCCTATAGGGGCCTGCCAAAGGCTCCAGACAGCATCTCTATTTGCCACTGAAACTTCCAGCACCATTGGATCTGCTGGATCATATGGTCCAAATGGTAGTGCAGCTTGCACAGCAGCCTGGACCTGTCACAGGGCCTCCTCTTGTTCTGGTCCCCAATCAAAACTAGCAGCTTTTCTCGTCACTCAGTAAATGGGCCAGAGTAGCACAACCAAATGAGGAATGTATTGTCTCCAAAATCTGAAAAGACCAACTGAGCATTGTGTCTCTTTTTTTGGTCGCAGGAGGGTCCAGGTGCAACAGCTTATCCTTTACTTTAGAAGGGATATCTCGACAGGCCCCACACCACTGGACACCTAGAAATTTCACAGAGATGGAAGGACCTTATATTTTTGTTGGATGTATCTCCCATCCTTTCTCACGTAAATGTTTTACCAATAAATCTAGAGTCTTTGCTATTTCTTGCTCAGTAGGTCGTATCAGCATGATATCATCAATATAATGGACCAGCGTGGTGTCTCGTGGGAGGGAGAGACGATCAAGATCCCTGCAGACAATATTATGACATAAGGCTGGAGAGTTGATATACCCCTGAGGCAGGAAAGTGAAGTTATACTGCTGGCCTTGCCAGCTGAAAGCAAACTGTTTCTGGTGGTCCTTACTAATGGCAATTGAGAAAAAAGCATTTGCCAGATCAATAGCTGCATACCAGATACCAGGGGAAGTGTTGATTTGCTCAAGCAAAGATACCACATCTGGGACAGCAGTTGCAATTGGAGTCACCACCTGGTTAAGTTTACAATAATCTACTGTCATCCTCCATGATCCATCTGTTTTCTGCACAGGCCAAACAGGAGAGTTGAATGGGGATGTGGTGGGAATCACCACCCCTGCATTCTTCAGATCCTTGATGGCGGCACTAATCTCTGCAACTCCTCCCAGAATCCGGTATTGCCTTTGACTTACTATTTTGCTAGGCAGGGGCAGTTCCAGAGGCTTCCACTTGGCCCTTCCAACCATAATAGCCCTCACTCCACAAGTCAGGGGTCCAATGTGGGGATTCTGCCAGTTACTGAGTATGTCTATCCAATTATGCATCTAGAACTGGGGAAATAACCACAGAATAGGTCCAAGGACCCACTGGACCCACTGTGAGACGGACCTGAGCTAAAACTCCATCAATCACCTGACCTCCATAAGCCCCTACTCTGACTGGTGGACCACAGTGACGTTTTGGGTCTCCTGGAATTAATGTGACTTCTGAGCCAGTGTCTAATAATCCCTGAAATGTCTGAGCATTTCCTTTTCCCTAATATACGGTTACTCTGGCAAAAGGCTGTAGGTCTCCCTGGGGAAAGGTGATAGGAAGTTTAACAGTATAAATTTTTGGCAGTTTAACAGGATCCTTCCCCAAGGGGACCTGGCCTTCTCCTCATTCAAGGGGCTCTGGGTCTGTAAACTGTCTCAAGTCTGGGAACTGATTAAGGGGCCGTGATTCTCTGCATCTGTAATTAGAGTTAGGGTTTTGTTCACTAGACCTAGAACTCTTCTGCTTATACAGATCCAGAAGAAATTTAGTAGACTGCCCATGTATTCCACTTCTAGATACCCCATGATCTATTAGTCAATGCCATAACTCCATGGGACTCAGACTATTCTGTGTGCTGCTTTGAATCTGCCTTACATTGCGGTAGCCACGCCCACCTTCCCTTTGGCGATTAACTGCTGATACTTGACTTTTACTGGACCAAGATCCGATCATCCCCATAATGTTTAAGGATTCCAATTCCATTACAGCCCTTCCTACAGTAATATCTGGAGTGCAGAGAAGAGCAACCACAGAGCTCTTCAGAGAAGATGGGGTTAGTCTTACAAATTTATTCCTCACAGTCCTGGTTAAAGGTGTGTCCTCTGGACATTCCTGGGGTGGGTGGGCAGGTCTCAAATGGTAAATCCATTCTAGCATTGCAATCTCTCTAAGCCTTTGAATCCCCTCTGTATACTGTATACCAGGGCAAATCGGGCATCTCAACATCTGACGTGCTAGGCCATCAATTGGTCCATGCTTCAGTCAGCCACCCAAACAAACTGATAGAGCCCTTTCTAACCCCTCGAGCTACAGCGTTGAATCCAGAATTTCTTAGTGGGCCCATATCAATAAATTCAGCCTGATCCAACTTTATATTCCTTCCACCATTATCCCATACCGTTAGTATCCATTCCCACACATATTCCCCTGATTTCTGTCTATATAATTGAAAAACTCATGCAGTTCTTTCAGAATATAGCGTACTTCCTCATGAGTCACACTTTGTATTTCACATTTGGGGCCTTGTTGTGATTTTAGTCTAGTAATAGGTGTTGAAGACAAGAGGGGTGGTAGGGGTGGGTAAGGAGAAGGATTAGAGATGTCTCGCCGGCTACTGGTCTTTTCTTCTGGTGAGACAGGATTAATCTTGAGGCAGGGGTTGGAAGGCAGATTCCTCAGGGCAGAATGGAAATTGGGCAGTGAATGCTGGAGTTTGGATGGTACCTGCCTTGTGGCTGGGAGGAGGTCCAGACCCTCTGGGGCAGGCCAGATGCTGGGCAGTGTAGACTTCTGTTTGGCTAGTACCCACCTCAGGGCTGGAAGGAGGTCCAGACTCCCTGGGGCAGGCTCGGGGCTGGATGATGCAAAGTTGACCAGGTGTGGTCTCCACAGGGCAGGGCATCGCAGGTTTTATCTGGTAAAGTCTCAGCAGAATTTAGGGTTCCAATGTCCCCACCAATATTATCATCATCCCATATGTCTCCATCCCATTCCTCGGGGTTCCACTCCTTTCCAATCAATGCCTTCACTTTAATTGCAGAAACCCTGTGAGGTTGAGATTTTAGTTTCCTCTGTAATTCTGCTACTCGTACAATGAGAGTCTGGGTTTGATTCTCAGATATCTCAAGTCTGTGGCTACAGGAGACAAGATTTTCTTTCAAGGCACACGTAGAAACTTTCATATCACTCATGCAGCATTTAAGTTTCAAATTTGAAGACTTTAGCTTATCTCTTTCTTTTGTAACTGTATCCAGAGTATCTAGGAGGAGCCAGCCAACATCATTATACTTTTTGACTCCACAAAATTCTGTTAAGGTGTTGAAAACACTCTCACCCAGATCCTTGCTTCTTATAAGCGTGGAAGTAGGGGAATCCAGTGATGCTATTTTGCGTATCTCTATTGCCAGCTCATGCCATGGACTGTTAGCAACCTCTTCATTATTGGAAGGGGAGTCATTAGTACCCCTGAGTCCAATTAGAGTAGAGAGCCAATTACAAAACTCCCAGAACCACCTCAGACATCCCATGTTTAAGACTCTGTTCCTCAAGAACCACTCCCGGTACCAAGCTGTATTAGTCAGGGTTCTCTCGGGAAACAGAATCAACAGGAGATATCTGTCAATAATATGAGATTTTATAAGAGTCTCTCACATGCCCGTGGGGATGCACAAGTCCAGGTTCCGCAGGCAGGCTGCAAACCAGGGGCTCTGATGAAAATCCAATGAAATGTCTTTGATGAGTTTCTGGGAGAAGTTGGCTATCCAAAGACGAGCTGGGAAATTCTCTCTGAATGTTGAAATCACTTCCCCCTTTAAGGCATTCAACTGATTGGATGAAAGCATCACCCACTGCTGATGCAATCCCCCTGACTGATGCAGATGTAATCAGCCATCCATGCAGTAAACTCACCAGTGATATGCTGTCTGCATATCATGCAGCTCTGCCTGTAAACCAGGCCCTGGTTTTCTCTTCCTCAGTAAACTAATTGTAAGGAATTCCCCAAGAGGGAACAAAACTCTAACTTGAATCTGTAGAAACAGAGAATCATAAACCCTTAATCAATTCCCAGACTTGAGACAGTTTACAGACCCAGAGCCCCTTGAATGAGGGGAAGGCCAGGTCTCCTTAAGGAAGGATCCTGTTACACTGCCAAAAATTTATAATGTTAATCTTCCTCTCAGGTGTCCCCAAAGAGACCTATGGTCTCTTACCAGAGTAACTGTGCATTGGGGAAAAGGAAATGATCAGATGTTTCAGGGATTATTAGACACTGGCTCAGAAATGACATTAATTTCAGGAGACCCAAAATGTTACCAGAGTAGGGGCTTATGGAGCTCAGGTGATAGATTGAATTTTAGCTCAGATCCATCTCACAGTGGGTCCAGTGGGTCCCCAGACCCATTCTGTAGGTATTTCCCCAGTTCCAGAACACGTAATTGAAATAGACATACTCAGCAACTGGCAGAATCCCCACACAGGATTCATGAATTGTGAAATAAGGGCTATTATGATAGGAAATGCAAAGTGGAAGCCAGTGGAACTGCCCCCCTGGCTAAAATAGTAAGTTACAAGCAATACCGGATTCCTGGTGGGAGTCCAGTGATCAGCGCCACCATCAAGTACTTGAAGGATGCATGGGTGGTGATTCCTACCACATCCCTATTCAACTCTCCTATTTAGCCTGGGCAGAAAACAGATGTATGATGGAAGAAGACAGTGAATTATCATAAATTTAACCAGGTGGTGACTCCAATTGCAGCTGCTGTCCCAGATGTGGTATCATTGCTTGAGCAATCAGCGCATCCTCTGGTGTCTGGTATGAAGCTATGGATCTGGCAAATGCTTTTTTTCTCAATTGCCATTAGTAAGGACCACCAGAAACAGTTTGCTTTCAGCTGGCAAGGCCAGCAGTATACTTTACTGTCCTGTCTCAGGAGTATATCAGCCCTATGTCATAATATTGTCTTCAGGCACCTTGATCATCTCTCGCTCCGAAACATCACAATGGTCCATTATACTGATGATATGTTGCTGACTGGCCCCAGTGAGCAAGAAGTAGCAACAACTCTACACTTATTGGTAAGGCATTTATATTTCAGAGGATGGGAGATAAATCCAACAAAAACCCAGGGTCCTTCCACCTCAGTGAAATTTCTAGGTGTCTAGTGGTGTGAGGCGTGTTGAGATATCTCTTCTAAAGTGAAGAATAAGCTGTTGCATCTGGTCCCTCCTATGACCAAAAAAGAGACACAATGCTCAGTTGGTCTCTTCAGATTTTGGAGACAACACATTCCTCATTTGGGTGTGCTACTCCAGTCCATTTACCTACTGCCCAGAAAAATTGCTAGTTTTGAGTGGGGACTGGAATGAGAGGAGGCCCTGCGACAGGTCCAGGCTGCTGTGCAAGCTGCACTGCCACTTGGGTCATATGATCCAGCAGATCCAATAGTGCTGGAAGTTTCAGGGGCAAAGAGAGATGCTGTCTGGAGCCTTTGGCAGGCCTCTATAGGAGGTTCACAACACAGACCCTTTGGATTTTGGAGCAAAGCTTGCCATCCTCTGCAATAACTACTCTCCTTTTGAGAAACAGCTTTTGGCCTGCAACTGGGTCCGAGTAGAGACTGAACACTTAACCACAGACCACCAAGTTACATGAAACCTGAGTTGCCTATCATGAGCTGGGTATTGCCTGACCCACCAAACCATAATATGCACGGCAGCACTCGATCATAAAGTGGAAGTGGTATATATGAGATAGGTCTCAAGCGGGTCCTGAAGGCACAAGTAAATTACACGAGGAGGTGGCCCAAATGCCCATGGTCACCACTCCTGCCATATTACCTTTTCTTTCCAGGTCTACAGCTATTACCTCTTGGTAATAAATTCAGCCTGATCCAATTTTATATTCTTTCCACCATTATCCCATACCCTTACTATCCATTCCCACACATGTTCCCCTGATTTCTGTCTGTATAAATTAGAAAATTCATGCACTTCTTCATGGATCACATTTTGTACTTTACCTTTGGGTGCTTGTGGTAACTTTAGTCTAGTCATAGGTCTGGAAGAGAAGAGGGATGGTGGGGATTGGTAAGGAGAAGAATTAGAAGTGTCTTGTAAGCCACTTACCTCAGGGCATTCCCTTGCAGTTTCATCTGGTGAGACAGGATTAATCTCTTCAGATGGGGCTGGATGGCAGAGTCCTCAAGATTGGGACTCCTGGAGGCTGGCTGGAGATTGAGCAGTGCAGGCTTGAGGTTGGGTTGTAGCTGCCTCAGGGTAGAGAGGAGGTCTGGACTCCTTGGGGTAGGCTGGAGGTTTGGTGATGCAAGTTTGACATTGGATGGTGTCCTCAAGGCAGATCATTACAGGTTTACCTGGCAAAGTCTCAGCAGAATTTAGAGTTTTAATGTCCCCACTGCTATCATCATCAACTCATATATCTCCATCCTTTCCAATCAATGTCCTCACTTTAACAGCAGACACCCTGCGAGGTTGAGATTATAGTATTCATTGTAACTCTGCTACTCATACAATGGGACTCTGAGTCTGGTTTTTCAGAGATCTCAATTCTGTGGCTGTACAAAACAAGATTTTCTTTCAGAACAAACAGAAACTTTCACATGATTCATGTGGTGCTTAAGTTGCAAATTTGAAGACTTCAGCTCATCCCTTTCTTTTGTAACTGTATCCAGCACATTTAGGAACAGCCAGCCAACATCATTGTACCTTTAACTCCACAAAACTCTGTTAAGATGTTAAAAACACTCTTACCCAGGTATTTGCCTCTTATAAGAATTTAAGTAGTTGTGTCCAGTGGTGATATTTTGTGTATCTTTATTGCCAACTCAAACCATGGACTGTTGGTGGCCTCTTGATTATTGAAACAGAATCATTAGTGTCTTTGAATCTAATCAGAGCAGAGAGTCAATTGCAAAAAATCCCAGAACCAATTCAGAAGTCCCATTTTTCAGATTCTGTTTCTCAAGAACCACTCCCAGTACCAAGATATATTAGTCAGGGTTCTCTAGGGAAACAGAACTGACAGCAGATATCTGTAAATAGTATGGGATTTTATATAATTGTCTCATGTGAACATGGGGATGCACAAGGGCAAATTCCATAGTGCAGGCTGCAAGCCAGGGACTCTGATCAAGGTCCTTGATAAGTTCCCCAGGAGATGCTGACTGTCTGAAGTTGAGATGGGAATTCTCTCTCTAAATGCTGACATTACTTCTCCTTTTAAGGCCTTCACTCATTGCTCATGGCAATCTCCTCAGTTGATTGTAGGTATAATCAGCCTTCTATGCAATCAACTCACTGATGATTAAAATCCATGAAATGTCCCTGTATTACAACTGGCCTAGTACTTGCTTGACCAAACAATTGGGTACCACTACCTGGCCTAATTGACACATTAGCCTAACCATCACAGGCTTATATGTCATGGCTGCTGCTTCTGGCAACTCATGCCCCCCACCCCCCCACCCCCAGGCTCAGAATGCATGTATCTTCATGGCATCCATCTTTCAAGAGTCAGCTTAACTTCCCCTGTCTCTTACTTGGGCTTAATTGCTCCCTCACTTGTGCTACTTTACCATTTTCTTTGCGTCATTAATATCACTTGACACATTAATAGGAGTCTTGACCTTTATAACAGACAGAAGGTAAGCTCAGAGCTCCATACATGGATCACATATTGGTTATTCCTTCTTTTATTCCTTGGATTTACTCTGACTTCTTGAGCCACCTGCTTGGATTGTCTGCTTGGGTGCCTGTCAGGTCAGCCAACGTGTATAAACACAGCCTCCTCAGGGGCCTCTCCACACGGACTCCCTCTTGATTTGTCACACTTTCTTAGAGTGACGACTCTCAAGGACCCGAATTGGATCCTTGATAGTCTACCCTTCAGTCCTCATATCTATCTTGGTGCAGATGCATTGGTTTTTCCTGTTCATTTGCTTGGATATGAACTTCCTTCCTGGTCTTTGCTGCCCAGGCTGATTTCCTACACTTCATGTCTGTTACAAGTGTGGCAAGCACATGCCAGAACAAGTCTTAAGGAGGGCTACACTTTCATGTTTTCCCCAGCTCTTAAGACCGTGTTCAGGCAGGACCTGACAGTGGGAATAAGGCCCTCTAGCTCCACGCAGGAGGCATCATTCATTAGGGACCTGGTGAAGGGGTCACCCACAAGATGGGGTGAGGATTGGGCACAGCCTTTTACTTTGGTGCATAGCCAGTACATTAACTTCATGGTTGTCACTTTCCTGTCTTTTTAACCCCTGCTTCCTCACCTCTGGATGCTTCTTGAGCAGCTCCCCCCCTTTTCCATTACTGGCAGCAGGGCACTTGTGTTCAGTGATTAAGAAAGTCAATCTCTCCTGTAAGTCGAAGTATGTCTCCTGCCTTTGGAACAGACTTATTCAGGCTTGAGGCCTGGTCTGGTCACCCCTTGATCCTCTTCCAGGATTAAGGGAAGGTGCAGTGGGAGGGGAATGGAAGGGCAGCTAGGAACCAGTGGACGGAACTGTGGCCACCTGGGCTTGGTGCCACGGCCATGGCAGGGCCCAATGCTGGTGCTTTCACGTGGCACCATGCCAAGCCTCCCTGACCTGCTGCAGGCCTTGGAGCCTCCAGTGCCCTGGGGAGGGCCAGCACTGCCCACACACCTGATCGTAACGCCCCTGGCTTCTGGCCCAGGGCTCTCTCTCAGCACCTTTCTGCTGGAGCTGCTTCTTCCCGTGGGCAGTCCTCCTGGGCCGGGTCTCTGCTATCTTCCAGCCCAGTGACTTCTGGAAGCATCAGTTCAAGCTTAGGACAGGTCAGCCTCATGACCCCACCCTTGGTGGAAAGCAGCCTCTTCTCCCTGGTCAGCTGCCAGGGTCTGCTCCCTCCAGCCTCCACCTTTATAACCTGCCCCGTTGGGAGGCAGGCATCTATAGCGGCCTCCTCCGCCCACCAGGGCGCCCACCTTGACTTCTCCCAAACTCTTCTGTAGTGTCCTTCTCTAACTGTGGCCACTGGGCCAGCTAGTTCCTATGGGCACCGTAAGCGCCCCAGCCAGAGTGAGGCATGGGGGGATGTCAGCTCTACTCTGGCAGGGGATCTTTACTCCTTGATTAATTCTCTGGTGACCTTGCTTATTTGGAGGTGGGAAGGGGCTGTAGAGCAGCACCATTTTGTTCAGTAAATCCTAACGCCCTTTTCCTGATAACTTGTGAGCATTTATACCTTTCTTCAGAGGGTGCATGGTGGGGACGTGTTTTCCTCAGTCTGGGGCCTCTGCCAAGACCAGAAGAAGCCCCAGTTTACATCTGGCTGCTCAGACAATTGTGCCAAAATATGTGTGACCTCCCCTAGAGTAGCAAGTTCAACTACAAAGCACTGTCTGTGTTTTCATTCCATCCAGCCGCCTCTTCTCCCAGGCTGCGCATCTTTTCCTGGTTTCATCTATTTGCTCTTCCAGTCTCCAGTGGCGTGTTGGTGTCGTGTGCAGGCATGTGTGTGTGCATTCATCCAGGCCTGCAGTCTCAGAGTTTGCAACTCATGGGACCAATATGGAATTAAAAAATAAAAATGTTCCGACAATTGTATATTGAAGCTAATTTTGCTTCCTCTGTTAAGCTTTTCAAATTATTTATTATAAGGGCATGACTTTTCACTCAATCTGTAGCTCCCTGGAGCTTCTATGCATTTATTTATTTTTAAATCTTCACATCCTGACACACAATGCTATCTGCATTAGAGGGCTTGGGAGGATCTCGGAGGGAGCCAGAGACCGGGCTCTTCTATTCCCACAGCTCCACTTCTGGGATTTTAGATATCAAGTACCTTCAGTCTGTCTTTGGAAGTCACCTAGGAAGGAGGTAGCTGCCTTGAGCCCGCAGCTCGGAGCCTTTGTCAGATGCTAGGACCTTCATTAAGCATCTCAGACTGAAAAGGAAGACTTCCTCTTCCCAGTGTTAGTAACTAATACGTTTCTAATTTAGCTTCTTTTACATATAACCGGTACGTATAACCCGGTGTCACTAATTTTGAGTAGAACAAATTCTATTACTATTTTAATTTGCTATAATCAACTGCCATTTCTTAACTTCATTTTGCTGTAAATCATTAGATTGGGTTTCTCCGTTTAGCCCCATGCTAATGTGCACAAAGGGTTGGGGATGGTTTGGGAAAATCTATAAACCATTTAACTATCCAGGAGGTGAAAATATAGTTTGTAACTAAAGAAACCAAATTTTTCTGTCTCAAAACTAATGTATCCATAATGATAAAACAATTTTTAAAAAGAAACGCCTCCAAACATTTAGATTCACATTGACAAACATGAAAAATTCTTCCTAAAATGATAAGAGAAATGGACTGATTTCTGCTTCATTCCCTGTGGAAAGCAGAGAGCATGGGGGGGAAGTGTCTGTGCTAAAGCATTTCCTTCTATTCCCAAGAGGCTAGCCAAAAATTGCATGTGAAAAAATCTCCAAAAGGAGTGGATTCATCAGAAAATTGTCTAAATAACACTCAAATTTTATACCTTTGCATCTTTCATTGTCCTTTACCCAGTAAAATTTTAAGTGTGAAATTTAATTATAATCTCCAAGAATACAAACATGAAATGTAAACTCCCACTTCATGGAGCTGATGACAAAGCCTGCAGCCTGTCCATGCCTGACAGTCTTTTAAAAATGAAGGAAATTATCATTGCACATTTATCCTTAAATCACGGGGTCAGGAGCAAGCCTGGGGGAGTGCTTGGCTTTACAGTGGCTTCTCAGGTCAGGGAGTATTCTGTTGGTCTGACAATTTAGATCCACAGAGTATTTATGAAAGATTTACAGAAGGCAGTCACTTGCCTTGTCTCTTTAACACTTAAAAAAGCCTTTGAAATTAGAATGGCTATAACGTCTATAATTGTCCTTTCGTTTTTAGAGAGGATGCTAAGACTCCAAGCAGCAACATGCCCAGTTTAAGGTCATGCAGTCATCAAGTGGAAGCTTCTAGCCAGGGCCCAGGGCTTCTCAGTCTGGTTTCCTCTCAAAGACACTCTAAATCCAATTTCCCCCAAACTTTGGTCCTCTCAGCAGCTCTCCTAAGAGAAGGTCGGAACTTGACTGTTACATACTTTATTTCAGTTAGTTTTAGCAGTTCTGTTACACTGCTGCCCACATGAATTTGGAGGTAAATTAATCTCTTTTTTTAGCTGATATTGACATGAGCAACAAATTCTGGTGCCAGTGATAAGTCCGTATAAGATCATCTTGGTGGGTTGATTCCTTTAAAGCTAATGGCAGAACACTGCTCCTCATTAAACGTGATCTTGCCCTTATCTTTCACGATTTTGAGGGAATCTTTAAAATTCTGCATTTTCCCTCCTAGCTTTAGGCCATTTGAAAAGGAGTGCATCTGTATTAAGGCTCAACATTGAGGAGCATAGCACGGACCCTGTGCCGGTCAATGGAGACCTGCACCTATTAGTGGAACTCTGGGAAAGTGCCAGTTTTGTAGGTTAAAAAAAGCTGAAGCTAACTGATTCATGTAGTTTGACCTCATGTATTTGCTAAAAAGACCTGTCGCCATGCACTTTTCATGAGATTTTTGGGTGGTTCATTTCCTGGAATGTTCCCAAGGTGTTGGAGCTTCTTTTCTTCCCTTTCCACTATTTTTAAAGACCCTTTTCCATTAGTGAAAAGGAAAATGAGAGATTCAGTGGAAAACTTAGTTTACACAATGACTGGACCTTAAATTACTTGTGAAGTGTATGACATCCTTGCTACCCTACTGTTGCCAAAGAATCCCCAAAAGTAAAAGTGAGGTTACTGTGGTTATCCTTGTGGAATAAGTGTCAACAAGGCATTGTAATAAGTGTCCATTTCTCTAATATCCAAACAGCTGATCCTTGTTATCCATGGATTCTGTATTTGTGAATTTGGCTACTTGCTAAAATTTATTTGTAACCCCAAAATCAATCCTCATGGTACTTTTTTGTTTGTTTTTGGCTTACTAATTAAATATAGTTTAATTGTTACAAATATCTTTTTGAAAATGCAATTCATATATATTGAAACCTCAGAAGTTTGAATTCAAAATGAATTATGAACGCAGTAGTCAGGGAAATTACATCAGAGTGGTTTGTCTATGTCTGTATAAATCAGGATGTACCTCTTCTGTCTGTGATACAGTAGGAAAAGTGATTCTAAATATATCCATGTACATGCAGAAAAATATTTTACGATTTGAGACAGCTCTTAGATTTTAGCCATTCTAATAGATGTACAGTTGTATCTTATTGTTGTTTTAATTTTGCTAATGACAAATGATGTCCAACATATTTTCATATATTTGCCATCTCTATTCATGGTACTTTTGTGGCTTTTCATGCATAGGCGAGGAGTGGTGAAAACTTTGAGCCCCTCATGCACACATTCCCAGCTGAGTTTGAACAAGGAGATGCTCTGCCTTGTTTCAGCTCTCAGACAGCAAACAAGTGTCTTTTCCTGTTATGTTTAGTGTCATGTCTTTCACATTTCTGTGCATTCTGTTGTTGATTTTGCATTTAAAATGGGCCCCAAGTGTAGTGCTGAAGTGCTGTCTAGTGTTCCTAAGTGTAGGAAGGTGTGATGTGCTTTATGGAGAAAATATGCATGCTGGAAAAGCTTCAGAGTAATGTTGACTGTGGGTTCAATGTTAATTAATCAACAGTTTATATTAAATAAGGTGTCTTTAAATAGAAACACACACTAAACAACTGATCAGTTGATGAAAACGTTGTGACCAGAGACTCACAGTAACCTAACCCTGCATTTCTCCCAGGAGCAATGGCTCAGTATTTGCCCATTCTGTGTTCACAGTGACTTTACAGACAGAACCACCAAGAATAATGAGAATGAACTGTAAATTTTACCTTGATTCTCCATGCACATACATGTGCACACAGTATTTATTTTATCTTCTATAAGAGACAAGAAGAATTCTGAGACAGACAACCATAACAAAAGCAACAATAATAAATAAAAGAAAAATGTAACACACTCATACTTTGTTGTAATTTTGATTGAGATTTTGCCCAATAGCCCACCATTGTAATGGCTCCTGTATTTTACAGTGAAAATTGATGTACATATTTTTTGATACTGAGACTCTATATGATTTCAAATTCCTTTCCCTCCCCACTCATTCCCTCTCCTCCATTCCCTCCCCTTTCCTTCCCTTCCTTTCTGCCCTTATTCCATCTCCTCCCCTTCTCTCCCTTCTCTTCCACCCATTTTTTTCTCCCATCACCTCTTATTGCTTGTCTAACAGGAGGCAGGGACCAGGCTGAGTTTTAAGGGTACAGTACAGAGTCACACTCTTTCCCCACTGCCATGTGCAGCAATGAACAATGTGACTGAATGAAGCCCATGAAGGCTTAGAAGAGAGAGGAAGATTTTGCCTGTGATTGGGGAAGCTCTGGAAAGATTCAAGGGCCTTTAACATGCCCTGAAGTCATGATTTACATTTCACCGATTAAAGAGGGGACAGAACAAACAGAAAAATATACAAGAAAGTGCAGAACACGTTTCAGAAGGAATAGGTGCTGTTTTAGTTTCCTTGGCTGATCAAGCAGATACCATACAACGGGTTGGCTGAAACATGGGAATTTATTGGCTCATGGTTTTGAGGCTGAAAGTTGTCATCAAGAAGTCATCAAGGTGATGCTTTCTTCCTGAAGACTGCTGCTCTGGGGCTGGCTGCTGACAATCCTTGGCTCCTCTGTCATGTGGCAATGCACATGGCGGCCTCTCCTTCCTTGCCTTTCTCTTCCCAGTTCCACTTACCTTCAGCTTCATGCTTCCTCTGACTTTCTCTGTGTAAATTTCATTCTGGTTATAAAGGAATCCAATAATAGGATTAAGACCTATCCTGATTCAGTTGGAACACACCTTAACTGAATTAACCCCATCAAAATGTCCTACTTGCAATGGGTTCATAACCACAGAAATGTATTAAGTTTAAGAATATGTTTTTCCTAGGGTGCATACAGCTCCAAACCACCACAGGTGCTTTCTGGGGTGATTAGTTCAGGAACTGTTCAGGAGAGAAGTTCGTGTTTTTGAGATGTAGCTTGAGGTAAGAGTTTGAAGGTCTTGAAATGCTGTCCTAAAAGATTTGATATTTATTTTGAAGACCGTGGGACCATTTTGCATTTCAGAGGAGGGGGCTTTTATGAACTGGTCTGTGTTTACAAAAGGTCACTCCCATAAATTTGGTAATAAATTAAAGAAGTGTTTCTGGAAGCTTTACTGCTCATTGTACACATTTATGTCTATGGCCCAATTTAAATTAACCTTTGTCTCTGATGTGAGGTAGAGGTCAAGATTCAGGTTTTTTTTTTTTTTTTTGAGTTATTAAATCATTTAAATTTAATCAGTGACTCATAGACACATAGGTTCAGAAGAGACTGGAATTGGCAGGTGTGGTGGTGCCAGCAGTTGACAGCTGGCCACCAACAGCTCCAGACTGACCACAGCTGGCCGGAGCAGTTTTTACATATGAATACTATTGACTTCATCGTTCCCTTCTGGTTGACTTGTAGTGGTGTAAACAGTAGGCGGCAGGTTGGTTTGCACCAGGATTAATGGTCTCCCTGCATCCACTCCTTTGTCCCTATAATTTTTAATTCCCTCCAGCTCCGCTGTGGATCATCCACACGACTTAATGTGGCAAACTGGATTTAAGCAGAGAATTTCAAAGTGCATTTGAGTTTCTAGGAGTCCTCTGTTCCCTTGCCTTGCTTTCCTGGGTCTTGGTAATATACCCAGAGGATTGGAGGGATGTAGGCAGCCCTGGACAGTCGCCCCATCAGCTCAGCCTCCCGACTGAAGCCACCACACAGGCAATAGCCAGCTGACCTCCTAACACATGAGCCAGCCCAACTCAGCATCTCTACAGCTGAACACAGATGCCCACCTGAGATCAGTAACACTGCTCAGCTGACCACTGGCACATGAGAAATAACAAATGTGCACTGCTCAGGCACTGCATTTTAGCATGGATTCGAACACATCAATATTGTGACAATAGGCTACTAGTGCAGAAATTGCTTTGTAGAAGTGATGAACTGCTGTAATGAACATCTAAAACACATGTCATTGGATTACGACTGGGTGGTGGGTAAAGTCTGGAAAAATAGAAAAAAATCGTTATAGGAGGCTGGAAATACGGTGGCACATTCTATGTAGTGGTGGAAAAATTTGCAAAGCTGTCACATGTTGTAACTTGGAAGATGGAAAATGGACCTAAGGAAATTTTGGATTCATGTATTAAATTTTGAGACAGACTATTGAATGTTCAACTGGCTTTACTAGCTACTTATAAGGTATTAAAAGGAAGAGATGAGCTAAAGGAAAGACTTGGCATTCTGCAGAGTTTAGAGAAAGAGAAAAGAATCAGAATTTTCATGGTTGGGATGTTATATAAACTATATCCAGTATTTTTACTGGGAAAAGAGTTGCAGAGTAAAATGTTCAGCTTGGAGCAGAGATTACACCATGTAATTATGAGAACTTTTCTGATGACCTTGGTATATATTCTCAGCTAGATAAAGGGTTTTACATACCACAATATCAGAAAATGTAACATTAATGTAATACTGTTATCTAATCCATAGTTCATATTCAAATTTTACTAATTTCTTCTATAATGTTCATTGTCGCTTCTTCTGCATACTCCACCATCCAATTCTGAAATTTTAACGAAGAATTCACCAAGTTATTTTGTAGAATGCCCCTCATTTTGGGTTTCTTGAGTGCTTCTTCATGATTAGATTCAGGTAATAATTTTTTGGGAGAAATACCAGCCAGGTAATGCTTGTTACTTCTCAGGGAATCATACCTTTGGCATTTAATGTCCGTGTGTGACTGGTTATTTCATTAAGGTTGTGTTTGTGAGATTAATCCACAGCAAGATTATTATTTTTCTCTTTGAAATTAACAACAAATTTGAATCCATGTAACTATTTGCTGTTTATTAAACTTTCACTCATGAGTTTTACATCCTCTGAAGGATCTTGTCTGAATCAATTATTATCATGATGGATTTTGTATTTTCTTCCCCATGCTTGAAACCATTCAGGGTTGTTGTTTGCTCATTACAAAATCAATTCTGGATAGTTTAAACAGCAAGTTTAGATATTGAAGAATAGTAGCGGTGCTCAGAGTATCCCCGAGGCCAGAGAATGAGCCTTTGAGAAGCTGCAGGAGCAGCAGCAGGTCACACTGCAGGATTGCTCCAGGGCAGAGATGCCTGCACTGCTGGGCTCGGCCAATGCAGGTGGCCCTGTGGGTGCTGGGTGTGGGTGCCGTGGCTGGACTCAGCCTGGGCCGCTCTGACCAGGGACTCCCTGCCCTCGGCAACACCGTCGATTCCACGAGGCACTATCCTCTTCAGAGCCCCTGACTTCTGAACAAATTCTCATTATTGCTCATTCAAGTAGGTCCGACTGATGGAGACAAGGTTGCCTGCTTGCACTTAGCTGCAAGGTGAGTTCCGGCTTCTTCTGTGCGGAAGGCAGGGCATCAACCTGTATGGCAAGGAGGTCACCAACTACCACACAGGAACATTCAGAGCAGCAGGGCTCTTCTTTTCTTTTATTTATTTATTTATTTTTTGCTTTTTTTTTTTCTAAAATGACCTTCTAGTAGATTGGTAAAGTTTCTTTATTCCATTTTCCTTTGATGGTTTGGGAGCTAAAGACTATTTTTAGTTTTCTGAGTTATCAATTTTGTAGTAAGTATGTGTCATAGTATGCCAGAGCTGCTATGACACAACGGGCTGACACGAACAACAAAAAGGCATTGTCTCACTGTTCTGAAGGCTGGGCATCCAAAATCTAGATGCTGGCAAGGCCACCCTTTTTCTGAGACTCAGTAGCCTTCAGCAGAAATGCCTTTCTGGATAGGTAAGATGGTTCCCATTTCTCAGATGAGGAAACTGAAGCTCCAAGACATTGACCAACTTCTCCTTCTCTTTTTAAGGCCTCCAGTCATAAAAATTCATTTTGGCCACACCTAAACAGGATCTTCAAAGATCTCCTTCAAAACTGAGTCCACATCTTAGGTGATAATAACATCTTCAAGTCCTATTTGCTTCAGGTCCTATTTGCAAATGGCTTCACACTCACAGCACTCTGTATTAAGACTTGAACATGTCTTTTTTGGCAGTATATGATTCAATGCCCAACAGTATGCTTTACTCATTTTTTCCTAACAAAGTCTAAAATTATTTAGGATCTCTATTCTTCCACAAGAGGACAAGACATGGTGTGTTTACCTATCTTCCAATAACCCCTCAGCCTCCTTAACTTCACCCCTTTAAACAAAGCAATTAAGTTTAGAGTCATAATCAGTTATATTAATATATATACATTTTTTGAATTTTTCTGCTGAACAGTTTCTTTACTTCTAGGTGCACTTTATCTCTTTCTATAACTTCGTAAGTGTAGGATGTTTGTAAACTATCTTAGGTTTTTAAGACTGAAGAAGTCTTTGTTGCATCCTACTTGAGTGGTCATGGATCAGCATAACTTGTTAATACTTTTCCCCTCAGCACTGTGAGGATGTTGTTTCATTGCCTTCTTCATCAATTTTGCCAATAAGAAGTCTTCTGTCAAATTTAGCAGATGTTTCTTTGTATGCAGTTTTTTCTTTTTAAAATTTTCTGGTAAACTTTAATTTTTTCATTATTTGCCATTCTGATATTTCATTACTTTGTGTCATATTTTTTGTCTCACTATTCAGACCTCAAAGTAAACTTCCCACAGAAGACTCAGGGCTTTATTAAGTGTGAAAATTTTGTAGCCATCATCTCCTAGTTTAAGATTCTTTGTAACATCCTCTTTCATTCTTCTCTAGAGCTACTTTGAAATGTCTATTGGAGCTTCTCAATCTTCCTTCTGCATCTCTTGTTTCTTTTTTATTGTTTGAAAATCTTTTCTGGGTGAATTCTCAGTGCTACCTTACTATATGGCCATTGCTTTTGGAGCCCAATTATAGCTTGTTCCCCAGTCCCCACCCCCAGTTTGGACTTCCTTGGCTTTGGTCATTTTATCTGTCACTAGTTAAGGGAGGATCATTTACTCATTCATTCATACATTTATGTCTTTAAGCTTTCAACAGGGCTGTACTGAATACCTACTGAATTGTCTCATGTGTTAGAGGTCACCTTTCCACATTTTTCTTCGGTCATAAAATGGACCACCTGGGCTTTAATTACATTTTCATATTATTCAATTCGAGGTAAGATAAATGTGTACATTAGTTTATGACTGGAAAAAAAACTATAAAATTCGATATTTTAAAGTAAGTTCCTAAAGAAGACTGAAGTGGTGGCATCAGGTGAACAAATGAAAAAGCAAGCTTGCTTCTTATTTACAAAGTCAGTGTTCGTAAGTCAGCAGGAAGATAAAACCTCTGGTGTTGAGCAGTAAAAATGCATCTTTGTAAAAATCTGGGTGCCTTAATAATATAAATCTAAGACCATCACTCACAAAAGGTGTTGAATCACAACTCCAGAAGTTGGCCTTCTTTCTCTGACATCTTCCTCCTTGTGGATAGGTAAATGATACCATCTTCTTGTGTGTCATATGATAATACATGTCTCAGGACTTCTCACACAATTTAAAAATTCAGGCAAAATGAAAATTGCCTTTGGTGTCTGTTTTTTCCAATTCATACATTAGAAATAATCAATATTCTTTTTTGGTAAGGTAGTTCCAGTTGATATACCAAAAGAACCACATAAACTACTTCTTTCCTACCCCCTCTTTCCTCCTTTCTCCCATCTCTTTCTTCCCTCCCTCTTGCCTTTCCTCCCTCTCTCCCTCCCTCCATTCCTTCCCTTTCTCTCTCTGTCCTTCCTTACTTTCTTCCCCTTGCCAAATATAAGTTATCTATACTGTGATAGCAGCTGGCAATTCTCAAAGCAAAATATGTATTCCTTTCCATTCAGGACTTCAGATTCTCCAGGGTAGCAGATTTAGCAACAAATTCTAGCCATAGCTGAGCTCATCAATTTGCCAGGGCAGGTGCAAGATGGAGGCAGGGGAGCCGAGCTCCAGGACCACTTGATAAACCAGAGAAAGCTCTACTGAGAAGATGACATTTGAACTATAGGTTTGAGAAAGACAAATGTGGTGTACAGGAGAAAGTATGTGGTGGCTGAGCCCTAACATAAGTGAGTAGAGTCAGACAGTAGAAGAAATCTAGGGTCAAAACCCAGTTCTGCCCTCTAATTGGCTGGCATTTAACAAGGGACTCAAACACGATAAACTTCACATGGTTCTAAGGCCAACATCTGCCTCTGTAGGGCTGTTGTGAGGAATGAACCATATGATGCACACCAAGAATTGGCATGGTGCCTGGTTGGAGGGAGAGCCCTTTCCAGGCGTATCCTGCAGCGTGTTGAGGCACAGCTGGGCACTGGTGTTCCTACTAATGCGTGAGTGCTTGTGTTGACTTTGCCCAGATCTTGAGCACGTTGAAAGAATGGCTGCCTCCAGGCTGTGAGCCTTCAGTGTCTTGTTATGACCCCTAACCACTCCTTCTCTGGGAGGAAGAAGACTTGCTTGCCAGGAGCCATAATCCCCTTCTAGAAACCAGGTGCCTCTGGTAGGCTCCCTTCTGGGACCAATGAAGCATTAGACCAAGGATGCGGGGATGACCGGTCCGATGCTGCAACCCAGGGCTGAGAGCACAAGGCCTTGGAGTTTGCCCACCAGGCAGAGTGTGCAGGGGCCGGCATCCCTTGTGGAATGAGTGCAGAGAGCCCGAGGTCCAACCATGCTCTCGGTGGCATGGCTCTGCCACCCTCAGGGACTTTGCACAGACCCGGATGACAATAAAAGCTGCTGAGGATGGATTTGTGTTCATGGACTGAGCGTGCCTCTGACATGATGCAGATGTCCAGACAACTCTCTCACCTCTGGACCTGTTATCACAATATCAGGAAACAACTTCAAGATCACTATGATTATCAATCAATCAATCAATCAGAAATTTCTTTTGCTTTACATTGCAAGAAAAAGTGGCAATTTAGCTTAGTGATTTAGAACAAACATAAACCAACTGCTTTGCTAAAATCTGAGCCCACTTTATTACATTCCACCTTTGAAATTCGATATAAATGTCATCGTGCTATTGCATTTTCAGTTTAGCATGAGGGCAGTGTTCTTGTGTTGATCCCTTTATGCTTTATTCTGGGGTAAATCATGATGTGAGAGAAGCTTGGCTTAGATAGAAAGTTGCTGAGAGCCTAAGACAGTGGTGCAAACTGCTTAAGCTGAATCCTTGGGAAACTGTTTGCATTTGGACATGATCTACCTCCCTAGGCCCAACCACACCCATACCACTGATCCCAAATAGAATCTATGGACTTTTACGGTAGTCCTGCAAGGCATTTTCTCTCCTTAAGAAAATTATTAATCTGGGGATTGTAGGGCTTAGAAACTAACACTTCCTCCGTCTTTCTCTCAATAAGTCCTCATGATTATTGAGGACTTGTTGGGCCAGTGTTGGAATTCAGCAGTGGGAATCTAGAGTCCCTCTGCTATCTTCTCATTCCTGTCCGAAAGGAACATTGGACATATTTCAATTTAAAATGGGGGTAGTCATTAAACTTTTGGTGAAGAATAAACAAAATTTGAAATTAACAGTAAAAAATAAATAAATAGAATATATTTCTAGCATGGCCTTCCCTCTACCCCCTTTTCTGAATGAGATAATAAGGTTTCGATATGGTAGAGACAGGAACAAAACAGCATTTGTTATTGAAAAGAAAAAGAAAACCTTTTCATCAGTGCAGAGTAAAGCCCTTTATCTGTTTACAGTGAAGTTAATAAAGGATTAGCAAGAAAATAAAAAAGATCTGTCTCTAAATTACTGCCCCTGATCCATGTCATAAGGGAAAGCAAAAGATGAATGCTAGTCCTTAGTTTCCCAGAGAGAGGTCACCCCACAGTCAGGCCAAAAGTTACTGTGGAAATTTCTTTCTGAAACTTCCGAGGAAGTCATTGACTGTGTATGAAACGGGGTTGTCTGAACTGAGATGTACTGCAAGTGTAAAACCCACAGTGGCTTTCAAGTATTTAGTGTAAAAAAGAATGTAAACTATATCACTGAACTTTTATTTCGATTATATTTTGAAATGAGTAAATTGTTGGTACATTAAATTAAATAAAATTTATTTTAAAAATTAACATCAGCTATTTCTTTTTACTTTTTAAAATGTGATTAATACAGTATAAAATTCCTTGTGTGACTTGAAATATATTTCTATTGGGACAGTGCTGCCCTCTATTCAATGAGATCTCAAAGAAGGAGGGTTTCACTTATAATTCTGGTCTTTTGGTAACATTCTATCAGTTTTTGTTTGCTTTAATAATGATTGAAGTGATGAATGCACAGCTATGTGGTTATATCAAATACCATTGATTATACACTTTGGATAAATTGCTTGCTTTATTAATATGTATCAATAAAATTGATAGTTTAAAAAAAGGGGCTGTATTGGGGAGAAAATACACCAAATGTAAGATGTGAACTATAGTTAGCAGTAATATTTTGATGATGCTCTTGCATAGTGTGTAACAAATGTATCACAACAATGAAGTGTTGGTGGAGGGGTGATGTATGGCACCCCTATACGATGTTATGCATGTTTACTTTGTAAGTTCACAACATTTACTATACATTTATTGTTTATGTATGTTTATGTATGAATTATATCCTTCAATAAAAAATATTTTTTAAAAAAGGAGGGTTGCTGGCAAAGAGGACAGAAGAAGGGTTGACCAGCTGCCTGGATGGGCCTTCCAGGTGACATGGTAGGACCCCCAGAGTAGATCTATCTGGGACAGAAGCCACCATCTCAGAAACTTGGCCTTTTATGGGTTGGGAAGGATAATGAATGTGTGTCATGCATGCTGCTCTGGAATTGCTGAGGAGTTTGGGTAGTTGGTTCAATGGCACATATGAACACAGGTCAGGATTGGGATTTAAAGCAGATCTAATAATGACCACACTCAGGGATCACTCATCTAGCAGGGATGTGGAGGCACAAGGAAGTACAACCGGCTTGGGTGGGCAAGAGGAGTAAGATGAGTGGGCCAGGAGTAGTTTATTCTTTAATGCAGCGATGTGGCATTACTTCCCAAATTATGTGATTAGAAGGAGCAGCAGTGAAGATGGGTGTTGCCCACGTTTGGGCTGAAGGATGTGGGGGAGGCTGGTGGGAATGGAAAAGATAGGATGGCAATGGGCAAGACGAGGGTATAATGGACTGTACTTGGGCACCAACTAGATCATCAGTGGAGGAATGGCCACAGTGTGACTTGGTATTCCAAGACCAGTGATTTGGAGGAAACGTTCATGAATGTGAACTGAACTTGGGAATTAGAAGGGCACAGCTAAGTGGATGGATTCATGTTCTCCACCAAGGGCAAAATTGGCCTTTGGGGCAGGACAATTCTTTGTGTGGGACTGCTGTACACAAAGCAGGAGATTCAGAATCTGCCTCGGCCAGGGTTCTCAGGATGGCATGAGATGCTCACAGGAAGCAAAGACTTCCTGATTTTCCATGCAGTAGGCTTAGTGCAGATGGAACCATCACCTACAGGATGCAGTGGGGAGCTCTGCTCTCTGACCAGGGCCCTCCTCACAGCCACCTTAGGTTGCCTTCTGTGCCCCAGGGGCACTGGTGTCCTTTCAAGGGGCTGGCAATGTGCCTCAAAGCTCGTCGCTAAGTGCTCACTGTCCACTTGGATGGGCAAAGGGGTCTGAAGGAGCATCACGCTTACTTACACTTACTTACCAACCTTTGTTGCCCCCATGCCTGCCCCACCACAATGTGAAGCAGCCACCCAGGGAATATAGCTTCCCCAGGATATTTCGTAAACATCTACTGGCCTTTCAGCTCCTATAAGAGAAATCTCTTTCTATGGAAAGCAGGTGATCACACCACTTCCATAAACATTTTTTTCTACCAGGACTAATAAAGAGGGAATCTAATGATCATATTTTTAAAGGTTATACTTTACAAATGCCATCTATTTTCTAAGCCTTCAATACAGATTTTTATATATTTTTCCATGTAGGAAAATTTAAGTTGTGGAATAGATAGATCCACCTTAACAATATTTTCAGCTACCCGGTAAATCCAAATTGCATATTTAGGTTTAACATCCCACCATGTTGGGATTTTAAAAGTTTTCTTTCAGCTAGAGAATAATCTAGGGACTGAAAAACACAGTGAACCCAGAGGTGGATGAGAATCATGGCTGATGGTGCAGATGCAAGAGTGTCCTTTGTGAACTAGAGCAGATGTACATCAGTATTGCAGGTGGTGGGAATGTGGAGGAGCGTGGGAAAAATACAATTGGTGTGACCTAGGGACTGTCGTTAACAGCAATGCTATAATATTCTTGCATCAATGCCAAAGATGTCCTGTGTTGATAATGGGGGGTATGGAAAAAGTGTGCCAAGTGTACACTGTGGACCATGGTTGGTGGCAATAGTCTGATGACATTATCTCATAATCTGTAACAAATGTTCCACCAGGTGTGGTGTGTTAGTGAAGGGATGTTGTATGGGAATTCTACACACGTGCATGATTGTTTTGTAAGTTCACAATCTCAGTAATAAAAATATGTTAGAAAATAATAGGGTGGGTTGGGGGGAAAATAAACCAAGTGATAGATACGGAATACAGTTAGTAGTAATATTTTGGCAATGCTCTTGCATAGTCTGCAACAAATGTTTCACAACAATGGAAGGAGTTGGTGGAGGAGTGATATGAGTGAGTCCTGTATGACGTTATGCCTGTCTGTTTCCTAAGTTCACAGCTTTTACTATATACTTATTGTTTATTATGTATGTTCATGGATGAATGGTATATTTCAATAAAAAATATATTAAAAAGCTTTCTTTCAACTTGATGAATCTAAAATTATCTGTCTAGATAGATTAAGGTTTTAAAACTTTTCTGTAATGAGTTCCACAGAACAAGATTGTTTTGTAATTGGATTAAGATTTAATTGTCTTTGGGGAAATCTTTTAACTTCATGGAAATTGGGCAGTTACTTGGCTTGTGAGCACAGTTCACATACAAAGGATTTATGAGCAACTTTAGGAAAGAATATTCTCCAGAACAATCATGGGTTTGAGTGTGGCAGAGGTTATTCTTTCAATAATCACTGCAGCAGGGCTGAGAAGGACTTTAGCCCGGCACGGCTGGCCCTGCGTAGATGGAAAAGGATCAGGTTCAGGGACCTGACAAAGGGGCCCAGTCTGTGACAGTCTCTCTGCAGTTCTCCAAAGCCTCTGAGCCAAGTCCTTTGTGTTCCCAGGCCCCTGAGATTTTCAGACACCAACAAAGGGGATTGAAAGCAGAGCTGTTTGGGGTGGGTGGGGGAGTACATTTAAAAGAAATAGAGCAAGACGCAGCTATCCTGATGATACAAACCGGGGTTCGTAGTTATTCTCAGCTCTTCCACACACCTACAGCTCAAATAAATTATTCCTCAGTTTTAGTATATTCATGCAAAAATCATAGGAAAATAACTCGGTTATGCCTTAGTCAGGACTGAATAAAGTTATTAAAACGTGGGAAATCCTTTGTTAACTCATAGATTCATGCCGTTTGTTTTTAGCTAAAAGGAGGAGTAGGAGCTGACAATGGCTGCCACTAGCTGTGGGAAGTACCAAATCCTATTTTGTCCAGTAAAAAGCAGAACCCCTGCCCTAAAAATCAGAAGGAGGTGGCATGCCACAGAGCTCAACATGGTTTCCAAAACTGAGCACTGCTTCTGAGCAGGCTATTTGCAGCAGTGTAACACAAGAGGGAAGCTCCTCAGTGAAAGTTTCATGTTTGGCCAAAACCCTTGTAGAGGATCTGTCAGGATTGTCAGTACCCCGCCTGTCCTGATGCCCCTCCTACCTCCAAATCACAGGTAAATGAGCGCCTGTCTGAGCCAGGTGCTCCCCTGGGGTGGGACTGACTGAGAGACGAGGCCCAGCTCTCTTCATTCCTCAGCTGCACCAGGAAACCAGGCAACGAGAGGTTCCGGCAGATGATGCTGGGCTGAGAACCCAAGCACTAGTGATTGATAGCAAGCAACCCCAATACCCAGTTATAGAACTAAAGAAGTGCTCTGCCCCATGACCTCAGTGCCTCCTCTCTCTTCTTGTGGCCTGCAGGGCTATTTTATAGATGAGGAAGCTGAGGCCGAGGGACCTAGAGCTGCCTCAAACTCAGATCTTCTAATGTAGATTTTATGAGGGTTAAATTAGATAAATTGAGGGCAGCAGATGCTAAGGACATTAGTCCCCCCCCCTCCCCCGCAACGCTGCTATGCTTTTCGTGGTAAGCTGTTCCTCCTAATAGCTTCATAATAGCCATAGCCTTGTTCCAACTGTGTACTCAGCACAGCCTTATAATATGGTTGTGAATAACCTGAGCTCTTTGAGCAGCTTTCTACACGATTTTATTATATGATTCTAAAGCAAAACAAAAAAAAATGGATGGATGCATATATAAAGAGACAGAAAGACAGAAACATGCATATCTACAAACATGTATATGCAAACATACGTACATCCTTGTAGATGGAGGGATAATGGATTGATAGATAAGTCTCTACGTAATACTTTTCTCATACCCATGATTTGTACCATGAAACTGGAAAATTTATTAAAATTTGGCATTTGTTTTTACACTATAGAGCACTAGCTTTAATTTGTTGCCTTGCAGCTCCAAATCCCCCACCCGCCTTCTTTGCCTGCTGTGTGAAAATGGATCTGAGCCCTTTACATACTTTTTCTTTGCCAGGAGCAAGATGTTAAGCTCTTCAGTAGAGGGTGTCAGAGGTTTACTAAAGGGAAACAAGCTCTCCTTTCATTAAAAATTTAACTAATTCATTTGTTAATTAATTTTACAAACATTTCCCTCCTGTCACCTGCCCTCCCCCAGGAACCTCTAATCTGCTTTCTATCTCTTGGAATTTTCTATTTCTAGTCATCTCTTATAAGTGATGTCCCACAATTTTTGTCCTTATCTGCCTTGCTTATTTCACTGTGCATAATATTTTCAAGGTTCTTCTATCTCACAGCATATTACATAACTTCATTTTTTCCTTATGGCTGAATAATATTTCCTGGTGTGTATATACCATATTTTGTTTATCCATTCTCTTGTTTATGGGCAGAAGGGTTGTTTTCAGCTTTTGGCTATTGTGAATAACGCTTCTATAAATATTAGTTGTACAAGTATCTGTTTGTGACCCTATTTTCTCTCTCTGTGTATCTACAAATGGGATTTCTGGGTCAAACGGTAAATCTATATTATACTTTTTTGAGGTACTGACATATTGCTTTCCACAGTGACTATATCATTTAAATTCCAACCAACAACACATTAGAGTTCCGATTTCTCAACATTCTCCCCAACATTTGTTATTTTCAGTTTCTTTACATAACAGTCATCCTTGTGGGTGTGTAAAAGCTATCTCATTTTAGTTTTAGCTTGCATTTCCCTAATGGCTAATGTTGTTGAGCATCTTTTCATGTGTTTATTGGCCATTTTCATGTCTCTTTTGAAGAAATGTCTATTTAAGTCTGTGGTGGTTTGAGTCTTTTATGTGAACCCCAGAATATTATGCTCTTAAATGGAACCTATTGTGAAACTTTGATTAGATTAGCTCAAGTAAGGCCTATTTGATAAGATTGCTCCAGTAGGGCACCACCCAGGGTGGGTCTTAATTCTCTTAATGGAATCTTTTATAAATGAGGGATAAAAGCTGCAGACAGAGGGGAAAAAATGCAGTGACATAAATATGCCTTTGAATTTGAAATCAATGAACCTGGGAGAGAGAAAAGCCACAGGTAGAGTAGCTTGAAGCAGAACTAGCAAGGAAGCCTGAGGGGAGAGAGGAGCTGACATGGTCATTATGCCCTGCCATGTGCCTCACTGCCTCAGCTGAGCTAGGGGAGAAAGTGAGCCTGCAGGGGAAGGCAGAGATTGGCAGAGCCACCATTGTGCTTTGCCATGCGGCAGGAGTCTAGGATCGCCTGCAGCTAGCCTTCAGCGAGACAGCATCTCTCATGATGCCTTGATTTGGCCATTTTCACAACCTTGGAGCTGTAAGCTTTTAACCTAATAAATTCCCAATGGAAAAGCCAAGCCATTTTTGATGTATTGCTCCCAGCAGCCTATAGCACACTAAAACAAAGTCCTTCACCAAATTTTGAAATTGGGATGTTTGTCTTTTTGCTATTGAGTTGTAGGAGTTCTTTATATTTTGTGGATATTAAACCCTTATCCAATATATGGCTTGAAACTATTCTCTCACATTCTTTCGTTTGCTTTTCACTTCTTGGTAATTTCCTTCAGTGCACACGTTTTTTTAATTTTGATGAAATCACATTTATACATTGTTTCTTTAGTTGCCCCTGCTGTTGGTGTTGGCCTAGGGACCCATCAGAGCTTGGTTAGAGTGTGATCAGTTCCTCGGTTCCATTCCCGATCTTTTGCTCAGATGTGCTATCCAGTATTGAAAGAGGTGTAAGGAAATCTTCAAATATTATTGTAGAACTGTTTATTTTTCCCTTCGAATCTGTCAATGTTTGCTTCATGTATTTGGGCACTCTGCTGTTAGGCTCATACATATTTGTGTGTTAAATCTCCTTGTTAAATTGACCTCCTAATTGATATACAATGTCCTTCTTTGTTTATTTTAACAGTTTTGAACTGAAAGTCTATTTTGTCTGATATCAACATAGCCCCCGCCCCACTCTTCCGATTACTCTTTGAATGAAATATTTTTCCATCCTTTCAATTTCAACCTATCTGTATCTATGGACCTACGATGGGTCTCGTGTAAGCATCATATACTTAGATCATGTTTCTTTTTCCATTCTGCCAATCCTACCTTTAGACTGGAGAGTTTTATCAATTTACATTTAGGGAAATTATTGATAAGACTAGATTTACCTCTGCCATTTTGCTAATTGTTTTTTGTAAGTCGTGTACTTTTTCCCTCTCTTTCCCTTCATTGCAGCCCTTCCTTATTGTCTGGATGATCTTTTACAGTGAGCCATTTTGATTAACCTATCCTTTCCTTTTGTGTAGCTGTTTTAGATGTTTTCTTTAAGTTTACCATGGGGATTACATTTAGCATAATAAATCTATTAAGTTTAGTTTTAGTTGATGCCTACTTGACTTCAATAGCCTACACGCACACAGTACCTCTATCCCTCCACCCCTCGTCTATGTCGCTCATGTCTCGGATGGCATCTTTATGCTTGTGCACCCAGTAACAACGCTTTATGCTGCATTTTACGTGTTTGAATTCTCAGCCTTATGAGAAATGAAAGAAAGAATTACAAGTGAAAAATGAAACAAAACTGGCACATATATTGACCCATATTGTTATTCACCCAGGGATCTTTATTTCTTCATCCAGCAATGAGATACTCTGCACTGTCCTTTCTTTTCAACATGGAGGTCTCCACTCCTTGTAGCATTTACTGGAAGGCAGGTCTAGTGGTTTTGAACTCCCTAGGTTTTTGTTTGGCCAGAAATGCCTTAATTTCTCCATCATTTTTGAGGAACAACTTTTTTGGGTATATTATTCTTGGATAACAGATTTTTCTTTCAGAACTATTAATAAATATGTCCTCCCACTGACCTCTGGCTTCCATGCATTTTACTGAGAAATCAGATGTTAATCTTATTAAGTCTCCCTTATTTGTGACACAGGACTTCTCTCTGTTTTTAAAATTCTGTCTTTGTCCTTGACATTGGACAGTTTGATCATGTCTTGGTGTAGATACTTTTAGGTTAATCCTGCTCGGTGTTCATTGAGCATCTTGGATTTGTATATTCATATCTTTCATCATATTTGGGAAGTTTTCTGCCATTTTTTATTAAAATATTTTTTCTGTACCTTTATCTCTCTCTTCTCTTTCTGGGACTCCTATGACATGTATATTGATATGATTGTGGGGGTACCACAGGTTCCTCAGGCTCTACTCGTTTCTTTTCATTCTGTTTTCTTTCTGCTCCGCAACCTGGACAATTTCAATTGTTTTTTCTTCAAGGTCACTGATTCTTTCTTCTGCCTCCTCCAATATGCTCTCGAACCCATCCACTGAATTTTTCACTTCAGGCATTGTGCTTTTGAGTTAAAGAATTCCCATTTGGGTCTATGTTATAATATCGATTTCATTATTGAACTTCTCATTGTGCTATATATTGTTTTCCTGATTTTCTTATGATTTTTGTCCATGTTTACCTTTAGTTCATTGATCCTATTTATGAGAGTTTTTCTAAAAACTTGATTAATAATTCAGAGAGAGAGACTGTACTTCCACTGGAATATTTTCTCTCAAATTCTTTTTATCCTGTGACTGTGTTGTACTTTCTTGTTTTCTTGTATATTTTTGTTAAGAACTGGACATTCTGTGTATTATGTTGTGTGCACCTTGGGAATCTAGGTCTCCTACTCTTCAGTCTGCCAGACTAAGAGTAAGGGGAGAAAAAAAGAATTAAAGAAAGAGAGAAAGAAAAAATACCAAGATACAAAATACCCTTCTATAAAAGTGAAAAAAAATTTTTTAAAAAGGACAAGAAAAGCTAATGAAGTGCCCTGCCTCTCCAAGCCTCTTGTTAAGTACCTGTGGGAAGTCAGAAGCCGCTGCTTTCGAGGCCAAATCTAGGCCAGCATCCCTGCTCCTCCCTCAGGCATCTGCCAGGTCCAAAAATATAAAACAGATGTAGGAAAAACAGGAAGGGAGGGAGGGAGGAAGGAAGGAAGGAAGGAAGGAAGGAAGGAAGGAAGGAAGGAAGGAAGGAAGGAAGGAAGGAAGTAAGGAAGGTAGGAAGGGAGGGAGGGAGGGAGGACGGAAGGATGGAAGGAGATGGAGAAAGAGGTAACTGGCTTTTTATATCTCTCTAGAGCTGGTGTGAGGCCAAAAGACACTGGTCCTGAGAAAAACCAAGGCCAGTGTTTGTGCTGGGCCCTCAGGGATCTGCCAGAATGAACAACACAAGAAAGAGAAAGAAAACCGAAAGGGTGTGCTAGGTCTTTAATTCCTGGTGGCTGCAGGTGGGAGGCTGGAAGCTGCTGCTGCAGAAGGGCTGAAACCACAGCCAGAGTCTCCCTGTGCCTTCAGGGGGCTTCTGCGGATGGAAAATCACAGAGCTCCCAGCTCTTTATCTCCAGGTGGATGCTGGCAGGAGGCCGGAGGCGCTGCTGCCCAGAGGGCCGAAACCGAGGTGAGTTTCTGCACCCCTCAGGGTCCCCGAGTCCAGCCCAGATCCTCAACCCCAACTCTTAGGAGAGGAGGTCCCTCCGCCAGCTCTGGCCCAGCCCGCCGTGCCCGGCTCCGTAGCCGCAGCAGTGGGCTGGGCCTGGGGGCACTGCTTGGTGTGTTCACTTACCAAAGCTGAACTCTCGGCAGCTCTGGCTTCCTCTCCCACAACTGTGGTTGTTCTAAAGATCCATGCGGGTTCCAGGGTTACCACCGAGGCAATTCCATTGTTTTTAGTGGAGGGAATGACTTGTAAAAGGGCCTACTCCACCGTTCTGCACCTGCACTCCTAGTGCTGTTTTTTATACCCTTTCAGAAATACACCTTTGCATTAAACTTACGGAGCATATATTTCTCTGAATTCTCATTTCAGCGATTGACTAGAACTCTATAAGCCCAGCATCTCTGGCTTATGTTCAGGAAAGCATAGTAAACTTACAAAGATAACAAAAAATGTTCTTATGAAGGACTCAGGTTGCTCAAGTTTTACGTTGGCATACGGCCAGCTGCAAATGAGCTACAGAGAATATAACCAGATACTGAAAGAGTGAATAAAATGTTGCTGGTTGAAAATGAATATATTTTTAGCAGGTTCTGAAATAGAAATCAACCATATTTTAGAATTACTAGATAATCTTGACTGGCTAAACCATGTAAAGTTTAAAACGCTTCTTTAAAAATGAATATATATTTATGCGTACACACATATATATATATATACACACACACACATTTGTCATATTAGTGTGTCTAAGGTATTTGTCACCCGAATGTACAGAAGGAGTAGAAATCCAAGTTTTGCCCATGGATTCCAAGCTATTCCTTTAGCATAAATGCTCCTTCAGGACCTTCCTGGCAGACTCTCAAATCAGGGCAAAGGGCTTCTGGATATCCATTTGGGCACTGCACAGGAGAGAAAAACTCATCCTGCTGTTTGCTCTTTGGGGTCAAAAGAATCCTGGGGAGACAGACAAATTTAGAATGCATTTTAAGCTAAAGTTCATTGTGAAAAATAAACCGGTCCTAATTGAACTTTCGTAGTGGGCATATTTCCACGGAATCATGGAAATTTGTAGTTGCATCCTTTTTTAGACTGGTCACTTTTCTCAAGAGTGTATGAAGTTCAAGCTCAGAACCCCAGGATATTCAATTTTCCATTCACAAACCAGAATTCCAAAATAACTTCTAGACATCCGTTTCCCAAGTTCCTGTGTGTCGACTCAGCCAAGCTCCAAATGAGAATCCAAGAAGACAATTCATAGGTCAGCAATTTCCTGGGTTAAAGTCCCCAGAGCTTTTCAATGAAGTGAGAAAATGAGTTTCAAGTTTTTATTAAAAAAATCTATTCACCTACGTATTTATTAAGGACATCAAGCGATGGCCCCGGATGGTCCTGGCAGGTTCTTTCCTAGCCAGTCTATATTCTGGAAAGCTCCGTTTACTGTGAACTTAAGAAGGGAGGTCTTGTCCCTGGATCAGACCTTTGTCCCTGAAGGTCCACAGGAACACCCAGGGATGCTGTGAAATCGCATTTTTATTTGACCTGACATTGATCTCAAAGATTAATTTAAGGCACTCTAGTCAGTAATTTTGACGAAACACTTTTATTATTTGATTTGCATTTCCAGCTGGCGGAAGCTATTGGAGTTGTGAGTGCTGTAGGTCTTTTGCTCCCTCTTATTCTAAACTTTCCTAGCTCAAGCTTAAAGTGGCTGCCTTACGCAGTTATATCCCTTCCATTTCTGTTCTCTTATTTTTCTTTATTTTTTTATTGTTTATCTAGTTTTAAAAATATTTTGAGGAGACCTGTGCCTGGATTTCAGCACAGACTCGGTGTTCATCCCTTTTTCAGTCACTCTAGACAGTTTCCTCTACCTGGTTTTTGGCCTGGCTCCGTTCAGTGAAAGTCCTCCAGGCTTTCCTTTTTGAGCCTAGGAGCATAGTTTCCGGTTAGATTTTTCTGCCTAAATAGACACCAGTCTGGCTTATCATCATTCTTGATAATGTACACCGAAATGAAAAACAAAACCCTAACTGGAACGTAATAATAATTTTGAATGAAAATTAAAGATCTGTAAAAATTCATATTTTGCTCCTCATTTAAATTCCCAGTAATTCCCGAGGGAGCTCTGGTGGTCGCTCTGCGCCGAGCAGGTGGTTGAGAGGAGCTGACCCATACCAGGGGCTTGCTGGGGGCCAGCCGCCCCCCACCCGGCCCTCCCACCCCCTCCACCCTCCCCACGTCGGGGCCCCGCTGTTACTTTCTGCTCCAAGGCTTTGAGAAAGCCGGGGCAGTGAGAGCAGCGCCCTGGGGCCCTCGCCTGCTCTGGGGTGACCCACCCGCGTGCTGCCGGGGCACCCCGCTCCTGTGCCCCTCCGCTCTCAGCTGCCGAAGGCCAGGGCGCGGGAGCCCCCTGCTCCTCCCAGCAGGATGTGGGGCCAGAGCCCACCCGCGCTGCGCCCCTTGGCCAGGGAACTGTAAGGCCGTCCCCACGGGCGTGGCCCCCTCCGGCTCTGCCTTTCCCTCCTGCGCTCACTCTCCTCAGGCTTTTGTCCCCCACGACCCCGAGACACGTCAGCGGCGACCTCTCGGCTGAGGCCTGGGGACTCGGCCGCTTTCCCCAACTAACCGCGGTGCCTCTTTCTTTTTTTTTTTTTTTTCCATCTGAATTATTTTATTTATTACTTTTATTTTTTTTATTGTGGGTAAAAATCAAAATTTTCACAATACATACCAACATTTGCAAAATGATATATAAATATATATGCATATATGTGTATTTGCTTACAAAAATGTTATATATATATATATAAATATATTTTAAGGGGTGCTTAGATTACCTAAAATATTACACGGAACCCACTGGGATTCCCATGTTGCCCACCTCCCACACCTCCCACCACATTCCACACAAACATCTCCCACAAGCCCTCTCTCACTTGGAGGTGGAGTGGACATCACCATCCCAGTCCCCTCAAGACTGGGGGAAGAACTATGGACTAGAGTGGACTTGATGGTATTCTCTTGTTCACATATGGTGATTCTAGCAATGGAAGAAATTATACCAGTGAGGTGGAGCCAGTGGCCACTGGACACTTTCGGGACAGGGAGGGGATGTGCAGTTGAAATACAGGGGCTTTTTCGGGACTTGGGGGTTGTCCTGAGTGTCGTTGCAGTGGCGGATGTAGGCCACTTTAAATCAGCACACACCACTCAGAACTGAGTGGGAGAGAGTGTGGTCTACAGTGTGAACTGTGGTCTATGGTTGGTGGCAAGGCTCCAGGAGGTGTAAGACCGCGGTGCCTCTTGATGCGCGCTCTCCTCTGGGCCTCAGGACCTCGCTCCCTCGGCGTTTACCTAGACGGTGACCTCGTCACACTGGCCCGCCGGGCCTCGGCCCTCCCCTCCCTTCTGTCCACACTCTCCTCTCAGGACCTCAGCCAGTTCTGTGCTTCAATCACTGATCACAAGCCGATGGCACCCACGCTTGCATCTCCACATAGGACTTCCTCCGCTGGCCTCCTTTGCCGCCCTCTTTTCAGCATCTCCGTTTGGACGTCTGATGGACGACCTGGCCGCGCACCTGCCCGGAGCTGAGCCCACCTGACCTCCTCACTCAGCCTGACCCGTCAGTCCCTCAGCCAAAATCTCGGAGTCACCTTGATTCTTTTCTATCTCACACACCCCTTTCACCAGGAAATCCTTTGGGCTTCATTTTAAAGGTAAATGATGACTTCTTACCGCCTTCAGAACTACCACTCTGGGGTGTGACCCCGAAATCTCCCCCTGGGTGGTTGTAATGACTTTCCTCACTAGTCTCAGTGCTTTTACCCGAGACCCCACACTGACCCCCAGAGTGTTCTAAACTCAGGTGCTAGAACCGTCTGTTCAAATCTAAGTGAGCTCATGATGTCTCTCTGCTGCTGAAAACCCCCCAGTGACTCCCCGTTGGCTTCTAGAATGTCCTAAGAATGTTTTCTCCTCCTCCCCCCTCTTTTCCTAGTGGCATCCCTCCAGCACACTGGCTGCCTTGCTGTTCCTCGGTCCCACTCGATATGCCACAGCCTCAGGGCCTTTGCACTGGATGTTCTCTCTGCTGCGAAAGTTCTTGCCCCAGACATCCTTAGGCTCATTCTCTCTCCTTCTCCCAAACGTTCCTCAAAGATCCTGTCAAACGGGGCCTCTGCTGGGAACTGTATTTGAAGTCCCACCTGCCACCCTTGTCACTATTTCTCTTTCCCTGTGCTATTTTGTTTTTCCAAAATCATTTGTTATGTTTAGTCTATTGTTTGCTTCTTCATGCTAGAATGCAAGCTTTGGTGGCCCCATCTCATACGTTAGGAAGTGGAGGCGCAGTGCCTGGCTCGACCTGCCTCCCCAGTTCACACAGCACGAAGCTGCTGGGCTGGGATTTGAACCCGGGCAGTCTGACACCCAGATGCCTACTCTCAGGCACTTCTCAAGCACTGCGTGTCCCGGGGAACGTGGTGGATGAGCCTGCTGCCCTCACGGAGCCAGCAGTCCAGGGCGAGAGGTGGCTGCCCAAACCCATAACCGTTTATTTAGGACCCTGCCACCAGCGCACTTCCACCCCTTCCTGGCGGCGAGCCCCGACTTCCAGCCGGCTCGCCAACGGCAGGAATGTTGCCACATGGAATTTCATCAGTCACTTTGCTTTAACCTCAGTCAGCTAGAGCAGCGATGAGGTCTTAGAAAAAAATCAAATCACAGCAGCAGCATTTTGTGAAAAATAATAATAAAAAAGAAGAAAACTTAACTAGAGTGTATTTACTTCCTATGGCCACTGTAACAAATTATGACAAATGTGGTGGCTTAAACCAACAGGAAATGATCATCTTCTGGTTATGGAAGCCAGAAGCCCAGCACAGCTCTCATGCGCTAAGACCCAGGAGATGGCAGGATGGCGCTGCTTTCTGGGAGCCCTCGGGGAAAAGCCATTCTCTCGCCTTTTCCAGCTTCTAGAAGTTTCTCACATTCTTTGGATCACGGTGCATCCCTCCCCCCCCCCCATCTCCAAAGCCAGCAAAGTAGCATTTCCCTGACGCCGCTTCCCTGGTCACAGCTCTTTCTCTGACTCCAGCTGGGAAAGGTTCTCTGCTTTTAAAGATTCAGGTGGTTAGATCAGGCCCACCTGGATAATCGAGGCTATTTCCCTGTCTCAAAGTGCTTAAACTAGTGACACCTGCTAAGCCCCTGTTCCTGCGTAAACCATTCTGCACTGAGCCCTGGGAATCTTTCTGCTTCTCAATGGGGCCAGCCCATAGGAAGCAGGAGAAGGACACTGGAGGGAAGGGAAGTGGGGTGGCATATTGGCTTCTCCTTTCAGGGTTCCCCAGTCTGGCCAATTCCTCCATCAGCAGTCGCAGCTCCTGAAGGAAGCTCTTAAGCTCTTTGGCATTCAAGTCTCCTGGTCCGGCCAATGCTCTCTCTAGACTCGCCCTCAGTCTGGGATGGAAACCCCCACCCGCTCTCATAAGCTCACAGGTGCAGCCCTCTGCTGTGGTTTCTCCACACTCTCCATATCTTTGCGAATGGTCCCTTTATTAAATTATCCTCAAAATGCCCACATCAGGCACCCCATCACTGTCCCATTGGGGCACTTCCTGATCCAAACTCTGTCCTTGTTTCTTGCTGTTCTCACTTTTAAGGCTGACTGCCTCAACCCAAAAGAAGGCTATTGGCATCCCCTATTTCATCTTGAAAATGGCATTTTATTTTTCTACAAATTTTTATCTCTCTACTGAAGCTGGTTTCTCCAAGGCCATCAAAGATATTATAATAAAAATTCAAAAGGTCACATAATAATCCTAATTCTGTATATTTAGTATTGATTTCATATTGTCTTGGTACAGGCTTGAGACACAACATATGACTTAAATAAAATGTACCCTTTGGGTCCCATGACCTATGTTTTCCTTATTTTATAAACTTTTTGACTGTGGTAGATCAAATTATGTACCCCCTTGTAGCAGTTTGACAATATTTATGAATTCCAAAAATAGATACTGAATTATGTTTGTGAACTGGTCTTTTCCTTTGGGCATATTAGATTATATTGGATTCAGAGGTTTACTTGATTAAGTAATGATTAAGGCTTTGATTGGGCCACATCAGTAGGACATTGAGCCTCTGCCCTCATGGTGCCTCACAGGAAAACCATACCACAGAGAAGGGAGGTGGGAGCTTTGAGCTGGAGCCCGGGAAGGAAACACATAGAAGAACACAGAGGAATAGAGATAGCTCCTTAGACACAGCAGAAACCCCAGGGAGAGAGACAGAGCTGGCCGCCAGATAGTCTACAGGTGGCCTTGTGGAGAGGCAAAGCCTAGAGAGCCTCATAGTCTACAGCTGACCTTGTGGAGGAAACAGGCGCTGAGTCTGGAGAGAAATGCAGCCCCAGGAAGAGAGGAACCCAAGAAGCCTGAATTCTTGGCAGACATCAGCAGCCATCTTGCTCCAACACGTGGCAACAGACTTTGGTGAGGGAAGAAACTTACGCTTTATGGCCTGGTAACTGTAAGCTTTTACCCCACATTAATACCCTTTATAAAAGCCAACCAATTTCTGGTGTTTTGCATCAGCAGCCCTTTGGCTGACTAATACACCTCTCAACAGATAAGTGTTTGTTTTTTAAGCCCACCCACTGTGTGGTATTTGTCACTGCAGCCTGGCAAACTAAGCATCGATTGCTTCTCTTCCGTTTTATCCTTCTCTCTGCTTTCTCTAGAAAACCCCATCTATGGCAATGATGCTGACATTTTATTAGAGCCCTGTCTTCATGGGCAGCCCCATGTCCTGGCTTTACAGCTCCAGCTCACATTACAACATGGATGCCCCCCGTCAGCTCATATTTGAAGACAGGCTGGCCATTTCTTGCCCCCTCCTTGCTTCTCTCCAGATTCCCTGCCTAGCTGCCACCTTTTTCCCAAAATTACCTTCTTTCCCCCATCTTACGTCTATACCAAGACATCCAGCAAGTGAGTGATTTACCTACTAGAGCATTTTATGAGTTTGGTCTTCCTTCCCGTTCCCACCACTGAAACCTGGACCAGGCTTTTGCTTGGCTGAGCTGGGGCTGCCACCTCCCAACTTTCCCGGGCCTGTGCTTTCTTCCCTCTTTGACCCCAGAACCATGTCCCGCTGCTGCAGGTGTATTCTGTCCATCACACCTTTCATCGCATGATAAACTTCAATGGCTCTCTGATGCCAAAAGTAGAAAGTTATTAATTTCGTGATGAGATACCAAAAACTATTGGAGCAGAATTAAGCTCTTTTAAAATGACACCTGCAATTAATGGCTGTCATCTATCTTTCTTAAAAAGCTGAAGGCTTTGGTTTATTTTTACATTTGGTTTAAAGCAGGTGCTATTTCATTTTTGTTGTTATAGGTATTCTTTAAATCAAATATGCCATATATAGATGTTTAGTCCACTATTTTACATTTAAATTTTGTATAGTGGGTGAGACTATAGCATTTATACATGCCCTTTTTTTTTTCTTAGCAAGTATCTACTTTGTTAAAATGTATAATGTTGAACTAAAGAAACGACTCAGGACTCTCACTCCCCACTCTTGATGCTCATGTAGAAATATGAATATACTCAGGCAGTGCTTTTAAAATAAGCTGGCATTTTTGACACATAAAACCTAAAGGCAGTAGAAACTTCTTAGTATTATTGAGAAAAAAATTATGATTCTTATTAAACATTGGCTCTATCCTCATTCCCTCCCCATGAAAGCTGCCCCAGCCTTCCTGACCAGTGCCCTTGCCTATGAAGGCTCCCAGGTAAGGAGCTGGTGGCCAGAGAGCAGAGCAGACCATTGCTCCTTCCAGTCTCTGGTTTCTTCTTGGATCCAACAAACTGACCATGTACACAATCGCTGAAGGTCAGACTGGGATGCTGGTGTGCTTCTTAGATGTGTAAACATTTCACAACACTTGCCAGCCACATCAGACTGGATGTAGACATACACTTAACCCAGAAAGAAAACCAAAGTCAGTACAGCTTCGTACATTGGACAGCTTTTCTTTGCTCGGAGGCACCATAAGCTTCTTGCTAGCATGCAAAGCTTCATTTGGTTATAATGATGTCATATTTAAACCATAAAATAATGTAGCTTTTCAAGTCTAGTCTTAAATTATTTTTTTTACAAATGAAGGTGATGCATTTGAATGTTGAAATTATTAAGCACATGCAAATACAACAAACCAAAACATAACTTAAAATAAGCGAACACAAAAATTCTTGTATGAACTTAAACTTACTTTAAAATTAATATCATTTAGCTAAAGACTTTTTGAGTGCCTATCTTAGGAGTAGGAAACTTGACATCTCAAAGGATACACAAATGAGAAAAAAGATCCCCCCAAAACAGAAAGCCAATCCCTTGTTCTCTCTTAAATTCTAGTATGAGTGATGCACCATCTAATGCAATGATAAGAGTCATGGCAAGTGATATGTAGCACAGAATAACCATGCCGTCAAACTATTGGATTAATGTCTTCACTGAGCATTTGCCTCTTGAGCTGCACTTGAACTCTGATGGTGCCAGTGGTAGAAGACAGACTCCTGGTTGCCAAAGGGAGTAAGGTTAAAAACTGACATGGTGATGGCGACCCCCTGGAAAATGGGTACATTCCTTAGAAGAAATGCTTAGAGTCAAAGTTGGGGAAACCGGAAAACAGAGAACAAAAGAGACACAGACATTGGGGGTGAGGGTAGGATGAGCATTATTGCCGTGGTTTTAAGAAAGCCCCAGTGTGTTTTTCAGACTTATGACTAATGTATCAGGACTCAGTCATTCAGCTCTAAAAAGAGTTTGATAAAGGCAGATACAGTTACTATTTCCTTTTGGCTTATGTTTGTATTCTGTCATATCCATGTGGACACACATTCACTTACGGTAGACACAATAAAACTGCAGATACAAATTAGGATGGCAATGGTAACAAGTAGAGTAATTGTTCCTTCCAAAACATAGCTAAAGAAAAGCTACAAAAATGGTTATTTGACCTCTCCAAACCTAGAATTTTACAGGAAACTACTGTTTTCCACTTTCACTTGTCACTATTCCTAAATTTTCTTTCCTGAGTTTAAACATGTTTCAGGTATCAAACTGAGTTTGGAAGCATCACATCATACTTAGCTGTGATTCATTGCTCACTCTATTCTCTAAATGCACTCTGGTGAACATAGCTAGAGCATGGACTGTATGGAAAGAATGAGGCTAAAAAGTGTGTGGACACCAAATTGGGATTTATTTTTCAATATCACAAATAATCAGTACTTCATCCTGAAGCAGGAGTCTGACATAAATTGAGTAGAGTTCTCAAAAGATAATTTTAGCAGATGTGGCTCAGGCAGTTGGGCACCTGCCACCCACGTGGGAGGTCCCGGGTTCAGTGGTTCTTGGGGCCTCCTAAAGAAGACAAACAAACAATGATCAGACAAAGAGCAGACATAAAACAACAACAATAACAAAAAACAAAAACAGTGAACAGACAATTAGCAAAAAACAAACAAGCAGGGAGCAGATGTGGCTCAAGCAGTTGGATGCCTGCCTCCCACATGGAAGGTCCTGGGTTTGGTTCCCAGTGCCTCCTAAAGAAGAAACAGACAGTCAACAAGCAGACAACAAGCAAAACAATGAACAAACAGATGAGGGAGCCATCTTGGGGTGGGGGTGGGAGGAAGGTAATTCTGGAGGCAGAGAGCAGGATTTGGTGGAGAAACCCCAACAACTGAAGGCACAGTGAATGCATTTCAAGAATGGTGATAGCTTGGCAGCAGTAGGGTAAAAGGAGGAGAACTCAATATTTTCAGAGGTAGAATCTAAAGGACTCCTGTGTCTAAAAAATGATCTGTAGTAATGAATCAGTGTCTTTTTTCTATTATAGAAGATCTACTAAAAATTTAATAGCCTTTACTCATTCATTATTATGTTCATGGTTCACTAGGACTAATTTTATATCTTGACAATAAGAAAATACAAGGGTCTGAATTGTTTTCTCTTATCTCTGTGAAATAATTGGCATTTGATCAGAGTGAGGAAAGGAGATGAAGCTAGAAATTCCCACCATCTTCTGAGGCTACCGAGAACCTAGCTGACTCAGACCTTTCTGCTCCTTAAACTATACACTGTCCTCAACTCAACACCCCCCGCCCCCCCCCCCAGCCGCACTGCCTTAGCCGCCCTCCCTCCAATGGCGGAGATGAGGGATTGCTGATTCTACAGAAGCAAAGATACATTAATTGTTCACAATCTGGAAAATCCTTTTGCTCTTAGCCTAGCACCTCACGTTTAGGTCGAGTCCGTCTCTTGAATAAGCTCTTCCTGGGTGATGTAACTTACATTAGAATTTCCTTCCATCTCCAACTCCTCTTGAAATTGACTCAATCAAAGAACATTTAAGGATTGTCAAGTAAGTGATCTTTCTTTCTGTATAATTAGTTTCTTGATATAAACTTTTATTCTTAATAAGTTGCTATTGTAATACCTCATTACCTAATTAGATGATTAGTGACTTTGCAAATATATAAGAACCCTGCTAGAACCCAATTTTCAGTGTATTAGTGAAGATGAAGTGTGTTTTATATTTCCAATAACACTGGAATGAAGAAACTAAAGCTATAATTATTTTCAGATTAGCTGATTAAATAGCCAGACTATCTGAATGAGTCAGCTGAAAACTGGAACTATACATTTATTAAGGCAACTAATTAAAGGAAAATTCAAGAAAAAGTCTTTTGTACAGCACAGTAATTATCTTAAAATGTAATAAAACATACATTGAAGAATTTGATGACTTAAAAAAGTTTATTAAAATCATACTACAGAAAAATAGAAAAAATAAAATAGAATAAAGAACAGCTTTCAGAAGTAATGGTAGCTATCTGAACTTCAAGAAAAATAGCAGAAAAAAAATGCAAGAAATAAAATGGGAGGGTAGACAGTAGTTTGGAAACATCTGCTTCAACTACTCTAGATAAAAATATGATGTCAATAATATATAACTTTTTAGTAAAGTTATGAGAAAGGCAAGAAGATGCCATTTAAAAATGAAGGAGATGCAAAGTGCCCAGTAGATTTGTTAGAAAAAGCATTAGGATATTGTTATGAGATGAGACAAGTACAGCTTTTCATTGTGAGTGTCACTATGAACCTGTAACCTTTGGAGATCAGTATGGCAATATATGGAGAAAGCTGTAAAAATACCCATAATCTTTGAATCGGTAAAAACTCTCCTAAGGATTTATATATAGGACCCATTTCCCCAGATATGATGAATTAAACATCCCCAGAAATGTTACCAATGATAACAAACAATTGTAAAAACTCTAACTAGCATACATTATGTAATATATAATATATTAACTTATATATTAGTTAATTTGTATATAATTATTTTTAGCACTGCTTTTCCCATGCATGGAATATATGAAATTGCCTATATGTCAAAATAGTAAAAATGCATAAAAGTATAAAATGAGAAACTCCAAAGATAAGGCATAAATAATAAATCAACTCTAAGAGTTAGCAAAATTGCTGTTAATGAATTTTAAAAAGGTCTTTGGAGCCTACCAACATCTTAGGTAGGCAGGTGTATTAGTCAGGTTCTCCAGGGAAACAGAATCTACAGGATATATATTATGCAAATATTATACAACCATGAAGATTGGGAAGTCTGGATTCTGTCGGGCAGCCTGCAAGCTGGGAACTCCAATAAAGATTTAAGGAATTCCCCAGGAGAAGCTGGCTGGCAGAAATAGAGATAGAAATTCTTTCTGACTGCTGAAATCATCACTTATCCCTTGAAGGCCTTCACTGATTGGATGAGACGTCCCTCATTGCTGAAGGTGATCTCCTTTGTTGACTGTAGATGCAGTCAACTGGCTGATGATTTAAATCCATGAAATATCCTCCCAGTCACAATTAGGCCAGTACTTGCTTCACCAAAAAACTGAACCCACTAACCCAGCCAAGTTGACACATGGACTTAACCATCACAGATGAAACATAATTGCACATAGAATTCTAATATGATAAAGGGGGAAACATATCAAGCCCCAGGCAATGAAATAACCAAAGTTCTCAACATCCCTTTGATAGGACAATTTCAATGCAAATATAAAATAAAGTTTGTAGGCTCATTTTATGTCACATCCATTAATAAAATCTAAAAGATGGCATTTAACTTTATGTCTGAAAAAAAAGGAAGAGTTAGAATTCTATAGTTCAGATACCTACTGGCTGTTTTTTTCCAATTAGATCTATTTTTAGTATGTGGAGTATCTAAATGATGGCCAAATTGCACGTTCCTCATATAATATCTCATGATTTTAAGTTCTTTGTACCAGACTCTAGAAGGAATATTTCCTGGTGCAGTCCAGACAGACTCTAGTCTTTGATTCTGAATGAGAAAAAATCTGTACATTTTAGAAAAGAAGGTTCCATGAGAAAGTAATTTTATTTATCAAGATAATGGAATATTTAGTAAAATTTTTTATTATCATTATGCGGGCTACATAGCAAATGTGATATAATTACATGTGTTGTTTTAAGCTCCCAAGTTTGGGGTAGGAAAAAGAAAAAAAATCATGTTAATTTTCCTACAATATCATTTTAGTGTACCATTTTACAATGTTTATTTGTACAAGTAAGTTAATATTTAAAATGAAATAAATATTTAGAAATAAAATTTAAAACTCAGTTACATTCCTGTAGTACTTTAATTTAAGGACACTTTTGGGGAAAAAAAGCAAAAAAAAAAAAAAAAGGTTAGGTTCTAAAAAAGGAATGTTACCTTCAAACGATGAGAGCCCTCAACAGCTTATCAGAAAGCTCACTTATTTGGCATAAGTAAAGAGATAAGGAGAAGATTCAGTAACTCTATCAAGCTTGGCCATTACATCAAGAATCTTGCACTCTAAGGAGCAGGGATATTTATAAGTTAGCTAATATCGCAGACATATCAATATGAAATCTTTTCTCTTCCCTTTCTTTTCTCCTGGCACTTTCCAGTTTTTATTTGTGGTTGAGTAAGCTGGTGTCATGCCAGGCTCAAAAGAAGTGGGAAAGAGTTTAATCATAGTGATATATAAAATGCACACAAGACTTCTGCTTCCAGCCATGATGGAATAGCAGGTACTAGAGATGATTTCTAGACATAAATAACTAAAAGTTTGGACACAAATTATGAAACAATGGTTTTTTGACATTGGCACTAGACAGCATATAACCCTGAGAGACAGAATTAAATGAGATGAGACTTGTGATTGCCTCAGCTTACTACCTGGCAAAGCTTTCCAGGCTATGGGGAGACAATAGAGAACCCATCCAGAGCCTGGCAGTTTCCCTGAGTTGTGGAAACAGAGTTGAGAGGTCTAGCAGGCCAAGTTGCCTGGAATTCAAAGAGAAGAATGTCAGAGAGGAAATGTCTACACATAGAGAGAGCTTGGAAAGTCTGCAGAGGGACTCCTTGAGTCTTAACCTGAATATTGACTAGCACCTTCATGTGGAGAAACTGAGGCAAATGAAAATAACCTCCAAAAATGAGCACATAGAACAATCACTAGAAGTCATAGGGCTGGGAATAGTTTGTGTTTCCACTAGCCAGAGTGGAAAAACTTCTATTTTCAGGGCACTCGGTAGAGTATTGGGGTAAAATCAGCACCATACTAAAACTGTCCTGGCCCAGTCAAACAAAGCATAAAATCAATCCTAGAAAGGATCAAACTCTTTATCGGTAAATTAACTGCCTCACTGAACAAAGCTCAGGAATAACAACATCCAACAAGTTAAAATTGCAGTGTCCAGCATCCAATAACAAATTGCCCAAAAGCAGGAAACTATGACTCATAATGAGGAGAAAAAGCAATCAACTGAAACTAACCCAGAAATGATACAAATGATAGAATTAGTAGGTAAGGATATTAAGAAAATTACTAGGAACAATATTTCTTATAAGAGGAAGCAAACTTGGATGTGTTAAAGAGAAACATAGAATATGTATGTTAAAAAATTCTTGAAACTTACATTTAATGAATTAAAGAACAATTTCTAAGATGGAAAATGCATCAGATGAAATTACTCGCAGATAATACTTTGCAAAATAAAGACTTGGTGAACCTGAAGACATAGTGAAAGAAAGCATCCAAAATGAAACACAGAGAGAAAATAATGAAAAAAAAAGAATGGATGGATAGAGAATCAGTACCTCAGTACCTGATGGACAAGTTCATGTGGCCTAACAGAAGTGTAATTGGAGTCCCCAAAGGAGAAGAAAGAGAGGGGAAAGAAAAATTATTGGAAGAAATAATGGCTGCACATTTTTTGAATTTGATGAAAACTATAAATTAATACATCCCTGAAACTTAGCAAACCAAAGCAAAATAAACACAAAGAAAACTACAACAATGTACACTATCATTAATTTGCTTAAAAATAGTGATAAAGTTAAAAACTTAAAAGAAGCCAGGGAAAAAAGATGCATTGCCTACAGAGAAACAAAGATAAGAATGAAAGTAATTTCTCATCAGCAGCAGTGCAAGTTAGAAGAGAGCAGATCTTAAAATACTGACAGAAAAAGAAGACTCATCTCAGAATTTTTTAATAGCAAAAACTAGCTGTTGGGCCTTTTTTCACATATAAATCTAAAAGAAATTATATCACTAGCAGACCTGCACTACAATGAATCTTAAAGAAAATGCTTCAAACAAAAGGAAAATAAAATCAACAGATGGCAAAATGGATCTGCAGAAAGGAACGAAAAACATGGAATTGGCAACTATATGGCTGCATTTAAAGACTTTATCTTATTATTTAAATATGTAGCTAAGTATGAAGTGCATGTAAATGACCATGCTTTAATATTTGCTTCAAACATCATAATATATTTATCTTTGGCTGATATTTGTTACTGTGTGCGCTTTGATACAGTCAGCAACGGGTTATATTTTTTAAACAAGTCTCAAAATGTAATTTCATTTTCTATAACTCTGGAAAAAAGCTCACAGAACAGTTTCCATGTATGCTGCTTCTTCCTTCCCCTACCCTCCCAGCAACCAGTAACATAAATTGTAAAGAAGTATGTTCATTTACATTCATACAGTTTTAGCTACTTCACAAGAGGATAGGGATCCAGTATTTCTTCTGCTTGACACACATTTCAGAAAATTGACTGACTGAATGAATTTTACATCCTAGAAATAAATACACAGACACACAAAGTCAGAGAGGAAAAAGTAAGACAAGCTAGATTATGTTCTGAGGAATGGGGAGGAGAAAATAAGTCAGATTCTCTCTCTCTCTCTCTCTCTCCTCCCCTGCCCCCCCCCCAGGCACAGTAGCTTTCTGGGACCCTGAAAGGGGACAACCGGGAGAATAGACACCTTAACTGCACTCTCCTCCCTCCCTCCAGTCTCCTGCTCAGTTTCTCACTGACTGAACCCAATGAAACTGTGCGTATAATGTTATAATGCATAGGGCTAGTGTTTCCTTCTTGCTTCAAGATGATGGGGATCCTTCTGCCTACAAGAAGCATGTGCTCCCGTCTTGATTCCCCACCCCTGGCCACTAGTCCAAAAACTAGGGTCAAATCACAACATAGCATGGCTAGGAGGTATTGGGCCATGGAGGGAGGAAAAGGGACTATTCTCTAAAGCAATGGCAGGACTGGGTTAACGTAGCTTGAGGCTTTTGGATCAAGGGAGGTTTCCTATAAAGTTGGATAATAGAGAGTGTTTTAGTTTTTGATTGCTGCCATAACAAAGGGCCATGAATTTGTGGCTAAAAACAATGCTCCTTCATTAGCTCACAGTTTGCATGAGTCAGAAATCCAATCACAGAGCGTTTCAGCCTAGTTCTCTACCAAGGCTCTACAAGGCCGAATCCAACAGGTCAGCCATTCCCTTGTCTGGAGAACGTGTGGAATCATCCACTTCCAAGCACGTTCAAGTTGCTGGCAGAATACTGGTCCATGCAGGTGGAAGACTCAGGACCCCATTTATTTGCTGGTTGTCAGGTGGGGGCTGCTCCCTGCTCCTAAATGCTGACCACATTCCTTGCCATATGGTCCCTCCACTTCCCAACCAGCAATGGTGCCTCGAGCAGTTTCACACTTTAAATCTCTCTGACTTCCCCTTCTTCGACCAGCCAGATGGAACTCACTTTTAAAGTCTAGATTAGGCCCACCAGGATAAAATTCCATCTTATGGTCAACTGCTCAATCACCTATTTGTGAAATTCTTTCTACCAGGTGCAATTGCTTTGACAACAGCTATAACACAATTCTAAGTACCTGGAGGTAGGACAGACTCCACAGGTTAGATGTACAAACCTCTCTGAGACGTCCTTTAGACACCAGCTGCAAGTTCAGGGCTCCCAATGCCACCTGCGCTTATGACCAATTGGCTACAAATTCATGGGTTCCCACCACCTCCTCAGATTCAATAATTTACTAGAATAACTCATAGAACTCAGAAAAGTGCTGTACTTATGATTAGTTTTATTATAGCACAAAAGAACACAGATCAGGATAAGGCATGGAGGGCGAGGTCTGGGCAAGTCTGAAAGGTGAAGCAGCCGTGGAGTGAGGCTGATCATCCTCCCAGAACATTGGTGTGTGTGGCCAACCGGGGAGGCTCACCTGAGCTCCAGCGTCCAGAGTTTTTACTGGAGTTTCATTAGGTAGGCCTACTTGGTAGAACTGAGACCCTCAAGGTTGAACTCAATCTCCAGCCTCCCTCCTCTCTGGCATGTCCAGCCCCCTCCCCCACCGAGACTACCAGTGGGCTGACCCCACCCTGCATATCTCATTGATGTAAACTATCAGGTATGATCTTGGGCCCACTGTGAACAAAAAATAGACACTACTGTCATGAGACATTCTAAGGATTTAAATGTATCTCTCAGGAACCGGGACAAAGACCAGCCAAGGTCTTTATTACACAACACCAGGTAAAGTTATGTAATTGTGGGAGTGATACAGGGATAAGCAAGGTCATGGGTACCAGCTAGAATTCTGCACACAACAGAGTGCCAGTTATTGGCTTACTGCTTCTTAATGCCTCACTGACCCTCCAGTACCTGTCCTGCCATAGTGGTGCTTTACTCATTTCTTCTTTGCTGCAAGGACAGTACTAAGCCAATCAACAGAGGGTCCTAGAGGGCCACTGCAGGAGGAAGGGGGTTCCTCTGGTCCTGGGATGCAGGTGTTTTGCTTCTTCTTCCTATGTAGCACAGACTATCAGTGGATTTCATGGATATCCAGTGGCCTTCTGCTCAGCTCCACACCTTGATGTCAGATTTCCTCATGAGCTAGGAGCCCCACGCCCAGCCTGGTGACTGGTTCCTCTTGGCCCACCAGATCAGACACTGTGTGTCCCAGGTCTTGCAATGCCCTGCCAATGAGCAGGCTTCTGATACATTGAGTGCCTCTGCAAACCTGCTCACCGGCCTTGACCACCTGCCCCCAAGGGGCAGCATTCCCAGCCTGCCAAGTAACCTCAATCCCCTGACTCCCTCTGGACATCCAAAAATCAGGTCTCACTTACCTGAACTCTGGAGGGGTATTTCCTGCAGGTCTGACCCCTGAGGCCCAGCTCTGGTCTGGGCAACCCAGCAAACCTTCTGCAGAGAATCCCAGTTGTGGAAAGGGGCTCTTCCATGTTTGTCTTTCCTTGAGTACCTTCCTTCACCCAGAGGCTGTCCTGTAGAGCTCTCTTTACAACTTTATATTTCTGAATGTCCCTGTTCAAGTTATTTTTACTGATTGGACCCTGACTGATACAGAGAGTTTATGGATACAGGACTTGATGCCTGTTTGGAGCCCTAGAAGACAGTGCTAACATACCATTGGTATATTCTCTGAAAAATGACCAGGTGAGGGACTTATGTCTCAGCTTTGGTTTTAGGCTGGGCCGATTTGGTAAAAAGTTGGCTCCACTGGGAAAAGTTGTGACAGGATATGATACTTAGTCTGGGTACCCGTTTGCCTCGCTTGCCTGTAGGTCTCAAACAGCAGTACCCTCTGGGGGCTTAAAGAAGGTTTGCCCCACAATGCAGCATTCAACATGATGCCACATCTGACCAAGTGCCCCACTTTATAGGAAAGGAGGCACAAGAATGGGCACAAGCCCACGGACCCACTGGTCCTTCCAGGTTTCATTCCACCCAGAAGAGGGCTCACCAGCAGGGCAGGGCTGGCTGACCTGATCATCAGGAGGACATGCTGCCGCTACCCAGTGGAGACAGAAAGAATCAGTGTGGCACCAGGGGAGCCACGTGCACGTTTCTTAGGACCCCTCTGCCCAGTTTTGAGGTTAAACTGGCAGGTTTGGCGACCATGAGAAGGGCTCGGTAAGCAGGACCCACACCCCTCTGGGGTGAAGATCATGAGACCAGGTGGAAGGGACAGCTAGCCAAGAGTGAGGCAGACGTAGGATGGAGAGTAGAGCGCATGAGTGTTGCTGTGGATTTGACCCCAGCTGCAGCAGCTGGGCTTATGGCTGTTCCACCAACGTTCCTCTGCTGAGCTTCCCCGGGAAGGGAGCCCAGCCAGAATCCTGGGCGACTGTCCCCAGAGCGCACATGCAGTTTCTATCACCATTGCCAGCCAATTACCATGACCTTGAGCAACCAGAACTCGCTCACTTCCACACATATGCTTTTATTCATAAAGAGTGTGACAACTCAAGGCAGTTAAAATTAGAGGAATAATCGACTTAGATCTTGCAATTAAGGTCTAAAATGACCTAGATACAAAAAGGTTGTTTTCCCCAAGATTCTGATCCAAAATTGTTTTAAGTAACAAGCAAACACGTCTCTCCAGTACTTTCCCTTCTGGGGCAGCAAGGAAGAGAAGCAGGATTCAAAGCCATGCCCTGTCCTTTGGCTGGAGCTTGTAGCTACAGGCTACGTTTATAAAAGCTTTTCTTGCTATTTTAGACATCTGGTGTTAATGGCATTTAAAAATGATTATCTACCAAACTATGCGTTTGGGAGGGTCCCAGGCATTCATTAGAGAAACAGAGCAAGTGAGTGATGTTGACCTTGTGTGTTAACCTGGGTTAAAATGTAACGGCACTGTCCTGGGGTCAACACACCAGGGCAGCCAGAGGGAGGATTGTTTACATTTGGAAGGAGTTTTGGGGTTCTCTAGTTCAACTCTATGGCTTTATTGTAAGTTTTACCTGAAGTGCAATCCTGAACATCTGGCATTATTACTCACGGAATAAACAATGGCAATTATTACATGAAAGAACAAAACGCACTTAGCTCAGTGCTGGACATGTGGTGTCTGCTGAGTACAGGATGCTAAAAGTGTTGATTTCTGAGGTCAGATACCCCAGAAGTGACCCTCCTGCACACTCTGATAAGAATGTAGGAAGCACGTCAGGGAAGCAGAAGAAGTGAACGTAGGTGAGCTCTCAGGAAAAGTTCTGGGGAGAGTAAGGTCGATGTCTGATGCTAGGGGGAGCCCTAAGTTAGACTTCAGAGTCTGTCCCAACTGGAGGAGCTGAGCTTTCCTACTCCCGGCCAGTCTGTCGTGGTCTCAGGGTTGATGAGGGGGGCTGGGGTTAGAGGGAGGAGGGAGACCCATAAACTCCCAGGCACTCCCAGCTCTCTGCAAGAGCAGGCGAAGGGACAGAAATGTTCATTTCAGTTTTATACATAATAACCAAAAACTAAAAGTAATTGAAGTATCCATCAGTGGGAGAACGAGTAAACAAATTGTGATATACTCTCATAATGAAATATTACTTAGCAATAGAAAGAACAAACTACTGGATGGGGCAAAAACATCGATTAATCTCAAACACTTTGGCGTGAAAGAAGCCAGATAGGGAAGAGTGCAATCTGCATGAGTTCATATACTTGAAGTTCAAGAAGAAGGGAAAACATATATGTGGAGAGAGAAGACAAAAGAGTGGCCTCTTCTATGGGATGGGGCAATGGCTTGGAAGGAGTGAGAGGGAATTTTCTGGGGGATGGAAATGCTGTATATCTTAATGGGTGTAGAGGTGTGCATGTGTGTTGGGGAGGGGTTATAGAGTTTAGACATTGGAAAAATCATAAAACTATACTGTTAAGATCTTCTTTTTTCACACGATACCCCAATAAAATATTATGAGACAACAAAACAAAGGAAGAAACGCTCTTTAGAGCCAAGACCTAGTTCATCTTGTTTCATCTCCAGGTTCTTAACACCTAGAAGAGTGGTTGGTACATAACCAATGCTCTCTCTATATGTGATCTATTTGTTGAGTAAAAATAAGATGGTGAGTGTGACTTCATAATGGAGAAATGGGGCTGAGCAGTACAGTATGTTGTGTCTGGGAAGGGCACGCAGAGCCTCCCTGTCCTTGGCAGGGTGGGAAAAAGACTCAGGAGCAATGGAGGGTCTGTGGTACCATTCCATAGAGGACAGGTCCAAAGGTCTGTCTTGGAGGAGTGGTTGCTGAGAGCAGAAGTACAGATGTGAGGGCAGCTGCAGCCCCAAAGTAAATGCACACCAGCCCAGGACCAGGGTTCAAGGCAAGTCCAAGTGGGCGGGGGGGGGGGGTAAGGGAAGCTACCCTTGCACTTTTAGAAATTACACAACTAAAAACCACAGGGAGTCTGAGAAATAAACCACCAGGTGAAATGATGCAAGAGGGGAAAGAAGAAAGAGGTGCAGATGCCTCAGCAACTGTGAGAACAGGATTCTTTAGTAGAATAGGACTGGTCATTAAACAAGATGATGCCTATTAGAGCCGGTTGAATATTTCCCAACATTAACTAACTAGTGAGTCTGTACACTGGACAATCTTTCTTCTCACTTCAGCCATGTGGCTGTCAGTCGATCACGGACTGAACCCCAGACACACTCGAATTAGGTAGATGAAGCCCTAAATGGATTTCTCAAAGGTGCCTAGCAAGGACTATTCTGCAAGAATTGTACTTTGACTCTACTTGTTGCATTAATTAAAATATTCCCTTAGCTAACTCATGCATAACTAGTCAGACATCACGAGAAACGCTGAAAGGGAAAAATGAATCCTTCTACTTATGTCATTAAAAAATGGAAACAAGAGCAAAAAAAAAACCTTATTCAAGGGTATTTCCAGAGGCTTGGAAGTTCCAGAATCAGTTTCTGGTTTCGTTATGCCCAACAATTCATTTCTCAGCTTATCTCTCTAGTCTAGCATTTTGCTATAAGCTGCAAGGAGAAGCCAAACTGCATTCTCTGAGTTTACTTTGGAAAGTTTTACAGCTAAATGCCTAGGTTCACTATTTTCAAATTCTGCTTTCCATAAAACATCAGAAGTCAATCTTGCTAAGTTCTCTGCAACTGTAAAACATGGATCACCTTACCTCCAGCTTCCAACAATAGTTTCATCATTTACTTCTAAGGCCTCATAAAAAGTCTCTTTAGCATCCATATTCTACCAACAGTCTCTTCAAAGCACTCTAGGCCTTTTCTGTCAAACATCTCACAATTATTTCCTTCTAAGACCTTATAAAAAATAACTTTAGGCTCCATATTACTACCAAAAGTCTCTTCAAAGCAATCTAAGCCTTTGCCATCAAGCATCTCACAATTCCTCCAAAAAATACCCCTTACTTATGTATGAAACCATTCCATCATTTTGGTAATTGGTGATTGCAAAAGCAAATGACCCCACTCTCTGGTACCAAATTCTGTATTAGTCAGCCAAAGGGGTGCTGATGCAAAATACCAGAACTCTGTTGGCTTTTATAAAGGGTATTTATTTGGGGTAGAAACTTACAGTCACAAGGCCCTAAAGAGTCCAACTCAAGGGACCGTAAGAGGTACTTTCTCACCCAAAGTCTGTTGCCACGTGTTGAATTAAGACGAGGGCGATGTCTGTGAGGGTTCAACCCTCCTTCTTCCTCTTATGGCTCCATGGTCCCAGCTTCTTCTGATCTCAGCTGTCGGCTGGCATAAGGCTCATCTCTCTTTTCAGAGCTCGTCTCTTTCTGGGCTCAGCTGCTCTGTTGTTTCATGAGGCCAGCTGTGAACTATCAGGCTCACTCTCTTCCCAGGGCCACAGGATCCTGTCTAATGAGCTGTCCCTCTTCCTCTATGGTCTCCTTCTCTGTGCATATACTTCCGTGTGAGAATTGGTTTTATACCCATAAAGGGGGTAGGGGCTCAGTCCTGCATGCCCTAATGACATGGTTAAACAAAAGCCCTAATAGTGATTTAATAAAGTAAAAGTGAAACCTTTGGATTTAATACACTCTAATATGCCCAGAGAAACAGACTAGTTTACAAACACAATCCAGTATCTATTTTTGGAATTCAAAAACAATATCAAACTACTACAAGTGGCAAGTCCCTATATTTCTTTTTTGTGTTCAAATCTTTCCTGGCTAGTTCAGATTTATCCAGATGACCTTGGATTATTTTATTGTCTTCCAATAATTCTGGGAACTTTTATTGAAATTGCCCTTAATTTAAATAGCTTTTAGAGGGAATCCATATCTTTAACATACTGATTTTATATTAAATAACAAATTGTCTTCATAATATATATATATGTTTTCTTTGCTTCTAAAAATTTTAAAATAGGTTTACAGTTTAGACCCTTTGTGTGTCTGGTTATTTCAGAGGTTTAGAAGAATTTTGTAGAGTTTTGGTCCCTACAAATGGCATGGCTGGAATAACAAGCCAGGCCTCCAGGGTTGCAAATCCCTGAGGCTCATATTATGCACATTTTATAAGGAAGGTGGTGACGGCACAGGCTTCATCACAAGGCCATGTGTCACTGATAGGTTCATACTATGAATTTATATTGTTGGTTCTATAAATGAATAGGTTGGACAAATCAATGATCAAAAGTGTAATAAAACAGCATATGTTTATTAACATCTTTCCTTGGAGATGCATTTTTAAGAAACTATGTCAAATGCAAACCTTTTCCCTGGGTTGAGAACATATTGGAAGAATATCATTCTCATTTGACAGATGCCTCCTAGTCATCCCAGGTATGGGGTCTGTGTGAGGAGAGGCATCCAGAGAGCCCAGGCACGTGGCTTATAGCAGCTCTCGCCGTGTTAAGGAGGAAAGGAACAAACAAGCAAAAATATCAAAATTAATGAATGCTTCTTTGCTTTCGTATAGTGGGCTTATAAAAATTTGATTTTTTGTTTACTACCATAATGTATGCAAACTGAGTGAACATTACTCCTGAAAGCCAATCCCGATCCAGTTTTGGCATGCACAATGGATAGGTGTAAGGCATTGATTCTCTCCCTGGGTTCTTGGCTGGGCCCCTTGCCCTGATCCTGGAGAGGCTGAAGATATGCAAACTGATCCTTCAGCAGCAGACAGGGCAAGCCAGAGGCTCCTGGAGCGCCCCATGCTCTCCTCTTGAGCCCCAAGCTACTGACCAGCCACTCACCCTCCCACGTGCATGAGGCAGCGATTTATTCTTTAATCACCTTTATCTCCTCCTATGGCAAAAAGAAGGGCTTCTACCAATAATTGGAAGACACTTAAGTGATAAAGATTTCTGAAAGAATTCTTTGGTTAAAGCTGTGCCTCTGGGATGAGGCTGAACAAAGCCCAAAGGTTTCTGAGCCAAGGTCATCAGACTGCAAACAACCAGCGCTGGCCCTCTGCCCATGCCTCCCAGGGGGCTACGGCCATCTCACAGGCAGGGACTGACCACTTCAGCAGCTCAGATATTGCTCTTTCCTTTGATATCGTCTCTCCTTCAGGTCTGGAAAAGTCTGGCCCCATAGTATTTTAATAATAATACTCCCATTTTAGGATTCTGCTGCTCCATTATTCTAGCACTTTCCTATTTAGGTTGAGGTTTTAGTTACAATGATTTAAGTAATAGTTTAAAATAGGCTTGATATTTGAGACTATCTCCTCTGTCTGAAGTTGGTGGGGCTTTGGACTTTTAAAATCTTGTATCTCATTTCCAAATTTCTTTGACATACTGGAATCTATTTTATAACAGCGAAAGAAAACAAACTTGCATAACGAGCTTCGCAAGATGCGCCAAGTCTCAGTGCATCTGAGGCTTTCAGCATGAATGATAACGACCAGCTCACACATCCCAAATTGATGTAATGTGGTTTCTTCCCTCATTTACTCAAGCCAGACCACAGGTAGTTTCTAGAAATATCTGTATGGTGATCTGTGTCAATTGTCTCTCCCCAGCACGTCCCATGAAGGTTCATTACCTTGAGACTCTATGAAAACATGATTATTAGGGAAGAGCTAATCTCCATCCATAGGACAAACCACAAGCATGTTACTAAATAGGTAACAGGGCAATAATTACCCAGCGCATACTGCGAGTTCTGTTTGGGTATAACTTCAGGGTGGCTCAGCGCCAATGTCGCATGACTCACTTCAGCAGACTCCGTGGTGCTTTCCCCATTCTGGCTAAGCCTCCAGCCTGGGTCCCAATTACCTGCTCATTTCCTAGAATTAAAGGAATGGCACACAAGGGAGGCCGTGTAGACTGCACAGCTGCAAATTAACTGCTTGCTACGATGACACATAGACAATAAGAAATTCCGGTGAAGGGTTTTGGTAGGAACTGGTCAAATGGGTTGGGTTCTGAACCGGGTGAATGTATTACATGTTCAGCAATCAACAAAATGACACTTGTAACAAAACACTGTGCTGTCTTCATTTTGCAGTTTGAGTACATTATGCTTCCTCTGCTTGTTGCGTAAGGCACTTGACCGCCCGGCTGGCATTTGGTTGAGTGAATGACATTTGTGCAAGATTCTTTATCCTACCCATTGTACTGGATATTTTCTTTTAGGGAAACAAAAGGGTGCTGTGGTACTGAACAAATGATTCATTTTATACCTAATGCACATCACATTTATTACTCATGGCATAACTCGAAGGTTACCCAAAATTGACTTCTCTGAGGGGTTTATAAAAAGTGAATTACATTATATTCAATTCACCTTCAGCACTGTCACCACTTAACCTCTCAATTCTCAGTGGACTTACCACACAGACTTAGCCTTCAGGGATCCTGACTGAGACCACTTCCCACAGAGCCCATGCACCAAACGTGCCCTCTGCTGGGCTGGGCACAAGTGCACCCCTCTGCTGGGCTGGGCACAAGTGCACCCCTCTGCTGGGCTGGGCACAAACGCACCCCCTCTCCTGGGCTGGGCACAAGCACGCCCCTCTGCCAGCATGCCTGGTCACCAAGCATGCCTTTATGCTGGTGCAGCTGGGCACTGTCCACCAATGCACGTCTCTGACCTCGGACTCAATTTGTGTCCGCATGGAGCAGGGCCCGTGATGCATTTACAGTGCTAGCTTCAAACAGAGCATCTACATTCAGAGGAGATGACTTGGGGTCCAAAGCCCAATGCCACAAAGCATAACAGAGAACTGTGGGTGGAACTGGCTGACAGAAGTCTGTGTGAAGGCAGAGGGCTTAGTTGACTGAGGTGGGAATGAACCCACAATGGGATGAGGGAGCCAGAGAGCCCAGTGGTCCGGGCCTGGAATGAGAGACACGGAACACCTAGTGTGCGTGCATCAGTGGGTGTGACATTCGCTCTGGATGCCTTGTTTGGAGGGTATTAAACGAAACACAGTCAGACGCCAGGAAAGCCTGGGAGAGGAATGGTTCAGGGAGCGAGAGCTGTTCTGCTGCTCAGAGACAGGAAGAACAAAAGGGCACAAATGCTGCTTTGGCCAACCTGAAGGACTCACATTCAGAAGCAGCATCGTATCTTTCTCAGGATGGCCTCAATGGAGCCACCGCGTTCAGGTCCGGTGACAGGAAGCCTCAGTGTGAAAGAAGGTGGGCAGCTGAGAGATCGGACCGTCACAGGACGGAGAATTGCCACTGGTGGCTTCAGATGCAACTGCATGTTCACCTGGCAGAGGTATGGAGGTAGATCCCCAAGAGGGGTTTGAAAGGCTTTGAGGTCCTCTTATCTAAATCCCAGCAGATGACAGTGTGCCTCCCTCAGAGACTCTATGGCAAATTCCATATGTCTTCTTGTCTGGGTTATTGTGTCTAGTTGTTTGGTCAAGCAAGCACTGGCCTGACTGTTACTGTGAGCGTATTTTCATAGATGGATTTCAATCATTCCTCGGTTGATTGCATCTTGACTGATTGCACCTACAATCAGCACTGGAGCTTGCCCTCAGCACCGAGAGGAATCTCTTCGTCCAATCAGTTAGAGGTCCTGCAGCGAGAGATGAGGATTTCACCTTTCAATAAAAAGAATCTCTATCTTTACTTCAGCCAGCTCACTTCTCCTGGGGAATTCAACATCACCTTCATCAAGTTTCCAACTTGCCCTATGGAATTTGGACTTGCCAATTCCCACAGCCACATGAACCAATGCCAAAAATAACTCTCTTAATATTTACAAATATACACATATATCCTCTCAGTGTGCCCTGCTTCTCTGGAGACCCTGACTTGCCATAATTCCCTAATGAACTTCACATTTGGCATGAATGTGGACATCATTCCCATCCCAGCCCCCCAACAGGTGCTCCCTCTGAAATCTTCCCCGTTTCTCCAAATGGCTCTGCTGGGCCACCCAGATAACAACTCAGGGTCACCCATGGAGTCTCATGCATGCTCCCTGCCAACACCCATGCTCCTAGCTGGCTCTGGCAATTCCACCTTCAGAAATTCCACAAGTATGTGCTCTCCTTGAACTCCCCCCTTATTGCCACTCCATAAGCACTTTCATGCCTCTTACCTCATTCCACACCTCCACCCTCACCTCCCTCTGACCTCACACTGGCCACATGGCCTTCTCTAATGTCCAAGAGGTTCTGCCTTGCCCTGATTAAAACACTGCCCTAACTTCCCATGGGTGTAGAATGCACCTGCATGTCTTCTTTGAGCCCCAAGCCTGCATGGTGAGCTTAGACCCATCCCTCCCCCACCCCTGTTGACCACCCCATGGCTTCCCTCAAGTCCCTGGATTCAGAAGCTCTGCTTCACTCTCAGCTGTGGGTCCAAAGCTGGCTCTGGCTGGAATGTGTCTCCCTCCACTGGGCTTTGCTGGTTCCTGCTCACTGTCAGCTCTCAGCCAACAGATCACCAACTCAGGAAGGCTAACATACTATCCTTTATGGGCTCTCTGCCTGTCCTCACCCTGTATCCGAGTCCCAGTGTACCCATCTGATCACTGTGGCAGCTGTGATTAATTTGCCTGTGATTTGCTTAGTTTATCTCCACATTTTCTTCACTATTTTGTAAGTTCTATTTGGACAGGAACTGATTCTGTAGTTTTCACAGTCTACTTCCTCACAGAGGCCCCCCTCAGTTATGCTCTATTTTCCTGACTCTGCTTTTGTTTTTTCTATTTTGTTTTATTTTTGTTTTTCATAACATTCGACTTGAGCGGACATCATTGGATCGACTTCTTCATTTACTTGCTGTGCCCAGCAGAGCATGAACTCTTCAGGCAGGGCCTGTGTATCCCCAGCACTTACTCTTGCCCTGGGCATGCATGTGGTGCTTCATAATTGCTCAATGAATGTTGGTTTTAGGAACAGATATGGTATGAAAACTCCTTTAAGGCACAGTGGCATGCTTGGTATATAACAGGCATCCAGAAATTAATAAATGTGTAAATGGATGGAGAAATGTCTTCTCAGTGACTAGTAGAGTCTAAACCTCTTTTTATGGTGTAGTGGGGAAAAAAATCAGGGTTAGGAGTTGTAAATTCCTGAGATTATGTCTTAGTCCTATTTCTTACACTGTGGGATGTAAGGCTTTGCCTTGCTCTTATGTCATTGCCTTCAACAAGGAAGCTGGTAATCACATTTTCACACAGTTATTGTCAGCATTAAGTATGACAGCATATTTGAATCTGCTCTTAAATCTACCAGCAACCCTTTGATTAACATTGGTGATGTTTTTCTTCAAATTATAAAGTATATTCAAAATGAATTCTTAAATGCGTAATTTTAATTATGTATGTATAAGAGACGTTGAAAAAGCATGGGCCTTCTTCCATTTTATCAGTGATATATACCCATAATAAATTGGATTTAGTATTATCCTGAGAAAAGTATGTTAGGATGGTGTCTCAGTTTGGCTGAGCTGCTATAATAAATACCACACGATAGGTTGGCTTAAATAATGGGAATTTATTGGCTCATGATTTTGAGGTTAAGAGAAGCCCAAAGTCAATTTATTGGCAAAGCTTGCTTTCTCCCTGAGGAGGGCAGGGTTCTGGTGCAGGTTGCTGGCCATCCTCAGGGCTCCTTGGCTTTCCTGTCACATGGGGATGTCCTTTTCCTTCCAGGTTCCCAATGAATTCCTGCTTCTAGGTCCTCCCCATGGCTTTCTCTTTATAAGGACTCCAGGCATCATCGTGGTTGAATCTGTCACACTTTAACTAACATTAGCAACTTCAGAAGTTCCTATTTACAATGTGTTCATATCCACAAAGATGTGGATTACGATTAAGAATATGTTAAGGTGTTGGTGGAGGGGTGATGTATGGGAATGCTGCACATTATGCGTGATTGTTTTGTAAGCTCACAACTTCCCTAACAATACACACACACACACACACACATACACACACATATATATAAAAGATTAAGAACATGTCTGTGTTCAGGTATGTGACTCAACTTACTAAAGACAGTGTCCAGTGTTGATGCTCTGCTGTTATAAAAAGAAGAGAGAGATAAAAAGGATAAAAAGGATTTGAGGTTCATCTGATTACTTTTCCCTTCATTTTGAAGGAACGGAATCGGGCTCCATTAGGTTTGAATGACATTTAAATACGACAGAACTTACTGCTTTTCTCTTAATAACATAAGCATACTTGATGTTAATACAGTCAGATTGAAATATTTAATCCCCTATCCACCTCTACTTAGGCTGAAAAAAAAAAGATGACTGTCATGTGTTAAAGAGCTGTGAATATTATGTAAGAAAATGTTCTGTACAGAAGAGAAAAGAATTCCAGGACTTGCTGTAAGTGGCTGCCATGGCTAAGAAATCAGGCACCCACAGAGCAGTTGGTGAGGATGAGCATGCAGGGGAGTTTAGTCAGAGCTGCAGGCTGCGTGGGAAAACATGGGATACATTATCAACCTGGCTATATCCTGAACTACTCATCCTCATCCTCGACCACTTATATTCTTGTCTGGCTTTAAAGCTGGTCCCTCATGACCCTCAGGCATCAATGTTTTTCTTTGTCAGGGAAAAGAGAAAAAGAGCCTCAATTAGAAAAATGTATCTAAGAAAATCTCCTGGGGTCTGACACAAACTCTTTCAGCAGAAAGACACTGAAATCCAATTCATAGCTTCTTTCGGAAACCCCAAGATGAAATTTTTTGGCAGCCTGGGGATGTCTAAAAATTTAGTTCCAGTCTGCTAGCAGAAAGCTGTCTCCCCTGCTTCACCAGCCCTACATGGTGTAAACACACCATGAATCATTTCTGGATTTTCTCTTGGCACTCGCCACTTTGCACAGGGCTGCCACCAGCTCTCATTCGGAAGGCTGACCTACATTCAAAATACATTCCTATATCTTTTTAAAGTCCCATAAAGCACAGACGTAGCATTTATGAGAAGCAGGATTGCCAAATGACATGCAGTTAAAAAGAGTAGCAACAGTTACTCGTAAATGTTCAAATATTTGAATGATGGGATCATGTTTAATAACAAAGGGATAAATAGGGATTAAGATCAGGGTAACATAGAGACATATATATTACATAGAGTACAAAGAGAAAACAGACAGATATTTTATGGGAAAAACATACAAGGAGAAACTATTAGTTTCTATTTTGAAGGTTACAATTCTCATGTTTAAAAACATATCTGTACTTAGGGGCAAGATTTAACACATAAGCCAGTAATTGGCACTGATTATATTTTGTTTCAGGGAAGAGTACTGAGGCTAATTGAGAAAGCAAACATTTGTCTGTTTTCCTTTCTGCAATTATGGGGATCAGAGAAGATTATCTTCTAAAAATTTGTCATTGCAAATTTCTCTGAGCAAATTTCTGTTCTCATTTTTGTCATGTCTGGGTAGCTTTATAGATTTATTGAAAAACTTATTTCAATGTAATTTATATTTTGGCTGATATTGTGAATTAAAGATTTCTTTCTCATTTTATTTTCTAACTGGTTGTACTTCATAAATAAACACATACTGAGGTTTGTAAATCTATTTTGTATGGATTCACCTTCCTGAGGTTTTTTATGGATTCTAATAGCTTTCAGTTGAGTCTCTTATTTTTTACAAGGAAACAATTACATTGTTAGTAATTGTTATTTGTAATTAATTTTAATTTTTATACTTTTCAACTTTGCTACTTTCTTATTATCTTCCAGTGGCTTTACTTTATATATTTTGATGCTTTGTTATTTAGCACATATATTTTCACAACTGTAATAGAAAATAAATCAAAAGCAGGAGCAATTGGTATAATCCTTGAAAAAAGTCTTACCCAGTGTTTAATACTAAAAAATACTTTGGAAGATATAACTGTAAATGAACATCACAGTGTGATGAGGAAGGAAATATATGGGCAAATAAATCTTTTCAACTCTAATTTATGGTATGTTTACATAGAGTGCCATATGTGAGCAAGGGTAGGTGGGGGGTATATATATACATGCATATATTAGGACCCACAAGTATTGGACATTTTTAAATGAGTATTTTAAAAAATCATGTAGCTTTTACTATCTCTACTTTAATCAATTCAATGCATTTCAAAGTCAGTGAAAACTAAATTTAGTTTGCTTTTAGCACTTGTTTTAGTCAAGCTAAACCCATAAGTTTTGACAATGTGCCCTCTGCGTACATTTGGCAGTTTAGCAACATGGTCCACCTCCATAAACCCTACATATCAGGGTAGAGTTGGTGAGGATGAGCATGCAGGGGGAGTTTTCATGCAGGGACATTTTCACCTTCACCACGTAAATAGGGTCAATGGATTTTGTATTAGTGTTTGTTACTGTTGTAACAAATTACCACAAACTTGGTGGCTTAAAACAAAAGAAATTTATTCTATCATAGTTTTGGAGGGCAGAATTCCAAGATCAAGGTGTCAGCAGGTCTTTGTGCCCTCTAGAGGCTCCAGGGCAAGACCCTTTCTTGCTTCTTCCAGCTCACAGTGGCTCCAGGAGGTCCTTGTATTGTGGCTGCATCACAGTCTCTGAATCTCTGAATAAAACACCACATGGCCTCCTCCTCTTCTGCGTGTGTAACATCTTCCTTTGTCTCTCTCTTGAAAGGATACATGCAATTGTATCCTTTCAAAGGATACAAAGGTTGTGGATTTTTTTCTTTGAGGCAGAGAGGAGAGTTTTTAGCCTACCACAGTACAATAGGCATTTATCCAAATTTTCCGTGTAGAAAACACAAGAATGCCAAATTTTATGTTTTAGAACATAAGATATATTGCATTAGTATTAGATTTATCTTTGAAGGCCGTGCCTCAATGCCCCTGTCTGGAGAGCGTTGCAGGCACTGACAGCGGATTCTTTGGCTTAGCTTGTTGAGCAGCTGCATCACTGCCTCTCCCGCAGCAGTTGGTGAGACACATAGCTCGCTATATGTTTTACCACATACTTGTTCCTCCAACTGTGAAGTTATCTGGACCTGATAACTAACACATTAGAATAATATTCAAGGCTCTGAGAGTCCCTTGCCTGGTAACCAGAAGCCTGCTTCTTCCTCCCCCAATGCCTATTTATCACCTTAAGGAGATACCATGATAGTGGAGAGAAAATTTGGAAGAAAAAGTACCATTTCTAAAATGCTTTGATTCTATGATGTGAACCATCCAATGAAGTGGATGCACCTTCCCTCTGAATGCTTAAACAATGTGAAGACTCGTCATTTCCCTTCATCATGTTAACATGATATATTAGAATAATGCAGACCTTTCTCTTGCACACATTCTCACTTTTAATAAATGATTTTGAAAAGCACTTTAAAGGCTCAAGGCAAAAAAGAGTCTTTGACTTCTCCCTTGGGAATCATCAGAGTGTTTACGTCTCTTTAGTATGATTTTCACAGTGCAGGATGCAGGGGTTCTGGCCTGGGCACATTAAAAATGTGCCAGGCAGGTTCTAAGGAAGTTGAATATAATTTGTCATGTGGCCCAGCAATACCATCACTAGGTATTTGCCCAGAAGAACTGAGAGCAGAGACACAAACAGAGATCTGCACACCAGTGTTCATAGTGGCGTTATTCATGTTTGCCAAAACTTGGAAACAACCCAGGTGTCCATCAACTGAGGAATGGATAAACAAACTGTGGTGCATACACACGATGGAATATTATGCAGTGGTAAGAAGAAATGAAGTCATGAAGCATATGAAAGCATGAATGAACCTGGAGGACATTATGTTGAGTGAAGCAAGCCAGGCACAAAAGGACAAATACTGTATGGTTGCACTTTCACGAACTAAATATACTGTGTAAACTCATGGAGTTAATAATTAGAATATAGGTCAGCAGAAAATAGAAGGAGGGTAGAGAATAGAAAGCTGAGGGTAAATCTGTGCAGAATTGGTAAAAAGGTTGTTTGTAAATCTTTGGAAATGAATAGAAATCGCCAAAGCACATCATGGTGTTTGTCATTAGCAGAGCTATTATATGTGTATGACAGTGCTTGAAAAGGAAAGTCTAACTGAGGTCATGCATATCACTAGAAGGAAAGCTAAAAAGTGTAACATGAGACTGTATAAGATAGTAAAACCTCATGTAAAATAGGAATATGGGTGATATTGCATATATAAGACTGTTTTTACAAAATATAAATACAAATATACTACAGAGAAGGAAAAAGAATAGCAGCTATGTACAGCAGGGGAAGCATAGAGAGATTGAGAGGTGATGAGTTTTGTTTGTTTTTTGCTTACTACTATTATTATTGGAATAATGGAAGTGCTCTAAGATTGAAGTGACAAATGCACAAATATGTGATTACACCTATTACCATTGATGTTACATTTTAGATGAATTTATGCTTTTCTAATATGTATCAATAAAATTGGGCAACCATCACATGGGTGACTGAGGAGCTAGGAGGCCAAGTAAGGAAGGGTGACTCCCCAGAGATGAGCATAGCAGGATCCATGAACCTGGGTCAGAGCGTGTGTGAGGTCGGGGAGAGGAAGCACCTGAGCTGAAGCTCATTCCCTGGGGGAGCCACCATACAGCCACTGCCCTGCAGGCAGAGCAGAAGGACAACTTCATACCCTGCCCTGCCCCATCTCACTCCACAACCAGCCAACAGCCAGCTGTGGAGGAGGGCAGCTGACGGGCCCTGGGGTGCAAATCAGGGAAGAGAGGGGGTGATTAAGAGAGACAAGATGCCTAGAGTTATCAACAGGAACAACAATTTCCCATCCCATTTAAACCAGGGAACCATGTAATTCTTCAGGAAGAGTTCCACAACCATGAGTATTTTGTTTAAATGGATCTGTAAAGGTAAGCTGCAATAATTTAGAAAATGGATAAAAAGCAGATCAGTTTGAGGATATTTAGTAGAACAGTTCATACTCTGAAAAACTTCAGAGGTTTTGGGTTTTGCGAATGTCATTAGGTTTACATTGAAATGCAATAAATAACAATGTCATATTGATTTCACTGACTGTTAAATAAACTAGTTTGGGTTTATCATATTCTATTTGGAATGGAAGAAATTATAAAGTGTGTGTGTTTAATATTCTCAGTGTTTAGTGTATTTAAAGAGATATCAGGGAAAAAGTTTTCTGTAATTTACTCCAGCTATGCACTGGAAGGTTTTGAGTAAAGGGGTAGCAGAAGCTAATGCATCTGCCAGGATTACTCTAGAGGTTGAGACTAGAGGGAGGTGATGGGAGGAGAAGGCTAGCATGGAAGCAGGAAGACCAGGTAGAATGATGTTGCAATAATCCAGACAGAGATGACAGTGACTTCTGTTTCTGGTCATGTCAGAGTAAATCATTGTAGAGTTTCTCTCCAAGGGAAAATAACTATAAAACAGGACAGAACACACAAATTGGAATAAGAGCAACATCTTAAGACTGAACTGATGAGCAAAGTAGGTACATCCTAACAAAAGAAAACATGGCTGACAGGAGCCACCTTTAATTTGGCTGCCTGCCATATAAAGTTTAACATCCTTTAAAGGAAGACAGCATAATACCTTGAATTATTCTCAATATTCAGAATAAAATTTTTAAAATTACTAGGCATGCAAAGAAGTGGGGCAATGTGGTCCATTAACAAAGAAAAAATAAGTGGTAAATAGAAACAGATCAGAAGGTAAACAGATGCCCCACTATTTGAGGTGGTATCCACTTCGGAAATCTATGAGATCCTGCTGAGATGTGCGTAAGTGTTACCTCTGGGATGACCTCCCGACTCACTTTGAAGTCTCTTAGCAATACAAACTCATTTGTCTTTACCTTTTCCCCCTTTCATTCAAGGCCTTTTCCCAGTTGCATTGCTAGTTGGTGCTTGGTAGTAATACCTTGGTGCCAGGGAGGCTCCTCCCCGGGAGTCATGTCCCACACTGGGGGCAAGGTAATACATTTATATGCTGAGTTTGGCTCAGAAAAAGGCCACATGTGAGCAACAAGGAGGTTCTCAGGAGACAACTCTTAGGTATACCACAACACTAGGCTAAGTTTCAATTTCAAGAGCAAAGGCTCACAGGCATGGTCATCAGTGTCAAGAGCCCATCAATGGACCATCTCTTTCACCAGTCATTGCCTCTGCACTTGGGGGACAGTGGCTGCTACCTTAGAGAATGTGACAGAGCTCTCCAGGATGGGATTTCAATATTCTCTCAGTTATTGTGTGAATCTCCACTCACTGTGACAATGCCCCGTGAACATTTGAACACATTCATATACCTTATATGTATACCCAGGTGAACTTCCTCCCATGTATCCCCATCACTGATACCCCACACCAATGATCCTCCCCTGCCCCAGTTGTAACCCTTCTGTGACCCAAAACTTCTTCAAAACTGAAGCCAATAAGATAGCCACACACAGTTAATAGGAAAATGAAATACTAATGATAGGTTTATATATAAGAAATAAAATACATAAAAATTTGAAGAAATAAAATTTAAAAATTGGGATATTAAAAAATAATGAAAAAAATGAAAAGAAATTCTTTTTGACATTTTGCCTTTCATCACTGGAATATCTGCTGTCCTGTATGTACAGTGCCATTTTCTTCCATTTATTCCCCAGTGTCTTACTTTTTTTCATTTTGTTTTCAAAGAAGTTTTAGGCCACAGTAAAGTCACATACAGAATGCAGGGGACTCCCATATACCCAACATCGTCCCCCACAAGAACTCTGAAAGCTTTACATGTTCCATGTTTGGTGATAAAGTGAAAATATAATTTTCAAGAAAAGCACACACAGAACTTGGCAAGACTTGCTTGAGAAACTAGTTAACAGTCACAATTTTGTATTTCTATTTTTTTTCCCAAGAGAACGGAAATTATTAAACGTACAGTGACTATCAATAGCTTTAGCACCACCAAATGTAATTTCAAGAATCTTCTGAAACAGAACCTTAATATGTGGATAACATCTTTACCTTTCAAATGTGTAAATTGACTTTATGCAAATAAGTCTGCATTTTAAGGATTCCTAAGATTATTCTTAGTGAAAGGATCTCTGGTGAAAATCCTTTTGAGGATGAAGAATCCTTTTGTGATATATATAATATCCTCCTAACCTCAAGTTTGGAAAAACCATTGACTGTATATCGAGTTACTTTTAAAAAAAATTCATCAATGGATTAACAAACTGTAGTATAGTCACATGATGGAACACTATGCATAATAAAAAGGAACAAATGACTGGTTGAAAAAACTCCATCAGGGCACTTACTCCATAGGGACTAGTATGACAGTTTAAAAACAAAATGGTACCCCATTCATCCCCACTTGTTTTAGGAAATGGTAAACCACAGAAAATCCTTTGCCCCTAATGTTGAAAAGTCCCAAACTGCTTCTCTGCGCTCTTACAGCCCACCAAAGACTCCCAAATGTACTTGAACACCAACTGGAAAGTCTGGCTGTTTCCCCAAATCCCATCTTGATAGCACACTTGTCAGAGACAGTCTCTGTGGTGGTTCTGTTTCCTTCATAAAACTCACTCTCCTTTCTTATCCCTTTGAACCCCTGCTGAAAGGAAAATTGTGGCAGCTGGTTCCCCTTGTCACAATTCTATGAATAAACAATCTTTGTTAAATATACAAACTACAAAACAATACAGCACAATGAGATATATCTTCCCACCCCCTTGAATGGTTCAATTAGAAAAACAAGCAACATAAAATTTTGCCAAGAATGTGCAGCCACTGTAAGACTCCTGCATTGCTGGTGGGAATTTAAAATGATACAACCCCTTAGAAAATGGCTTGGTAGTTTCTTACAAAGTCAACACACAATTACCCAATAACCTTGCCATTCCACTTCTAGTTTTTTACCCAAGAGAATTAAAAGCAAATGTCCACAGTAAGAATTGTCTAAAATATTCATTCATAAAAGCCTAAAACTGGAAGCAACTGAGAAATCCACCAATTATAAACTAGATAAGCAAATTGTGATATATTGATATGATGAGATACTACTCAGCAGTTAAAAAAGAATATACTGCTTGTAATCACGATGCGAATAAATCTCAAAAAATATATAGTGAGCGAGAGAAACTAGACACAAAAGTGCAGGTACAATGTGATTCCGTCTGCATGATGTTAAAGAACAGTTGATACTAATTTGCGGTGACAGAAATCGGAACAATGTCTATGACAGCACGAGGAGGACAGGAACGGGGCAACAGAGAAATAGTGGAAATGTCTTACACCTTGACTGAGCATTTGTTACATGGATGTATGTATTTGTAATACTCACTAGATTGTACCATTAAGCGCTCCGTGGTTCACTCTGTATGTTTTTACCTTTATTAAAAGTAAAATGAAATTCAGGTGTATTAGTCAGCCAAAGGGGTGCTGATGCAAAGTACCTGAAATCTGTTGGCTTTTATAAAGGGTATTTATTTGGGGTAAAAGCTTAGCGTTTCAAGGCTCTAAAGAGTCCAACTCGAAGCTGCTTTCTTACCAAAGTCTGTTGCCATTTGTTGAAGCAAGATGGAGGGCGGCCTCTGCCTGGTCTCTCCTTCCTTCTTTGTCCTTGGGCTCTGTCAGGCCAGTTTCTTCCAATCTCAGCTGTAGGATGGCATAGGGCCCATCTCTCAGGACCTCCTTTGTCAGTCTGGCATGGGGCTCGTTTCTTTCCAGGCTTGCTCAGCTGCTCAGCTGCAAACCATTAGGCAAATGGCACATCTCTCCCCGGGACTCCAGGGTCACAGTTGACAAAATTCTCTCTCTCCGGCAACTATGGCGTGCTCTCCTACTGTTTCTTCTTCTCTGTGTGTCTTCTTGAGTGATTCCCTGTTCATATCAGCCCACCAAGGGGGCAAGGACTCATCCCTGAGTTATGCCCTACTGACGTGGTTGAATCAAAGCCCTAATTTTTTTTATCAAGTAAACTTAAAACCTTTGAATTTAATGCAATCAAATAGTATCACACCTAGAGGAACAGATCAGTTTACAAACATAATTTTTCTCTTTTTTGGAGATTCATAAATAATATCAAACTGCCACACATGGCTTGCCCTAGAGTAACAGCTAATGAGGATGGGGAAATGTCATCAGATGTTGCATGTATTTTGATGTTAGAGTCACCAGGAATTGCTTCACATGGCACATGGTGTATGAGAGTAAAAGAGTACCCAAGGATGAATTCACCATCTTGGCTGATCAAAGGGAAGAATGGAGTTAACATTTTCAGAAAAGGGGAGGAATGACGGAGGAAAGGTTTGGGGGAACATATAAGAAAGTAGATTTTGGATTTTAGATGCTTAATTGCATCCATTGATGATGATGAGTAGCTATTTTGTATGTACACCGATCTAGTATTTAGGGAAAAGTGCCAGGCTGGGGTTTAAAATGTGGGAATCATTGGTTTACAGATGATGTTTAAACCATGAGATTTGAGCTTGTCAATGGAATGAATGGGAATAGAAAAAGAAAAGGTCCAAGGAGCGAAGTTCAGGGTCAGAGAGATTGTAAGGAACAGCAAAGAGACTTGGAAGGAGTAGTGAGTGAGGTCGAAGGAAAACAGCATGAGGAAGCTTTCTTTCTAAGTGTTCTGGGTCACTTACTAAGCTTTGACTCTTTTCAGGGATCTAACATTAAGAAGATGTTATGTGATGCAAATTTGACAAGTGGATTAGATTTGATTGATGGTTCTATCTACCATCTGAAATTCTGAAACTTGGGTGAATAATACCCTAAACTACAGAAGGCTAGGCCCTAAGACCTTTTTAAGGCAAAAAAGACCTTGCTCCTACCGTCCCAAACAGCTCTCTAGGTCTGCCAGGGAGCAAGGCAGATCTTTTTTTCTTTTCTGTTTTTCATTTGTTTGCTTGTTTTTTGTTTGTTTGTTTGTTTAGGAGGACCAGGGACCTAACCCCCCTTCCCATGCTTGAGCCACATCCATTCCCCAAGGCAGATCTATTTTGAAAACCACCACCATTATTTTTAGGATATCAAAACCTCCGAGAAGCAGGGCCAATCTTCTGATACGCTGTTTACTGCAGAGGTGAATACGTTGTTACATATAATGACCCAGATTAGATACTGACCGCTGAATCTGCATTTATTCAGAGCAAAAGGAAATTTAACTATGTTTACTCTTGAAACATTGGCAGTTTAAAACATAATAAAGAATACCTTGAAAATAAATGCAACACCTACTCTACAGTTCATTGGACTCACCCAGGACGACTAACAAAGAGATGATGATGGACAACGCCCGTCCCAAGGAACATATTGTGTCTGCAACTGCAAGCAACATAGTTCCATCCATCTGCCCCATGGGATCTAAGCCGCCTCTCAAGTGGAAACAGAGTGGGCATCACCATGCCCAAATCCTCAAGATTTAGGAATGAACAATGGACTAAATTAGCTTATTATTATTCTACTATAGTCTTATTATTATTCTAGCAATGGAAGAACTCTCATCATTGATGCAAAGGCAGTGGCCACCAGAGGCTCTGAGGGATGGGAGAGGGAAGAACAGGTGTAATCTGGGGACATTTTTGGGACATTGGTGTTGTCCTGCATGACATTGCAGTGATGGATATAGGCCATTGTATATTTTGTCATAACTTAGAAAATTGTGTGGGACAGAGTGTAACTATAATGTAAACTGTAGTCAATGATTAGTAGCAATGCTCCAATATGTGTTTCTCAATTATAACAAATGTACCACACTAATGAAAAGTGTTGTTAATGTGGGAAAGTGTGGGAGGGGGAGGGAGTGATGCATTTGGGAATCCCTTATATTTTTTATGTAACATTTATGTAATCTAAAGCTTCTTTAAAAATAAAATTTAATTAAAAAATAAATTGTGTTTGTATTTAAATGTTTGAAGTAACCATTAGGTATATATGTTCAATAGTGTGTGGGATGAGGGATGTCTGGTGTCAATGAGATAAAGATCGTTATTTCACTCCAGAGTAGAAAGTGGAGAGAATGTGAGAAACTGAGATTTGGGCACATAGTAAAAATTGAATACAGCTAGAAATTAAATTTTACTCTCTATAAAATAAGTAAACAAATGAAGTATCTCCTTAATGTTCAGTTACATGTTACCCAAACTAACTGATTTACTATTAAATTATACATTGAATACAATCTCATGAGTTCTTAGTCAAAACAGAACGATGCTAATGCATTTGAAATTAAGGAAACGGTTTATGAGTACATGGTTTATGCGTACATCAGCACTTTCCAGAATTAATGCCACACATGGCATTTTAAGACATCCTTCACTTCTGTTTTAGAATTTAATATGTACGTGTGATTTGGTTTGCTTATGTAAAGTCCTGCCATCTGCAGGTGAGCAGACCTTGGCAGAGCCATTTGAAACCTAGCTCTGCACAATTCCAGAAGGCGGCAGAGGAGACAGTCTGTGAGGATTTCTGGATTGGGTGTTCCCACGGCATTAGATGATTTGTAAGTTCCCATCAGTCTTTAAGATTTGATAGTTCTAATATTCTGTAATCAAATAATTGAAGGTCATGTGTTTCTTTTAACTAGCTCTTCTATTTATTCAGAGCATAGATTGTCAAAAGGTGGAGGTTTTGCTCCTGGGGGGAAAATGTCTAGAGACCTTTTTTTGGTCACAGATGGCATAAGGGTGCTACTAGCATCTAGTGGGCAGAGGCTAGGGATGCCCCTAAATATCCTACAACCCACAGGACGACTCCTCCCGCAACAAAGAACCAGCCAGTCTCAAATGTCGGTACTGCTGAGGTGAGACCCTGATTTCGAGCCAGGCGCCTCGTCTTCAGAAGAGGAGTCACCAGGCGTCGCCAGCGGGGGCGCTTTGTACGGGACAACGCGCGCACGTAAGGTTAGGAACGAGGGAATGAGGTTTACCCGCGGACGCCTCCTATGCTCCAGGCAGGGAAACGTACAGGTGATGCCTGTTTGTATCAGTTACGGGAACACGGGACACGTTGGCAGCTGAGGCCTCGGCTCTCCTGGCCTGACCCGGTGACGTTCCTTGTGCACGCCCCTCCTGCGCCAGCACGCGTGTGCCTAGGGGGGTGCTTCCATGGGCTCTTGCAGGGACCCAGCCCCCTTCCAGGCTGGTTCTGCCCGTCTAGTCCCTCAGAGCACTGTGGGTCGCTCGTTGGAAGGGAAGAGGGAACGGTGAGCTCAGGAGGGCCGGGGCGGGCATCACACCCACAATCCCTTGCTCTCGGACACGTGTCACACCTGACCGCAGTGGAGTGTGGGAAATGCCCTCTGCCCCCGCTGCGGTCCAGGGGACAGCTGGCCAGCCCCTGCCACGCCACACGGTTCTCACGGTGCATCGAGGCTGCTGAGAGGAGTGGAATAAGGAGAATTCTCACGAAGGAAGGACATTTCCAATAATTGATGCCCTCTCATTTGACAGGTGAGGAAGATTAGTCCTGACGCAGCTGCCTTTGAATGCACAACAAGTAAATGGGCCAGGGCTGACTCTCAGGTCCTCGGCCTCGTCCTTTAGATCCTGTTTCATTATCTAGTGTGTACAACCTTGTGTTTTGAGTGCCTTGGTAGTGACTGTTTCGTAAATGACAGAGCTGATTGCCGTCTAAGCATTGTCATATTCTGTTCTGAGATTAATTTATTAATAATAACAGCTGCAATGATGATGAAAGTATATTTACCAAAAGGAACGTAGTCTTAAGCATCTTAAAAATAAGCAAAAGTATTGGAAAACAAGAGGGCTTGGCACATTCTCACAGGTATGACTATTTCCCAAGCTTGCCGTGTCCCACAGAGGTATCTGAAAACACACCCGTGTCTCCTGACAATTCATTTCTGTTCCGGCAAAAATTACCACTGCATGTGTTTCATGCAGATGCTCCTTGAAAGCAGACAGTAGTAAACCTTCTCTGCTTCTGACGATACCGGGTTCACTTTTCACAGCCGTTGGAAACATGGGTTGTTGGGTAAGAATAAGTCTGTACTTTATGTGACCACCACCTGGCTTTTTTGAGTAATCTATAAGATATGAAAGCAATAAACTCCACCCGCCAAGAAACAACTCCAGCAACACTAAACCAACCCTGCCCCAGTGACTGCCGGGATGTAATCACTGTCTACAGCCAGTTCTTGCTCATCAGTGTCTTCTTTTCCAGTGTGACTTGTTTATTATCCTCTGGTGGCTGTGGTTGGTGCCTTTTGAATTCATGTTTTTGCAGCATTTTTTTTGAGAGGATGGGACCAGGATACACAAAGAACCACAAAATACAAGCATAAATATGGAGCCGAGAGACTTCAGCCTAGCGGTGTAGGAAATGCTAAAGCTGTAATGGCTCAAATACAGTAGGGGCTTATTTCCTGCTCTCCTGGAAAGTCCTAAGCAGCATTCCTGATTGGTGGGCCGCTCCTCCCCAAGCAGCCCTCCAGTAGGCAGCAGCGTTAACTCCCCAGCTGCATGCTTGTCTAGAGTTAGCCAATTGGGAAGAGCGAGCGTGGGGAATGTTGGGTGGAGAGGCTTTGGGGACTAGGTCTGAAAGCACTCTAAAGTCCTGTGCGTCATTCTGCTCACATCCACTGGGTTGGACTCAGTCAACTATGTGGCCACATCTAATCGCAAGGGCCCCTGCTAAACGTCATGCTGCTGTGTGCTCAGCACATGGGATGGGTTAGGTGAACAGCTAACAAGTGCTCCAGCCTGGGTCCAATCATTAGAAACTCATGCTAGCCAACAGTGTGGTCTTGTGCAAAACACTGCTTTAGTTCTGTTTTCTTTTCTTCTATGTTCAAAGAACTGGGCCAGATGACCCTTATAGGGTCTTGTGCAATCCTGACGTCCTGTGCTAAATCAGCCAAATTTAGTAAATGTCTACTGTAAAAGAACAGGAGGTGATGGTCCTTGAATACAGAAATAACTATCGCCAACATGCATAACTTATCCTTGAATAATCTCCTTCCCGAAATTAAAGGAGAGCAAAGAGAAGCAGAATTTAGGTTTTGCTGCAGTATTGCATAGAAATACCCACATTTGGTTTGGCAATGTCAGTGGATGTCTGATTGACCTGATGAAGGCCCAAAAGCATTCCACTAAGAAAAGTAAAGTTTACAAACGAGAAAAAGGCCAACCAAGCCCATATTTTTTTCCAGCATGTGTTTGTAAACAATTCTCTGTTTCTATGGGAACTGCTTCGATCTTTCTGGGGCTCTTGGCAAACAGTGGAGAACCTACCTTTGATGTACCATAGGACCACCGTGTTGCCGCCACGGCCCCCTCACCTGGAGCCATCTCAGGTGGTGTGCAGGCTGAGGCAAGTCCTGTGTTCACTTTGGTTAGTGCACCTGGAATGTGGAGGGCCTGGTACAAGCATGAACCACGGAAAACTCTCTCCCATCTCTTTAGTCTGCTCATGCGGCAGGCATTAGGAGGCATTTCCCACGCCCAGGCCAGCTGGTCAGGAACGTTCATCCTGATGTAAGTTGCACTAGTGGCTTCTCAGAGACTAAACAGTGTGCTCCACAACAAAGCAAACAGACTTGCACAAAATAGGTTTGTTAAGTAATATAACTACAAGCTCGTAGTCGCCAGTTTATCAAAACAAACAAACAACCCAAAACACTGGAGTGATTTCAAAGGAATGCTTCATAAAGTGCAGCCATATTAAATATGCCATACAGCCAAAAGGCCGTAAAGGACCATCAGTGGTGCTGAGTCAGGGGGCGACCTGCTGTAGGTTTTCCCGTCAGTCAGAAAGGCCCCAGCTCCAAGGAGAAGTGCCGCCAATCTAAGGGGCCTGGTGGATCAGATTCTACAAATGCACTATTCTTTAGCCATTGAGAAATGCAATAGGATACTTCAGTTTTGCTTTAGAATATGTAATCACAGGCATATGGTTGGGGTATGGGAGTGGCAAACTCAACTCACTTTCAAAATGCAAACAGGAAAATAAGATTCTGGAGAATTTCAGTTGCCATCTGTCAACCATAGAGGAATTCTCTGGATTCCCAGAAGCACATTTTGATAGTGGCTACCTGGAACAAAGCCTGCTATCTTAGGGTCCTAGGCTGCCATACAAAATACCAAAAATTGGGAGGCTGAAAACAGAAATTTGTCTCCCAGTTTTGGAGGTTAGCAATCCGAATCCAGGCGTTGGCAGGGCCATGCTTCCCTCTGAGGCCTGTAGGTCCCTGGCAATCCATGGTGTGGGCTTGTGGCCCGGGTGGCCCCACTCTCCCTCTGTGAGTCTGTGTCTGTATCAGGATACCAGTCATATTGATTGGGACCCACCCTAATCCAGTCTGGCCTCAAAGATTCTATTTCCAAATAGGAACACATCCACATCTTTCTCCTGGAGCCTTTTCCTTGCCCAGCTTCCTGCATCCATTCAGTTCTCCACCTCACTCCCACATTTTTCACTTCACCTGGTTTTTTTCTCACCTCCCTGCCAGCCCCTTTGCCCTCGATGCCTCCAGTCAACACACAGGACTGTTGCGAGTAGGAGAGTCTGGGGAGTAGTGGCAGCATTGACATTGGACAATATAGGTCACTTCTAAGGATGCGAACCAAATATCCCTTAACTCAAAAACCTTGCCATTTCCATACCTGCTGACATCCATGGAGCACTTCCCACTTCTCCCTCACCTGCCTTGCCACAACCATTTGTCTTGCTCCACACTAACCACAAACTCAGAAAAGTCTAGTCTAATTGGCCCTTCTCTGCTCACCCTTGGACTCCCTCTCCAAATTCTCCATGCACATATTGCAGAGTAATTCACTTTTCTTGTGACCTTCCTACTCTACCTGAATCTGGAGGCCTGGATATTTGTCAAAAGTTTGTACAAAATCATGAGGATGAGCTGTTAGCTTTCTGGGGTCTTTTCCAGAATTGACTTTCCATTTGCTCTCTCCATGTCTATTTCTTGAACTGTCAGTCATTTAAGAGGGAATCCAGGTGAGTAACTTATAGCCTTATATTTCAAATTGTCCCTAAGAAACTCTTGAAGGTGGGAGCAATATGGTACCCCAAAGACCATGTTAGCCTAACTCTCCAACACCAAGAGCTCCTATTGTCTACAGAACAGCGTGGACCAAAAGTGGCTACACAGCCACTTTTTGGCACGTACTTTAAATTTCTATTAAAATTGCTAAGTTTTTAAATAGACGGTTTCTCTCTATGTGTGGCCTTACCATAGGAAACTGCTTCATCAATCGGGCTTCCAGTCTGAATATAAGTCGTGTGAAAGGTGGGCACACCACGCAGAGCTGACATGTCCCAAGCTCTCATTTATCCCCTCTCCTTTCCACTGTGCTGGAGGAAGAGCAGTCTGGTGCCTGTCCTCCTGCTGATTGCAATTACTGCTGTGGCTTCCTATTGACTCCAAACGTTTTGGACCCAGTGCTAGCTATAGCTTTTGTTAGCTGATGGTTTGTCAATATGGAATAAACAGAAGAAAGCACTTTGTTAGGGGACTGGGAGACCATTATTAATAATACAAATACCATTAAAAAAAAGTCTGAAGTTCTTTCTAAAGGAGGATTAGCCAAATGACTCCAAACTGTCGAATGGCATGGTAACCCTTCAGGGCTGTGCTTAGTTCTTTCCACCCAGAAATGTGACCTATAACTAAGTATTTTCTGACCTTGAGAGAATATTGAAACTGTTAGAGTTATTCTTTATCCTTGATATATATCAAATTACTCTGTTTCTGTTTTTCTTATGGTGTTTCACATGAATAGTAGACACACTGGTCCTTAATTTGCTTCTGGCAAGCTGGTTCAGCCCACTTCTTAAAGTGTGACCGAAATCAGTGGCTCTCAAACGTCAGTGGAGAGCAGAATCACCTGGAGGGCCTTAAGGCAGGCTCCTGGGCCCCATCCCAGAGCTCCTGATTCCACTGGCCTGGAGTAGGCTTTGGACAAACTTCCAGGTGATGTTGGTCTGAGACTATGCTCTGAGGCCCACCAATCCAGTCCCTCCTCCCTCTTCATTTGGGCCACGTTCCTGGCGAGGTTTAGGCAGGGAAGCCTCCCCTCCTGCCACACTGTCCTTGTAACGCAGTATAGAGGCTGCTGAGCACCAAAGCTATTTGTTAAAATCATCCAATTCCTTCTCCTGTAATTACATTTTAAATCTTGAAACAACTAGATTAAAATAATATAATAGAAGCAAAATTAATATTCAATTTTAGTACTTTTCTTAATCATGTAAGCCTCACACTAGCATAGCTGACTTTAGATTGACTTATATTACTGACTTAAATCACTTATAAGTATCCCAAATTCAAGATTTCTCTAAAAAAAAAAAAAAACAAAAAAAAAACAAAACTCTTCTAAATTTCTCTAGTCTCTTCTTAAATTTTAAATAAAAAATAGCAGATTGTTTGACCTGAATATACTTTATAAATCAACCACACACCCTTTCCAAACATTTGTGGACTCGGGCTAAGTGCTGGCATGTCATACGGTGAAGTCATGGTAAAAGCAGGCTCAGCTCCACCCTGCCCACTCCTCCTACTTAGATTTCACCTTGGCTTGCAGGTGGCTTGCCAGAAGACTAGGAACTAATGACCACGAGATACTCCAAACAAGTCAGGATCTTGGAAAAATAGCTGGCACAGGAAATCATTCTAGTTTAGGTCCCCTGAGAGATGCATGTCCACGCGTAACAGAAACATTTTATTTGTGTATTTTGACACTTTTACAACATTATGGTAAGACGTTCAAATAATAATACTTAATATTCAAATTAGATGGTTATTTTAATAGGTTCTGTATAATATAATCCTTGCAAGCAAATAAAATCTTTAGCACTCATAAATTTTACATTAATTTTTAATAGATCCTTTATAGATTGAAATTTTGAAAATTATTTCATGTGTTCATCATCTCAGTGTTCCAAGTTTTTTTTTTTTTTTTTTTACAAATCACTGAATGCCCCTCCCTTTAATGCTTTAGCACTTATTATTTTACTTTTATTCTCCAGAAAATTAAAGGAAGACAACTCCCAAACTTCTTCCCACTTTTCACTCCCTGTGCAGTCGTCTACTTTGCGATCAACCATCAGAAAGGGCCATTTGATACACGCAGAGCAAGCAGAGAAGGAAAGGGATGGGCCCCCACTTGGGAGTCTTTATTATGTTAGGGAAGGTCAGAGAGAGGATGGAGCCAATTGAGGGCTACTTTTTTTCCATTATCCTCAATTAGAAAATGGCATTCAGACTGAGCAGCACAGACGAAGAGATGCCGAATGGCTCTGCATCCCCCGTGAGGGGGTAGCGAGCAAGAAAGCAACTGGATGCTCCCAGAAGGTAGGAGCGTGCAGGTCCACAGCAGGTAGAGCTCATGGCCTGAAAGACTTTGCAGATATGATGGAGCAGCCATTTCTCCATGGAAAAAAAAAAAATTTATCATGGGAGAGGAGCCAGATGAGTGGAGGAGTCAAATATTTCTCCAATATCAAAATTGGCAAAATGTTGAATTCTGGAGCCGATGGGCCAATCAGTTCAACACTGATCGCTGCAACAGCTCAGAAAGGATTATGAGCAGGCTGGTGTAGCAGCAATCCCACGGATCCAGCACAATCAGTTTCACAAAAAGCAGCACATTTTTTCTTTTTATTCAGCAGATTCACTTTGCTGGCTACTGGTTCCATGAAGATTAAGGAAGTCTGATCCCTGAACTCAAGATGCTTACTAAACTGATGCATTAACGTCTTCGACTCTGGGTTTCCTACTTCAGCCTGGCACAAGTTGAGACCTTCTGGGTAGTTGCATGTGTGCGTGTCAACAACAGTTGACTCAAAGACTGCTGCTAATTAATGGGTGCCAATCAGAGGGAAAAGCCCAAATAGGATGCAACTGGGTCCTGTTCTTTATCATGTGTTAACTTCTAATCAGTGGTTTGGATAAAAGCACAAAAGACATGCCTATAAGGTTTACACATGACACAAAACTGGGAGGGATGGTTGATATAACAGATGACAGAGTCAAGTTCCAGAATGATTAAAAAACTGGAGAGCTGGGACCAAATAAACAAGATGAAATTGAACCAGACAACATAAAGTTAGGAGTTTCTAAAAGTTCGTGGGTAGTTGTTCACAAGATTGCCAGCAAAGCCTTCCATACTACTTCCGGACTGCAGTTTGAGCAACCCGAGAAAGCCTTAATGGAAGTGTGAGTGTTTGCAGTGTTTGGATCTCAGGAGGCAAAAGGGACAGTACCTGCTCCAGCAGAGCTGACCGCTACAGGAGTGTAGCTTCTGTTTCTACAGACATAGAGAATGCGTATAGTGGGAGGACACACCGGTGGGCTTGAAACCACATCCTACAGGGAGCCCTTGAGGGGACTGGAGGTGCCCAAATACATCAGCAGGTGCGGGCAACCTCATCAGACATGCCTAGAATATGATGGAGGAGTCGGAATTGTCTGCACGGTCCCACATCATCATGGGCACAAGCAAATGCATTACAGGGATCAGATCATGACTTTAATAAAAGGAATGACATCTGCAATTGGGAGCTGTTCAATATTGAGACAAACCTCTGTACAAGGTGGTGAGCCGCTTGTCGCAGGGTGTGTTCAAGCCAAGCTCGAATGGCTATATGTGGGACAAGGTAGAATGACTCCTGCATGGATTGGGGAGTGGACCAGACGACCTACCTTTAGACCCTTCCAGCTCCAAGATTTCATCCTCTATGGTCTAAACTGGCGATGCGCTCAAGGCTGATGCTGGCACATGCACACGCGTGCACACACACACATGTGCACATGCACAAGCACATGCATGCGCACACGCACACATGCACACGCACACATGCACACAGAAAAGAGCCTACCTTGGAGGAAACCAGAGATTGGTGAGGCCAGTTCCTCATGTGTTTTACCGGACTCTTGACTCCAACTCTTTCCCAAACCCTCCAGCCATACGGAATCCTCTCCGTGGTGTCTTCTGCTCACGTTTGCTACCACTGCAGTGAGAGCTGGCTGGGTATAATGAACTCGCTGTGATGCTTTAATGAGGAGCACTCAGTCTCCTTATGGCTTTCCCCCCCTTTGCTTCTATTTGTTTCCTATGGCCGTGCTTTGCATGTTGAAGTAATGCCTGTCCCACGACCAGCTTTGGAATTAGGGTAGCATGGTTCAGAAAACCTGGTGAAAAGGTCTACGGACAATTAACAAAGGAACTTTATGTTATAATTAGGGATTTTTAAAATTGCTTCTGGATAAAATAATATAATGGAAGGGAAATGTAATGAAAGACCTTGACTTATTGAAGAAGGCACAAAACTTATTCTCTCATTTTATTGTATAAAGTGAGGTAATAGTTGTGAAACATTTTGAAAAGTATGAAGTGGTCTACCACTCTGTTTTATTAAATTGGGTATAATACAGCAAATGGTTATAATAAACGTAGCAAGTACTCCCACATTCTACCTCTGAGGAATAAGCTTGCAAATAAACATCAGAATTCTCAGTCTGTAGTTCTACCCCTTTTTAAAAAAGGGAAACTATTTAGAGAGAGAACAAGTAGCTGTGTGATTTGCTGGTGCCCTCATCTGCTCAGTTCCAAGATGTGACCACGTCTAAATTTCCGAAGCTACCCCGGCTGCATCATTCATTCAGTCAGCCATCTACCCATTCATTCTTCACTTTTCTATGTCACTTCCATTATGTGCATTTTTTCCTGTTTGTTTTTCTAGTCACAACGGTGCAGATGACAGCCCACAGGCATTCGGGGGCCATCGATCTTTAAAACTCACAGAAGAAGCATTCAACAAGCATAGAGAGTGAGCAATTTTCCTTTAGATGGACAGTAACAAATGGTGGCCCTTAATTTCTGGGTCGGTGACAGCACCTCGCTGGTCAAGGTCACATTGGCTGTGGAGAGGATGGTAAGTACTTGTACGAGCAATGCCACACTATACATTCTCATTTCCTAGCTTTGAATATTCTAATCTTGGTGTATAGAGCTAATGGCAGAAGGCAGACTGGGCCCTCCTTCTTGTCCAGGAAAAGAGAACATGCTGTGCTATACTGACAGCAGGTTCACACTCTGGTATGGAAACCACACACTTTTAAAATATCCAGAAAACATCCTAAAAAGGTTCCAATTAGGAGGATATATGTATGCAGGTTTATTGGTACAGGGGGAGCATAACTAAATCCTAAACCAGCCACAGTTGTGCAGAATGGGTCTAGCCAAGGTAATTTAAGAACATGGAAAGATTTTATCCTTAATACTAGAAATGTGTTCTTTATTCGAACTTCATTTGAGCAAATTTGCAAAACAATAGGAAGAAGTGGAATTGAGCCTGTTTTAATAGACACATTCATGTGAATGACAGATAATGATGATAAAACTGGAATGACTGTGACCGGAGCATAGAAATAAGAGGTTTTATAAAGAAAATAACTGTTTTGTCAATGTAATATTAGACTGTTCCAGGAGGAGAGCCTCTTTCTTATAACAGCAAGTATATAAATAAACATCCACTTGTGTTTGGTTAATCTTACATATCTCATTATGCACAGCTTTTTTTCCCCCCAGAATTTCTGACTACACCTTGGCTTAGAATCTAATGAGCAATTTGATCAGGAACAGCGTTTGTCAGCAATTAAAGAGCTGGGGCTCCATAGACTGTAGCTGTTGATGTAACCTCATGTCAGAAAGCCAAGAGCATATAAAGAGGAATTGAAATTCATTACTGTGAGAGAAGGTGTGTGTTTGCCACGGTGCGTCTGCTCTGGACGGTTTGCACGGCGGTCTGAATGCTGATTGCCTCGGAACCTTTCATTTAGGCTTCCTCCTTCCCAACATGTCGCTGGTACCTTAGTGCGCTGGTACGACTGAGGGGCTGGCCCTCACCTCGCCTCTGCCGCCTTTCCAGGAGTGTCCTGCCGGGAAAAGTTGCTTTTACTTCCATCTCTAATTCAAAGGTCGCTTCTGCCAGGAGTTTTTCTTTTTCTTTCTGTTGCCCTCCCTCGAGCAGAAGCAATTTCTCTGGGCTTTGTGTGACAATCAAGCTTTGTACAACATTCTTGTACAGCTGATGTTCAGGGATTTTGTGCCTCTCTGGAGGGCTGAGATATCTTGAGGCAGGACTATTTCCTACTTATCGCTGTATCTTCAGGATTCGGTCCTGAGCTTGGCTAGTGGGTCTCAAAAGTCTCTGGGGTGATAGGCTTTTCTGCTAGGCTGGGACCCTGTGGTTTCTGTGGGTGTTCCCTGTGCACCCAGTAAAGTGTGTGTGGACCTGTCCCTGGCGGCGACCGCGTCCTCCAGTTCAGGCCTCCTTCCTTGGCCCGGGGACGCTGGCCTGAGCTGACTCCACGGCCGCCATCCTGGCAGCAAGGCTCACAGTGACCTCCTGCACACAGGCCTGTGGAAAAACCCCTGAACCACAGGGATGTGTGCTCTTCATCCCCACCGCCAGCGGTGACCCAGGGCTCAGAGGAGGGGAGGTGCCTGCTCCTCCTCCAGGTGTGTGAGCCCGCTGAGGCTCAGGGCCCAGTGGGGAGGGGACAGGGTGCTCCACACAAGCTCCCTAACAGTGAGCGAGGTGCTCCACACGTGCTCCCTACACTGTCCAGTGGGGAGTGAGCGAGGTGCTCCACGCGTCCTCCCTACACTGTCCAGTGGGGAGTGAGCGAGGTGCTCCACGCGTCCTCCCTACACTGTCCAGTGGGGAGTGAACGAGGTGCTCCACGTGTCCTCCCTACACTGTCCAGTGGGGAGTGAGCGAGGTGCTCCACGCG